>VZTR01006657.1:186927-309807 GCA_013400775.1 Chaetops frenatus | reverse complement strand
TAACAAAATTTGCAGAAAAATGAGAAATGCAGGCTCTGATGTTCAAACCAGGTTGGATGTAAATGTGGGAGAGTGATTTCATCGTAAAATATAAACCTTTTGTCTTTTAGTTTAAAATCAAAGCCTTAACAGTAGTATTCACTGATCAATATGCTTCTACTTACAAGTTCAAAATAAAATCCTGGCAAAAATGCTGTCTTGAAATAAAGTGACAAATATCAAATGCCAATGGAACTGTAACAGGCTTTTCAGAATTGCTACTTCTAATTTTCAGGCAGCTGCTGCATTAGATTTCAGTTAGCAATCTCAGTGCCTGCTTAGTTGTCTCTGTTGGGATTTTTGAGGGGGGTTATTTTTTCTTTTAACTAGTTCCAGTGAGCATTTGTTGGAGTTTAAAGTTTGAAAACAGCTCTCTTCTGTCTGGACAGTTCTGAAGTGAAGAACATTCTTTTCCTTCTGTTCTGAAAGTGCATTATCCACTACAAAAGAAAATGTTTTGGCAATATTAGTGACTTCTACTCAGTTGCTAAACTACTGGGGTTAATAACAAAATACTTTTTATACCTATTCCTTTTCATGAATTACTGAAGAAGAAACAAGCTGGAATAAAATTTCTAAAACTAGTCAATAGAATTTCTCACTGCAAAGGCAACTGAATTCTTAGAAGGGCAAGAAAACATGGGATTTTAACCCAACTGAAATAACTTTAAATTACTTTTCTAGTATTATTTTAAGCTTTGTACTCTATTTCCATCGTGGTTTGTGCTTTGCATGTGATCTTCACTTGTTATAGGTCAGAACTGGGTTCAGAGCACATAGGAGCTAAGGCTGTGCTGAATCTGAAGACTTTTTAAAGGTAAACATTAAATTATAAGTTTTAGTAGGTATTTCATAGGCTGATGAAAGACAACTAGGCTTGCAAATGAGTCAGTTGGCTTTAGTGTTGTTCCCAACTGGAAGAAAGCTGCTTATTGGTTTAACGTGGCATCCAGTAGTGTAGATATACAGCAACGGTTTGCTCAGGGATGGTGCTATCAACACTGGCTGTCCAGGTCCTTCACATCAAGTCAGTGTGACTGAAGTTTGAATCCATGTCTTCTGTTGGGCAACACTTGAAGGCTGCTGAGCTAAAATGTATTTTAAGACTAAGTCTTTTCTCATCTGAGTGGGATCTTTCACAATGAAGCATGGCAGGCACATAAGACACATTGAAGAGAGAGCCTAAATAATATCCATCGGTACGTATAGAAGGAAAATAGATATAGAGGGCAAAGAACATAGTTTGGGAAAGTAGAACAGTATGCTCTGAATTATTCTTCCAGTTACTCAGTGAACTTGATTTTAACAGCCAGGAAGGCTCAAAATATGTCTTTCATCAAGAGTGATAAGTGCTAAGTTAGAGGGTAAAGAAGAATTTCTGATTTTGACAGATTTCTTTGTTCGGAAATCCCAGGAGGTTCTTATGCTTCTGTGAAAAATGTGAGGAATTTGAAATGTTTGGTTTCGTTAATCTTTAAGTTGTTAAAATCCATGACACACTGTTTTCTTTGGGAAGATTTTGTATGCAGTTAATACTAGGATTTGAAGTAAATGCTAATAAGATTGTTTTACCTAAGACATTTATCTATTTGAATGAGCAAGGAATGTAGACTAGTAACTGCTTATCATCCCAGTCATTTTTTATAATTATTTAAATATTGTTCATTTGGGTGATTTGTTTCTGTAATTATTAAGTACGATTCAGCTGGGTTTTCAATTATTTTTAGAAGTATGTGTGGGCCCACTGCATTTTCACAGGTGATTTTATTAGTTGAGATCCTTGGCCTGTCCATTTTTCTCCAAGTTTTTCTTGTTGGTAACTTTTGAGCTTGTTGAGAAACTGCTTTGAGTTGAAAGGGTAGAAACCTTGAAGTGATGGCTTATGGATGAAATGTTGCTATTAGTGCTTTTGCTGAAGGAGAAGACACAATTTGCCCATTATATGTTACTTTCTGGGAGCATCTGACTGGCAAACCAATTTGTTGCTAGCCATGATATTTTGTGGTTTACTGCTACAAGAGGGTGGCTCAAGAAATGTAAGTCATGCCAAGAAGCTGAGTTACAGAAAAGGATGGAGAAGAACATGTAGACAAATAGGTGAGAAAACAAACTTGCTCTGCTGTTTACGAAGCAGCTACTTCAGCCAGCTAAGGATTTTCTGTAAGTAATTAATCTGCTGGTAAATAATCAGTACAGCAACTGTTACTACACTGATCGTGTTGGTGCTGCCTGTGTGCGAACCGTCCTTGCAGTTGATGGAAGTTTGCTTGCAGGACAACTGCAGATGGCAGAACAGTTTATCCCAAAGGTATAGCAATTACATTGTGTATTANATGAAAACCAATTTTGTGTTCAAAGGTATCACTTGCTTAAGTGCTGCATATCTTTCTAAATGGGTGTAATTATGTAATATAAAATTTAATAATAATTAAATAGCTTTGCATAGGTGTTTTTCCTACAACACGAAGTTTAAATAGAATGCAGAGAAAACTGTGAGACTGTAGGACATTTTGTCCATTGGATCTCTGAGAAGAAAGAAATCACCCATCTTGATTTTTAAAATTTTTTAAAATTGTTCTCAGTGAAATCAGTCCAACTGTATGTAGACAGATTTTTGTAATCGAGGTTATATTTGCAGGGCTGTCATCTAAGGAGATTTTTGGTAAACAGGATATATTTAGTAAATATCCAACGTCTTCTTCCTCCCTATCTGCCACATGTAAAATATCTTGAAAGCAATAGTTGCATTTTCTACCATACTTCTAAAAACATCTAAGCATCGTTCACTTCTTAGCCATTACAGGGCTTCTACTTCCAAGACTATTTAAATTTTACAGAAGAGCAAATGAAGCAGTTAATCAAATGCCCATCAACTGCTCAAGTTCTCTAACTTCTGATTGCATAGGTATCCCAAAGACTATTCTCAGTTGTGTGTTACCATTACTGGACCTCTTCCCCTCTCCAAATAATAAATGAATTAACTAACCTTATCAATAAGTAAAATTTATATGTTTCATTTTAAGAGTTAAACTGACTTATCAGTAAGTATCAGAAGAGCTTCCTGACTTCATAGGGAAAAACTGCAAACTATTTGTGACTGGGAAAAAACGCGCACTTTTACAAAACTTGGAATTTTCATTACTGTATTACTCAGACTAGAATGAAATCGGCCCTTAGGATGTCTGACCACGTTAGATGCTTCCAGGTGCTTCCTCTGCTTCTCACTTCAACTTCCCTTGCACTTCAGCAGTTTACATCCTTCACTTAATTTCAGCTGTTGTTTTTTAACTATTGCAGTTATTTCAAAAAGGTGATTTCAGTGCTTCATCTTAAAGATCAGGTTTTGTTTTAGTTTAAATTTAAAGCCTCCTTATTTTTTCATAGTAGGACTGTCTGTATACTCCAGGCTTGTGAACGTTCTGCTCCTTACCTGAGTTCTTGCTTTCCCGCTTGCCGTGGGAAGCTGAGGGTGGTTGGATGCAATAGCCATTCTGCTAATTGCATCCAGTCATGCAGCTTTTATATCTTATGTATGGTCTTTAAAGTGCCCTTATCACACTAATTCTTGAGTCATCAAGGTTTAAAATACCTCATTAGAGGAATACTTCTCATCAGTCCTCTTGCAAATCATGTCTGTTTCTCACAAATGTTTCCCTGTTCCATGTAAAAGAGGAAGCTTCCCTCTGCACCAGCCAGCCTCATCAGCCCTGGGGTTCTGTGCAGCTATGATTCAAGTCTAGCTTGGATCCACTACTCTGGTGTAGAAAATACCAATTAAATTTGTTTCATTTCAGCCTCTCTAGGTGGTATTCAGTATCCATGTAGCCTTGGGCAGCCACATGGTTAACTATGTTCCCTACCAAATGCTTCCTCTAATCTATTACTGGCAGGAAGGGGAGAGTTGCCAGCCCTATTTTACTGTAGCCATCTTCAGAGAGATGAAACCTGAGTCTGGTGTCTCTTCTCTTTCCAAAATAGGACGTTTGCCAGCATTGATAGGAGAGGTAGCAAATGAGAAAGGAAAGAGCAAAAACTGTGACTGATGTAGTGGGGAGCAACAGATGTCATGTGGAAAATTGAGATATACTCAATAAGCATTTTCTACAAACATTTTCATACTGATGTAACTTAGTTATGGGGTGTGAGATATGAGCATATGAGACAGTGAGTGAGTTTAAGCTTTGAAGCATTTCAGACAGATGGAAGTTTATGGTTTAAGACAATTTACGTGGAATTACAGGGTAGGCTATTCACAGCTTGATGGTTCTGCTTTAAAAGTGATTTTATGTTATAATTAAAGAGATTTGGTGAAAGAAAATAGAAGGAGCTGGGCTACAGAAGCAAGAGGAGTAAAGGCCAAGAGCTGCTGCTGCTGTTAAAAGCATGTCATCCATAAAGAGCTATACCCGGTAAAAGAATATAATATAGAGAATTACAGGTTACTCTTGTGATATCAACTTCAGCTTACACTGTTGACAAATGCAGATTTCTTTGAACACATTATTAAAGGCAGTATCACCATAAATGAATGAGAAAAAGTGCTTTGACATGTGTATTACAAATCGTATTAAAGTACATACTTATTTGGAACAGAAAAAACCTGTCTCAGTCAGCACAGGGTATTTGATATTCAACAGCATAAAAAACCAAAAAGCTGTAATACTGTGAGTTGTATTTTCCAAGTAAGCTTTTAGCACTTGAAGCAATGTTCAGTTACTCAGGGTATTGTCCTTTGTATAAAAAGAAAGATGGGTTTTTTTGCAAAGTACTCACTCTGCTAAAATCTGTTGTTCATAGCTTGCCTTTCCATGTTTCTTTCTTTTTGATGTATTTGATGTATTTCAGTACCAGAGATACTGGGTATCTCTGGAATACTCACACTAGTGTTACCTGTTTTGTAAGCACCTCTTGCTTCTATTATTGTCAAACTTCAAATTAATAAAACTAATTGAGTTTTTGCAACCCCATTTATTGTAATGCTTTACTCTTGGGGCTTGTATCAATTGAAATAAAAACTTTATGATTTCATTTGAATGTCAGTACTTCTGCACAGTCACTGTGGTCTCTGGTGTTAGTATTTCTGCTATCCAGAAAACTTCTTCAAATTGTTTGATTTATTTCTTCCATTATAATTTTTAACTAGGGATATTGTACAAAATATTTGTGTTATTTCAGGAATGTCGCCATTTTGATACTGCATTATAGGCTTTCCTTTAGAGATGATGACTCTAAAGACAGTGACATCAGTGTGAGTCATAGAGCATGGGCTGTGTTCCCTAACCATATTGTTTTCTAGGCTTTGTGTTCTGTGTTAGACTGTCTTTTGTTCATTTTTACTGATGAAGTTTTGTTCAGATTTGTCAGAAATACATAGTACAGCAAGTGTTTCCTGTATTGCTGAGGAGTTACTGCTTTTCACCAGATTGTGTTCTAAGGTTTGAACTTCAGAATTGGTGACAATTACATTGAAATTTCATATTTTTCTTCCTTAACAGAAAGGGCTATTGCAAGGCATGAAGTCAGAGAAATAGAACAACGTCATACAGTAGATGGTCCCCGACAAGATGTGACACTGGATGAAGAAGATGATGTGGTGATTATTTACAACAGAGTACCCAAGACTGCCAGCACATCCTTCACAAATATTGCCTATGATCTCTGTGCAAAGAACAAATACCATGTTCTACATATCAATACAACCAAAAATAATCCTGTTATGTCTCTGCAAGATCAGGTAAGCTGCTGAATTTGGTATGTCTTTATGAAACAAGGGAAGAGCACAGGAAAAAAATTTGCTATTGTAAACTTGGGTGATCTGATGTAAATGGCTTTTATGTCACATTTCCCAGTATAAATGAAATCTAATGTTTTTGTATTTTCTTCGTAGAGAATTAATATTACTTCTTAATAGGTTTAGGTTTTTGCTGGGCTACTGAATGTGGTAAGTGTCTGTTTATTGGACAAAAACAAAGCTAAAAAGGGGCATGTCTGGGGTAGAAGTGACCTTTATTGTTACAACTGTTTTGGCTGTGTAATACTACTTGTCTGTTGTCTCCATCTGCAGTGAACGCAGTCAGGCAATTTGCTCTCTGAGTAGTGCAGGCACTGTGCCATGCTGTCAGGGCTAGACTTGTGTCTTTGGAACTGGGGCTGCTCAGGTCTCACAGGTGATAAAAAACATACAGAAAAGTGCTTGGAAATAGCTTACACTGTGAAGGACCGGTCACTTTGCATCCATTAAAAGCTCCCACTAAAATCACTAGTACTGAGCTAGAAATGATCATGGCTACTGTATTTAAAAAAGAGTATTTTAAAAAGATTATGAGGGTTCAATGCTCTGTATTTTTTTGGCTGGTGTGAGGAAGTAGGTTTGTTGGTTTATTTTCTTTAATGTTTCCTTGGCTGTCATGAGTGCACTTGCAGAGAACCCAGGTTAGAGATCTGAAACATCACTGTCATCATCCCCCACCCATAAAACAAATGTTTCTGAACTCTCTACTGCTGGTTGTATGCTGATCACTTAAGTTGATATGCAGCAGAGGCAGGAGCTGCTCTGCATTGCAGCATGTCAGTACTGAGCCTTGCAGCTCCTTGGAAGTGCATGTCTGCAGGCCAAAGCAGCTCAGCACAGCTGGACTGGTCTGAGGGGAAGCAGATGCTAAAACCCTTCACTTTCAGTTCCATATGTGGGAGAAAGGTTGAGGTAGGGATCTCCATGCAGAGGAGATAATGGACTTGGGTGATACTGGAATCTGCTTTGTGACAGTGGGGTTGTGTTACTGTTGAGTATTTCCTCTTGTGAAATTGTTTGCTAAATATGAAGGTGATACTGTCATACATGATTGCTGCAATTATAAAGTCTGGTAGCCATCACTATAGTTCTGTCCACTGCGTAGAACAAGTACTAGAGACCTGTGCACTAAGAGCAGAGTGATTTTTCAAAAGATTTAATAAGCCTATGTCTTTTAAGTAAAGATCTTGTTCAAGTCAGTCATACTTTTTGCTGCACTTCCCACCAAATTCTGTTTCTGCTAAGGTGTCTCTTGAGATGGAGGTCTGTCCTGAAGGATAGGAGAGCTAGTCATTGAATAGGTATGAATTAAACACAGGCTACCTTAAATTTCTACTTCTGTTTGAATTTAATTCAAATAAAATTTGTTTTTCACTGGCTTAGTTTTATTTAAGAGAAACTCTTCATCTTCCTTCTAATAATAATTTTTTGAAAAATGAAAGTCTGTGCTGAGCATGGGCACAATACTGTCAGTCCTACCTTCATTTGATACTATGCTCTGGTCCAAGGTGGTAAATTACGTAGTTTAATTAGACAGTAGATACTGTTCTTCTTTGGTAGCCATTAACTGGGAGATGCTGACAGTGAAGAACTTCATATATTGCACAGTTATTCAAAGATGCAGAAATAGTTATTCATCTTCAATATATGAAGATAACAATTTGCCATTGTAAGTCATAGTACATAATTCTAGAGATGGCGGGGTGCTGAGTGGTAGCTGATGACATTTACTCTGTGTGGGCTTGGATTAGCATGACATTCATATGCCACCTTCACCAGTATAACTCATTTGGGTACATTAGGTGTACATGTGCCAGTAGTAAAATACATAAAAATATCATAGTGACAAAATTATTCTATTAGTGATACTCTTTGTTAAAGCAAATCTCCCTAAGCAAGGTGAAGATTGCCTTGGGCCTGGCAGAAATTTGTAAATGAGTGAGCCTTCTTTTGTGCAGTTTTTCTGCTGTACTTTTTCCAAACTACTGTAATTCTGTAGCAGATTTTAAGTTCTCTGCCCATATGTGAAACCTTTACTTCTTGAATGCAGTATGAAGAAAGTGATATTTAAAATCCACTCCAAATATAGTCTGTATATGATTTGAGATTATCTGATAAGAGCTCCTAACACCCATTTTAGTTTCAGGTGTAACTTGTCCCAGCAGCCCTCCTTTCTTTTGCAGCATCTCTGGCAGCAGGATCCTGGGAGCTGCCCCTCTTTCCCCAGGTTGGGTCTTTTCTTTGCAGCAAGCTGAGTGCCATGTTGCATTTCTGACCTGTGTGGTCTGTAGTAGAAACACTCGCTTTTCTTAATTAAGACGAAGTAGTTGTTTGGTTGAGTTTTATTTGCTGCTTGCATGTTTCAGCAGTGACACTTTGTTCATACAAGAATGCCTGTGTTACGGCTATCAGGATGGCATACCAGCCACACAAACTTTATTGGTTTTGTTACATGGTGAAATTGTCATCTAAAGCATTTAAAATTAAATTCCTGTTCTGCATTACAGCATGTATTTTTGATATATTATTTTAAAAGTGGGTGTAGGAACATTCTCTATACTGTTATGAATGCTACAATTATCCAGTGTTTCGTTCCCTCATCTTGCTGTTTTCTGTTTCTTGGGTTTTTTCCTCCTTCAGTTTCTCTCTCAATTTTTCTCAAAAGAGCAACATGAAAATATATTATCTTGCTTGCAAGTGCATTCTAAAACTTGGTCTCTCAGAGGACAGCATAGTCATAGTGGCTTTAGTGGTACTTACTTCCTCTGCTAGTGCAGGTTTCAGTGGCTGTCAGAAGTGGAACAAGTGAAAAGGTTGCAGCAGCTCTGTTAGAAGTGGAAGTACTGTCAAGTGCTTGAACATTTAAGAATTTTTCTTTTGGAGTTAGGTGGTCTACTGAGTATGAGTGTTGCATGTGTGCCAATTGTAATTTTCCTTCTGAGAAGGAACTATTAGTGCACAGCAGGTATGCTGGCTATACTGTGGCTGAACTGGTGAATTCAATCTCTTCACCATCTCACAAAATTGCTTCTCAAGTCTCCTTGCCTTGCTTGTAGTTGTTCATGACGTGCAGCCAAAGGTGTGTTGCTTGCCTGTTTTCAGCATTCCTGAGCGTCTGATTCAGAGCTAACCCAGACACACTCACAATGAGACAAGCAGAGTCAGATGCACTCACACACCATCAGATACACCCAGACACGCTCTCAGTCACACGGCACAGGTGTGTGTGAGTGTGACTGTCAGTGTCTGATGGTGCGTGAGTGTGCAGGAGTTCACGTGAGTGTGTGTTGTCAGACTGTAAAGAAGAGGGACTGATGGTTGCAGTTAATGGATAGATGTAAGAACTTAGAGCATCACTTTAGTTTGCACACATGACTCTTTCTCAGACCAGGTATGCTGGTTGGGTTTTTCCTCCTTTTGGCTCACTGGGATTTGTTTTAAATTCCTACCGACCTAGAAACTGAATGTGTTTAACTTACTTTTCAGGACATTTTCTGCCCCTAGAGTACGTTTGATCTGGCTTTTTAATTCAGTGAACCTCAGCTGATTTCCCACTTACTAAAGGCTGTGAAGCAACTTTGTAGCTGATTATATAAAAGCACCATGAAACAACTTCACAGGAATTCCATTCACATCTATCTGAACTTTTAAAGTCACCTCAAATTTTGTTCAGCTGAGCTCAGATGGAGAAGCTTGCTCTGTCTCTTGAAAGCTCCAGTATCTGCTAAGCCCTGACAAAAAAGGTAAAACTGATCATATTTAACAGTATGAAGCAGTGAGCAATATTCATCTCTGACCTAAAATGTGTGAATCCAGACTCATTAGGCTGTCCATGACCTGGAACAATTCTGGCTTTTGGAATGCTGCAAACTGTGGGAGAAAAAAAAAATAATCTCTTGCCTGTAGGCTAGTTCTAGGTGTTAAAACTATAGTTCTTAGGAGCTCAGCATGTTGCAGGTCCATCTTAAGACAGATGTACATGTCACAGCTGTCTTATAAAACCTTCCTAGCTTTCTCTTAGCTTGGCTGGTGTTAGGGGCTAGACTATCCGACTATCCATCCTATGTTCATAAAAATTATTTCCACAGCATACAATAACATTGTAAGCCAAAGGCAACAAAGGATAGTCTTTGGTTGTAAAGTACCTGCTACTGGAACATATATGGTTTGATGCTAGATGCTGGCATGGGGATCTAGAACAAAAACCTTTGGATTTTGTGCTTAATGTTACCTTATTTCTAGTCCTAGTCTATCAGAAACTGAAATCTAGATGATGTAAGATTTCAAAAAGCTTGTTCATGGAAACATAAACATACACTTTAATATGTGGACTGCACTGCACAGCCTAAATAGCATAACCAGTTTACTTGCAGAGTTGTCTCAACCAACCATGACATTTTGGGGTTTGTGGGTGAAGGAAGTAAAGGTGATTTGTATTTTATATTTAGGAAATATCTTTGCCAGGTAAAGAAATATTTATAGCTGAGGCTCTCCATTGAAAATATCTTGTCATTAATCTTAGAAAGATACAGTCAATGGAAGTGTGGTTTATTTCAGTAGCAGTAAAGGTAGTTTAGCTGGATTCAAAGTCCCGTGTTATCAGTTTGTGCTATGGACAAAACCAGACAGAAGGCCAATACAGTTTATGAAACACCATTGTGTAACCTTGTGGAGTGCTTTTCAGCTACATTTGCCACAATTTTAATGTGCAATATCTGCTTTAAATTTTGTAATGCCACAGACTGTGAAACTTGTCCACTGAAAAAAATTAATGTTGCCTCTTATTAAAAAGTAATATACATTCCTGTTACCTGAGAGTCCAAGAGCCAGTGTTTAAAGAAAGAAGTACAGGTTACCAACCTCTTAAATCCTAGACTGTGAGTTTTGCACATTTGAAGAAACAGCAGCAGACCAGCCTTACCTCTTAAAATCCTCAACTGGTGGGCTATAATAAATAGTAAATACTATGCTTCAGAATACTCTCAATTCACTTGACCTTACAGAATGTTAGTTAGTGTGTTGTCTTGAGCTCTCAATCTTTCCTTTTTTGTCTCTCTTGTCTCACCTCAGAATCTTTGTGGTTATCTGTTTCTCTAGATAACAGAAAAGATATTGCAGATGTGCAGAGAACGCTATCTTTTAATTCACAGTCTCAGACATGGCATATCTTTGTCAGACAACTCAGGCAGTACAAATTTATCATCCTCTCTTTATTATCCAATCCACTAGTTTTGAAATAACTTTCAGTTACATGCTTTGATGTTAAAATACTCTGTTCCTCTAGTGAAGCCAAGCTCTATCAGGATTTGCATGTCCCACTTAATTTGATCACACTCTCTGGTTTGGGGCGTGTGTCTTATTTTGTTCTTTGAAATGTAAAGCTATTCCTATTTTTGTGAAGTTTTCCAATAACTGTTCTATCAGCCCTCATTCAAGGGCTACTTCATGCTTTAGCATGAAAGTTTCACTGAAATGTTGGGATTAAGATGACTATTCAAGATAGCAGACTATAGTTCTGAGTTACATTGCATGCATTTATAACATTTCTGGATTACTTGTGCATTGCATTTGGGGATGGAGGAGCACATGAACCATCAGATCCATTTCTTATGTCCCAGTAAAATAGGTCTAAGTACATGCTGTAAATCTAGTATACTTTTATTTGAGAGACTGAATACAGATTAGACAATTGTATCCAATATATATTTGCATTTCTCCTGAAAGAATTCCACATTCCTTTCAAATTACAAATAAAATGGACTGACAAAAATATGTTTGTCTTGCTGATGTTTTTGTGGTAGCTTTCTTTGAGCTGTCCTTCTGATTGCTGTATTTTGGTTTTGTTTAGTTTCTGATCATTAAATTCTGATGATCTAAAATCAGTCATCTGTATGCTGCAGAAAAGTCTATTTTAGCTGGCACAATTTTTTTTGTAATATTCAAAATAGGCTTTTTTATCTAATGCATTATAAGATTTTACCTAAAAGCCAGGAAACATCGTGTATGGGGAAATGTAATAAGCAGTACAGAAACACTTTTTGTTGCCCGCTTTCACAGGTCCGATTTGTGAAGAATGTGACTTCCTGGAAGGAGATGAAGCCAGGATTTTACCATGGCCATATATCGTACCTGGACTTCGCCAAGTACGTTCCCGCGGCGGTACCTGCGGGGCGCGGCCGGGCTGCAGCCGGGCTGACAGTGCCCTCCAGTGCTCGGAGCCTGGGAACTGCAGCTCGGTAAAACCCGCACACTGGCCTTCCCACACGGCCACGATTGAGGGTTGATTGTCACCGACTCCTCTTGTTTTCTTGCATGAGAAAACGTAACCGAGTCTCGTTAAAAAAAAAAACAACAAAACAAAACAAAACAAAACAAAACAAAACAAAACAAAAAAAAAAAAAAAAAAAAAAAAAAAAAAACAAAAAAAACCCACGAAACATTTCTATACTGGGATTCGTATTCCTTTCCTAAATTCCAGGATTGTTTTGCTGAAAATCATGGCACTTCTATGAAACACTGGCAGTTCTGTTTTAGGGTTGGCTTCCCATTTGGGGAAGCTTAACACACCTGTTCTCAAAAATGTTTCATATAAAGACTAACGCTACCTGCCTCTTAAGTTATGTAATTCTTCTCTACCTTAGTATCCCTTTACACCTTATCAAAATATGAAAAGTTATATTTTGAAATAATTTTCTGATCTATAATAGTTTGACTTGCTAGAAAAAGCATTGGAATAATTTTTGTGGACTTAAATGCTGCTACTTCTAAAATTAAGTTAAATTAAATATCGTAAAAATCGTCCCACTGACTTCAAAGGTTCAGGATCATATCTTTATTCCCACTTTCATATGTTTCTTTTCTTGTCTTATTTTTGCTTCTGGATCTAAAGCAGTGATCTTCAGTAGCTCAGTCTTATGAAACCCCCCCTTGAACTGACAAGTCAGTTTTGCTTAAGATGCTTACTAGGCAGTGCTTCATCTTGCACTTGGAACATGTGGAAAACGACTTAAAATTGAAAGTGGAATTTTCATATCTCATTACATTTGAAGGCACAAATTATAGTAACCACTACTTTTACCTCTTGCTGATATTCACTCCTCAGTGTTGCTATGTTTCAGTGCATTGATGTATTTATTTAAATTTTTTTTTGTATGTAATAATTCCTTTTGTTTAGTCATTCTTTTTAATTACTCATTCAGTCATGTACACTGATTTTTAATTTGAACTTTTTATTACAAAGAATGAGATGGGAAAGTGAGACCTTTGCAGATTCCCAATACAGTATATTACCAGAAAATGCTAAAAGCTACAGTAGTAGCTAGAATGACCAGTGGCACCAAGTTTAAAAAAAGTAATAGGCAAAAAGTGTTACTTACAAATCAGTCAGTCAAATAAAATATATCAAAATTCATTCGTTTCCTTTGTGTCTTTTTAAAACTAAAATGCTTCAACATTGATAAACACTTGAACTGAGTAACAGCTTTGTGGTGCAGCAAAGCTGAATGTTATTTTATACATTAGTTCATAAAGCTGAAAACATTTTCAGATACTAGATCTGCTAGAACTAAAATATTTTACATCTAGAAAGCATCTAAGCAATTTCACAGATTTCTTTCATCTGCATCTTCCCTCCAGGACTGTGTTATCCTTGTCTTTGTTGTTTGTTATCCTTTCACCTGAGTGATTTTTTTTTCCCCAAAACAGCTTGCTTTCTCATACTTTGGGTTTTCATTATTAAAATAATATCTTGAATACGCTGGTTGTGCTTGGCAAGACCCACACCTTTAAGGCTGTGAGGTATGTTCTTGTAATGAACATTTTTGTAGTTAAGAAGTGTAAAATATTTCAGAGGACTCAATGCTTCCTTTATATATGGACATCAGACTTAGGTCCACTCTCAAATATCAGGAGTACCTCTTAAAATATGCTGAAAATTTAAGTGCTGGATTCCATTGATAACTCACAGTATTAAGGACAGGTTATTGTAATCCATCCATATAGAAATTGGGGTAATAAAAGTTCAATGTTTTCCCTTTTTTTCTTTTTAAAATTTCTTATTCACTCTTATTTCCTATTTTCTCTGGTAAATAGTTGGGAAAAAAAGTTCTTTGACAATGCAATTGCCTATTCATTATCATTATTAATAAAGTTACAGTAATAACTTATGTTACTGGTGGGTTTATGTTACTGCAACTGAAGGTAGTTCTGCAAGCTCTTGTGCAAATCCAGGCGATTGTACAATCCAGCACAAGCATTTCTAACGACTTGGACATCTCCATTTAACCTGCAGATATGTGCTGTTTGTTCATTGCTTGAGTCTGCTGCTCTGTGGAAATGGTTTGTTACAGCTCCCTCAGCATTTGCAGTAGTCTGTGGAAGGGGACATATGCATGTCTCATGCACTTCAGTGGACTTTAAAGAGGGTGCAGTTCAAAGCCTGGACTTTGCATCAGAATGGCTGAAACATTCACACACTCTATTCTGCAGACATGGAAGTCATGGCTGGCATGCAGACAGATGTCAGCAATGCGGCCTTTGAGTGCTCCAGTCTGACTCATTGGTACTCTGCTGGCAGCATTGGAGAATCAATTGCTCTTTCTGTAGCCTTAACAATTTCTCTGTCTGTAGTGCTGTTTTTTGGCAAAAGTAATGCCTGTTAATTGTTGGGGTTTTTTTCTAACTTCCTCCTTTCTGCTGCTTATGCTACGTTTCTGTTCTTCAGCTTTTCAACTTAAGATTCCTCATATGCGCAGTATCTGGTAGTAAAAATTACCCCTTTAACATTAATGGTACTGCATCTTAAAACTATGAGTGCTGTGTTTTAGCCAAGCTAGGAGGCATGAATGGCCCTCTTTTGATGCAGAATGCTTTCCCAGTTTTCATAGGGACAGACGAGAACTTTTTTTTCCAGCTTCTAGCTTTACTTCAGGGCACTTGACACACTTGCAATTTCCAATGTGATATAAACTCTTTAATATTTGGATACCATAATTATTTGCCACAGGATGTCTCAAATGGGAGAGAAAATAAAACTGAGAAATGTGTTGTAAAAGCTGACTTGAACATAGATCTCTGAAAGGTAGCACTTGCACAAAAGAGTTTGGTGGTTTAAATCTTTCTCATGTGTTGTATGAGTTTACCACCTCCTTTCATCAGGCATCTGTTTTTACTGCAGTACATCAAAATTTGCTTAGGATAAATGTCTAAGGAAAAATTTTATATCTTTAGATAAAGAAGTTAATATGGTTACAGATACTATCTTAGACTTATATTTAATAAGCATAGCTGTATGCATTCAGCCCAGGCAGTGGATGGGTTCTGAGCTCTGTCTTCCTGCTGTTACAGTTCATGTCTCTGGCAACTGGAGACCTGCCAGGAAAACCACTCATAGCATTGCAAAGCCCAGTTCTCAAGGGCAGGAACTCAATATCAAACTTCCTTGTACTTATTATAAACATGTATGTGGCTGCTAAACTAGTTAAGGCATTTCTAGAGTCAGGATGGTTGTATAAACATTTTTAGTATCTATTTGTGTGACAGTATTTCTGTTCTGTTTGCTTCTTTAATAATAAACTCTTAAAATCATAATCCTAGGCAGACTGAAATTGAACTTACTCTCATATCCATGTAATGCACTGGATATGAGGATGAAAAGAAGTGATCATTACACTTCCTCTCAGTATCATCCATTGTGTATAGCTTTCAGTTGTAGCAATAAAGACAGGCTTTTAAATATTAGTTGAGAAGCTTTGATTTGTCCCTTGAAAGATGTTTTTTCCTCTTTTACTTTAGATTTGGTGTTAGAAAGAAACCAATTTACATAAATGTCATAAGAGATCCTATAGAACGCCTAGTTTCTTATTATTACTTTCTGCGCTTTGGAGATGATTACAGACCAGGGCTACGGAGGCGAAAACAGGGGGATAAAAAGGTAAAGTACACCTGATTATATGTGCTGTGCTTACTGAAATTAATGTGAAAACAATTTTTAAAATGTCCTGATAAAAGCTGAATCATTCTTTTATCAGCCTTGGTGATAATGGTGCCTTTGTAAGTTATATTCTCTGTTTCCTGTCCATACTGGACCAGAACATGACATTAAGTATGTTCTTTGTACCCTTATAAATTCACTCTATGTTGCAATTTGTTTAAAAAAATTAAAAAAATAAAAAAAATAATTTAAAAAAATTAAATTGTTTTTAGGCATCCAGAGTTGTAATGATGAAATTAAGCTTATCCTCCTAAGTAAGAAGGCTACATATTTTCTTGTTGAAGACTGAAACATGTTTTCAACAAAAGCTGTAGAACTACTGATGCTTTGGCTTTGTTATTTATTTTCATATAATTAGCAACCCAATTTATTTTATTTTTAAAAAATTTAAACATTGCAATATCTTTTTGAAAACTATGGAGTATGATACATACATTTCCATACTTCCTCCTTGTGTCTTAGGTGGCTGTAGGTCTAAGTTCAGGTTAGCACATTTGCACATTGACTACTAATACAGTTTCAGGATGGCAACATCATTCAGGGTCCATAATATATTTGTTCCAGAAAGAATCTATACATCTACTGTCATGGTTTTGGGCATGTTGCTTTGGATTTTTCTTACATTAGGAAGAAAAGTAGGGTATTAAGTATATGAGTATGATTTATAAAACTGTAGCTAGAACAGTGTGGAATCCTATAAAATGTAATGAGTTTTTGTACTTTACAGAGCCAGACACTTTATACTGTTTCAGTGATGATATTTTCTTAAACTGATGCTGGTTTTTTGTAATGTTGATGATTTAGTGTCATGCTGTGTGAGTACCAAGAGACATTGAAAATATAAGCAAAGGTCACACTAAATGCAGCTTATTCTATAAACACTGTAACAACTAATGAATGTGAGTGATCATTTTGTGTGCTGCCCCCATCCAAACAGTACTTTTTAAATATTGAGAGCAAACCATTCCTGTTTTTTTTCCAGTTGGGAACTAACTGCTCCTCTTGTTATTTAAGGTTTAGCGCCATCTTCAGCTACTGCATCTCTGTTTGTCCAGGGATCCTGCAGCATAGCAGCACAGGAAGAGGAAAGCTTCAAAAATAAATTGCAATTAACTTAAAAATTGTCTTTATAGAACTGGCTAAACAGATGATATGATATATAAAGGCATTTTTAAAAAGAGTGATAGGATCTCATCTTTTGTAGCCTACTGTCTTCCTCTGTCCTGTTGGAGATCAGTCACTTGGAAAGTTGAGCGTGATGCCAAGTCTGAGCTGTTTCTAGGACATAAACTTACTAAAAAGAGTGAAATTTAACAGTGCTTGTTTTTGAATTATAGTCCAAACAACCTGATTAGGTAGTCACTGGGAAACATTATCCCAGAAATCCTTAGTGTTGCTGCTTGGTAGACTGCACTGTAAGCTTTGATTTGCTGGAAAAAAGGTCAAATGCATCCTGTTTATAATGCTTGCAATGCATTGCATTATTAATTTTATGTTTTTCTATTGAAGTTGCTTTTTTTCATTTTGTTAGTATGGTATCACTTTATTTAGGTCTGAGGCTTAGTTGTTGTACAGATTTAACGTGTCTAGTAGGCATTTCAAGTTCATTTGAAGAGAAAATTGATTTACTGTATCAAACTTCTGGCTTCTTTCATTTAAATCAGGTAGTACTATTTTTCCAAAGTGTCCCTGGGGAACCTTACATGTAGAGATGATGTAAGTTTTGCAGACATTAGTTACAAAATTCGGTAAGCTCAAAATGGATTGAGCCAATTGCAGTGTCTTTATTATAGTATGTGTTACAGGAAATTCACTTAAAGGTCTTCAAATGAAAAGTAGGGAAGGTCAGAAATTACTTCTAGTGGAAGTCAGTTGTTCCTTTATTCCTAGTGGAAAGGAATCTCAGTGTGCTTTACACTCTCATCCTCTCCTAGTCCATACCACAGCATTTATATAGAATTCTTTGCTAGGTTGTTCTCTGTATCCCTGTGCTTCCAGTCATAAATAGCTTGGCTCCAAATGCAGAGTCTGTAGAGGCAAGGGTTTCTTACAATAAAATTTCTGGATGGAGCAGCCGAAGTAAGTACATTGGAGGAAGTGTGGAAGGAAGTCTGTCCTATTTCAGCTTACTTAGAAAATGGCTTACTTCCTTTTGCTTATTAACTGTAAAATAACCTGCAGGTATAAGCAAAGAAATCTTTCTTTGCACAGATGCCAGTTCATTTTTAGTATAAACATTCATAATTTAGGAGGTGCATATAACAATAGATCAGTGCAGAATTTCCCTAGAGAACTGTGCTAGGGAAAGCATACCAATGTCTTGTTTTCCTACTTTAGCTGAATTTTTATCTATCATGGGCAACATGTACAACTTTTCTAAACTCAGAGTTCAGTGTGAACCAGGGCACCAGAGTTTACTCCCTGCTTTGGTATAGTATCAATAATTTTTTCAGATTATCTCATAAACTTCACCTCAAAATAGAAGCAAATGATGTTGTCCTTGTTCTTTACCCCAAATAATTACATAAATGTGTTTTTACATGGCTGCTTTGAACAGAAACTTGTAATTATACTGAAGAAGCAGTCTAAAAAGTTGACTATGTGATCTGTTGTGTTTTTAATCTGTCCTAGACACAGGCCTTATATCTTGATTAGAAATAGCATAAATACTTCCTTCATGGTGACACAGTAAAGCATTTACAAATTCCTTCCAGTGCTAATGGAGTTCCTATTGTAACTGCATTACTGCAATTAATTACTGAAAATTACTGAAACTCTGTTACTGCAGCTGTGTATCCAGGTAGAGAGCAAAATTGTATGGAATATTCTGTTATGCAGTGAACAACTTCTTTTCAGTTCTTCTGACTGCCAAAACAAAATTAGCCTCTGAAATGGCAGTTATTTGTCATAATTAAAATATAATAGAACCTTGTTTTTGCTAAAACACAAAATACACAATGTTCTATGTTATAAAGATCCAGCTGTTGCAGGATCACAGAATTCCTGATGGCATTTGATGCTGTATCTTTAGTGACTGCTTTTATAGGGGGAAACAATTATATCAGCACTTACTGACTATTTTTGCTAGTTTTGACAAATAGCCTTTGCTAAGGTTATATCAAAGATATATCAATATATCAGGTAAGATCAATTGCTCATTAGTTGTAACCATAAAAGACTGTAAAAGTACTATTTAGTTGGGACAATAGGTCATCCTAATAACACTGTGAAAGTAAGAGTTGAAAATTTTTTTTTTCTAGAACGTCATATATGTGTTTTTCTGTCCCCACTACATTTAGCAACTAACCAGTTTGAGATGTTTGATACATATATGAGATTTTAAAGCTTAGCTCAATTTTGTCTTTGTTCCAGACCTTTGATGAATGTGTGGCAGCTGGAGGTTCCGACTGTGCTCCAGAGAAACTTTGGCTTCAAATTCCATTCTTCTGTGGCCACAGCTCAGAATGCTGGTAGGGAGATAAATGTAGCTTGTTCATCAAGTACATCAGTGCTGAAATCTAAACTTTAACAAATTTCAATATGTAGCCCAGTTGATAAAAGTGTGAAGGACTGAGCAGAGTGAAGCAGTGGATACTTGAGTAATGTGTTTTCTGTTGAAGATGGATTTACTAAAACAGTTTTGCAGTTCTTTAAACTAGCAGTGTGTTACAATACTGTATCAGCAGTGCTATGAGGGAAAACATATGTTTTCAATTTTAAAAATAATTTTTGCAGATATAGAGTCTTGACATTTTTCTCTTGTGTCAGACTACAGTATCCTTCTTTTGGAATGGATTCTTTAGTTCAAGCTCCTAAAGTTCCTGGGGAGTACACAGTAATTGAGATCAGGATAAATTTATCTTTTTAAACCTTTACCAGATATCCAGTAGTCAATGCTACTTAGCAGAAACTGAAACAAAAGCAAATAGTGTCTGTCACTGCAACATATTTTATAATAATGGCACAGACTTCAAAAAACTCTAGCAAAAAAACCTCCACAGATTATTTGAAAGATTCTAAGTGATATTGAGGGCAATGATTTGTCAAGGTATTGGTCATTCAAACACAAGCAAAGTAAATGGCCACTTGGGAGCTCCTCTTTCACTGCCTGTTGTTCAGACCTATCTACTGTCTGGCCATGTGGAGAGGCAGACAAAGAAAGAACATGCAAAAGAGAAGGTGTGTTCTTGTCAGATTTCTGGTATCTAATGTGAAAGTGGAGACAGAGTGTTAAAATTGAGACAATGTAAATCCTCAAAAAATTGATTGAATAGAGGCGTTAAGCGTATACACACACACCGGGTATTTTTGTTGAGACTCTTATAAATAGAGGAGTCACATTTTTAGGTAAGAACACAGATGAGAGAAACTGGAAAGGGAAATGAAGTTAGGAATGGTTATAACTTGGAATAAGTCTTGCCTTTCCAATACAAATGTCCTGTTGTGAAGTAATCTCCATCTAGGGACCAAGGATTGTTGGCTGACATCAGAACTTGCTATAATTGTTCTTTGTCATTTTAGGAATGTGGGAAGCAGATGGGCTTTGGAACAAGCCAAATACAATCTGATTAATGAATACTTCCTAGTGGGAGTTACTGAAGAGCTTGAAGACTTTATCATGTTATTGGAGGCAGCTTTGCCCCGGTTCTTCAGGGGTGCCACAGAACTGTATCGGACAGGTATTTAGATAGTTGATTTCCATGGATTTTTCATCCACTTCTTGCCTTTTTTAGTGTGAATTCTTTAGATCTAGATGAATAGTTTTAAGTTTCTGCCATGTTTGCCTCTCAGCTGGATGATGCTCCTATAGAAGAAACAAACTCCTTTGTGAAGATTCTCAGTTCTCTCTCTTTCTCTCTCTCTTTCCCTCTCTCTTTCTCTCTCTCTCTCTCTCTTTCTCTCTTTTGGGGGTGGTGCTAGTATCCTTCTGCCTTACACAGATTGTAAATATTGAAGGTTGAGGTAAAGGCAGGTATGTAGGTATATTGCATTTAACATTGTGATGTGTTTCTAGCAGAACATTTTTTTAAAGTTTTACAGTGGCTTCAGTTTTGTAAAGTGGCTGATGTGGCAGATTTCCATTTCCTCAGAAGCCCTGCTAGAATTAACTGTGCTCAATGCAGCCTGGTTGGCTGAGCAATAAAGCCTGAGGGATGCAGAGACCCAAGTAGATCTTCCTAGGGTCCTAGCTACAACAAGTAGTTTCTAGGAGCTGGCCATGCAATTTATGATGAAGAAAAGATCTATCTTAGCAGGCCCTCTATCTGCAAATAGAGAGAGAAAAGGATCTGATGTACCAAGCCTAGATATGCAGTATTAACAAGTTAATTACAAAGCAGCAGCACTCCTTGGGGAAAATCTGGTCATCATTTTGGTCATCTTTGTCTCAGAAACTGTGCAACAGGGATGTGGCTTATGTATCATTTATGATAAGACTATAGTATCCTATTTAGATGGGAGAATAATGGTTTAAATGCTGTTAGTAGAGATTATATTTTGATTAGAAATAGACAATTGAAATTACATGGAAACAAGATTTTTTTTCTCTTTTATGGAGAGCTACAGAGAGCTACACCAGAATGGGGGGGGGGGGGGTTGGTAGTCTGAGTTGTATATAGCATTCCCTGGAGGTATTTAAAAGATGTGTAGAAGTGGTGGAAGTATTTAAAAGGTGTAGGTGTGGTGCTTGGGGACATGGCTGACTGGGACTTAGCAGTGTTAGGTTTGTGGTTGGACTCAATAACCTTAAATGTCTTCCCCAACCTAAATGTTTCTATGATTCTATGAAAGAAGTCTCTCCTGCAATTTCTAAAATTCTTAACATTTGATACCAGATTAACATCTAAATAATGAATTGTGAAAGACCAGTTTTGCACCAGGTAGATTATGTGGAGTAATCTTATTCCTTAAATGAATGTTCATTCCCTGGGTTTACTAGAGCAAACAGGAAGAATTGAATGAATGGATGCAAAATTCATAAACATTTAGTGAGAGAGGCTGCAGTTCTCCAACTCTGCATGTTGTGTTAAAAGATTTTGGATTAAAGCCTACCCCTTCTAATGCAGTTTATCAACATGCTAAGAGTATAAAAACTCTGTAAATAAAAGGACTGTAAACATTTTTTGAGAATGTGAACTTGAAAGTGAAGTTATTGCTTTCATTTTGCATTTAGGAAAGAAGTCGCATCTTAGGAAAACAACTGAGAAAAAACTTCCCACAAAAGAAACTATTGCCAAGCTACAGCAGTCTGAAATCTGGAAAATGGAGAATGAGTTCTATGAATTTGCACTGGAGCAATTTCAGTTTGTCAGAGCACATGCAGTTCGGGAAAAAGATGGAGAATTGTATATTCTGGCTCAAAACTTTTTCTATGAAAAGATTTACCCTAAATCAAACTAAGAATGCTATACTGTTAGATTTATGGACCTAAATCTTTGGTCACATCATCATCTTAGTCCTCAGCCATGGAAACTAGATTGCTTGTAGCCCTCCAAGACATTTCTTTATACAAGAAAAGTGGTTTGTGGATCACCTCCAGGGCTTTGGATATAGCTGTGTTGGTAATCCAGAAGCAAAGGCTTCATTTCTTTTATCTATCTAATACTTTCAGTGGGAGTCAATATCCTTAACCTGAAGAAATCTACACTGTAATTCAGAGCAATTAATACACGGCAGTTCTATTTGAAAATATAAACAATCAGAAAGCCACTTCTGTTGATGCCCTTCTTAATTTTCAGAGCAATTTATTTTCATTTATACTTCTGTGAAGAGGAAATCATTTTCCCCAGCTTTCAACATGGAAATTTTGGTTGTATACAGTATGAGTAGTCCTAATAACTGGTTGACATCTGTGCTTTGTTTTTGTGAATCATGTCACATGATATTAATTGGGATGGTTAATCATGTTCTGCTGAGAAATGCTGCTGCTGGAATTGCCCATATTTATATATGTGGTTTTATTAAAAAATTACAACTACTCATTAGTGTTAAAATGTCATTTTCACATTAATATTGTAAAAAAGTTAAAGAATCAGAGCAGTGGGGTTTTTATTTTGGGGTTTTTTTTTTAATCACCACCACCACTGACTGAGGTTGGAAAAACTACAAAGAAATTTGGTATTGTCTGCAGTTCTAGTTGATCCTTACACAGTAGTATAAAATCATAAATTCAGTAAGTTTCTCCATGGATTCTTTGTAATAATTGTAAACTGAGGTATTGGTGAATCCATATTATAACTCTATTAGTGAGCTGTGGTATGGCTGGGGTTTTCCTACTACTTCAATACTTTTATCTGTAGAATATTTTTACTGAGGTGCTTTATAAAGTGTTTTAAAGCATTGCATTTACAAAAGGAGTAAAATGCTGTAAATACTGCTTATTTTATGTATTTGGACCAAAAGGCTTAAAGTAACTAGTTTCAAGTGGGGTTTTTTGCACCAGTTCTGTTATGTGTGAGGTGAAAAACGTCACATCTACTTCCTGCTTGAGTTAACTGTTGGACATTGCTGAAACGCACTTCAGTGACCTCTCAGACTTCAATACCAGAATGTTTTCCAGGGATCCTCTTTACAAAAATGTAGTCTTCATCTTTTTATTAGGGTAAGAGAACAAGAAGAAAAATGTCATGTGCCGTCTGGTTGGGAAAGATGCAGTGAACTTGATTGACATAATTATATTTATGTAACTGCCTTATGTGACTGTTGTAAATTTGTGAGTTGCCATTATTAACAATGTGAAACACCTGGCAGATGAAGTAAATTGAAATTTGAGAACAGATGTTTGGGGCCACTGCCCCATTGTAACAAATGGCCATGGAGCACTGAAGGATTTTTCCTATTGAATTTTCTTAAAGATGTGAATATTTACAAAACTTCCACCTGCCTTTTCTTAAAAGTGCTTTTCACAGGATTTCATTGGGAAGGCACTGAGGAGACAAAGAAAGAAATGGTGGGAAAGGTTCAAATTCCTAAAGTATGATGCTGAAAGTTTAGTTTAAAATTATTGAGTGGAGTTTCTTTAACCAGCTTGTTCTTGTAATGAAAACAAAGGAAATGGAAAATGGTCTGTGAACTGGATGTCTGCAGCCAAAAGCAACAACCCAATTACAGAGAGGGTAACAAGAGACTATCAAGTACATCTTGTAGTTTCTTTGTTTTCTTAGATTTTTTTCCTTCTGATTTTAAAAATAGATCTTGCTTTGTTCTTCCCAAATAATCAGGGAAGTTCCTTCTCATAAGTTACCATTTATATAGCATGAACCATGCATAAGACTTCCTGTTCTAGTTCTTGTCTGTTGACATCAATAATAATGCCAACATGTTTGGATATAGGATGTGTTAGGTCACACATGAAGACATGTTTGCTAGCTAATGAAAGGAACTGAGGAGTCATACACAAAAAGTAGGTAATGGAGATCTAAAGGTTTTCATTGAAAAGCAGTCACTTTTGTTTTTTATAAAATAAATATTTATCATCACGGGAAAGATTTCTGCTCAGTGATAGTTTTATGTTAGATTTGTTTTTACTATGCTGTTCTCCTTCAGAATAATTCCAATTAGTTTACCTTCTTGCATCTCCTTCAGATTTTTCAGCAGAGCGCCTCTAAGAGAGCTGAAGAGCTTGCTAAGTAAAAATCCAAAATATTCATCTAAGTAATGAAATAGGTATGTAGACAAATGCTTCTCTATTGACAAGAAAACAATAGACAAAACTACTGATTTCAGTAGGGTCTACAGAAACTTCTTCTATTCTGTAAGCAATTTTAAAAGTTATGTTTCTTTTTTTTCCTTCCAGGATTTAGAATTTCTTAATTATGAGTCTTCAATAACAAAACAAATAGAACAATGCAGTTCTTTTTACTTTTAAAAGAGCAATATATTTTTCATAATTCATGTAAGAATTTAATTATTTAATCAGATATCACTTCCTCTTCTTTGCTGTGAGCTCTCAAGGTTGAGACAAACAAGAATTTTAGAAATACTTTTTAGAAATGCTAGCAACAATTGGAGTGGTACTCACTCCAGATGTACTCAGAAAATGTGATCATCTGTAGAACACAGAAGGAACCAAGACTGTCTACTTTTATATCTAGCACAACCACTAAAGCCAACTGTGAACTTAGAATAATTTGAATTTAGAACTATCAACTTGGATTTCCTAAAAGACAGTTTAGGAAAAGGAGCTTTACAAATTTTTAATAATCTGTTCTATTCGTCTTCAGTTTGGAAACAGAAACAATCCAAGTTGTTGCCATTAAAAATATTTTATGGTATATAAAGATGATTTATCTCATGTATTTTCCCTTAATGACTCATAGAGGAAAGCAGCAATATGTGAATTTTTGGTTTTGCAGGTTGTTTTATCAATAAACCACTTTGCAGCCTCCTGAAGACAGGTCTTTTAACTGAAGTCACTGTACTCTCTGTAGAGGAGTGAGATTGGCTTTTTGCAGGGCTAAGTTCACTTGAAAGGTGCTGAAATGCTCATATATCTACATATATTTGAAAGTAGATTTTGTTACACTGTTCTGTACTTTCCTTACAAAACTACCGCCCGGATTTTGTGCAGAACTCCAGCCCTGTTGAAACTCTTGATGTCAGCACGAGGCACGAGCTCCTGCTGTGCTGGTGACTGCACAACCCTACCCACAAGCATGCCTGGGGCACTGTGCTACTCTGGGCAGTGCTGGCAGGAGAGCAACAGTGGTTTTAGCTCCTTCCCTTAATAATTCTGCGGCCACAAAGCAAGATTTTCACTTTTATTTTTTTAGTGCATCTATAAGCAGACCCAAGGCTAGGATGCAGAATGTCCTCTGTGCACATTCTGTTCTGTGTGGATTTTCTAGCAGTCTCTCTTTCACT
The DNA here is from genome assembly GCA_013400775.1 of Chaetops frenatus. NCBI lineage: Eukaryota > Metazoa > Chordata > Aves > Passeriformes > Picathartidae > Chaetops > Chaetops frenatus. The sequence goes on along the minus strand of VZTR01006657.1, from coordinate 284,125 downwards.
GGTATGCTGATTATGGCTTCATTTCCAAACACATATTAAAATTTATAGCTGTACAATGTAGGAGATGGAGAACCAGCCCATACTGGTCATTTGAAATGTCTTGTCTGGGTATTTAGTTTTTCTGAAGATACCTAGCTATTTTTACATTTCAGGAATAAACTTTTGCTTATTAATGGTCTCAGAGCAATTCTGTCCTATATTGGGAAAAAATCTGTTATTTTCTTTTACGCTTTTGTTAAAATTTTCCATTAAGCTTACCTGGCGTTACTAAAGGTGTATGTGACAAAAAGGTGTGTGGATTATACTGTCTGAACTGTGCTACTTAAGCAGTCAATGGAAAAGCCTGATTCAAGTGCACTGCCAATCTAGCTCTTCAAAATTAGAGCATATTTTATGACTACTAGAGATTAAACTTAAAGGCTGCTTAGTTGGATGGATGCTTCCTTTACTGTAAGCCTATGCAACTGTGTAACCTTTGCAGCAGTATTTATAGAAAGAGCCCTCTTCCTGAGACTTTTCTGGAGCATAATTATAAATGTTTGTACACTTGTACTGTCTGATACTTAGATCAGCAGCTTTCCGTAGCTTCTGCAAAAGAGACAGGTTTGTGAGCATTTCTAAAGCAGTACTGAATGTAATTTTGAAAAACATGGATTGTGCTTCATGACCTTTTTCTTTTTAAACACATACACACAGCTAAATAGTGCCTTTTTTCCTCACAATCCATGTTGAAGATGCTTGCTCCCACTCACCCTCCGTAAATTGATTCATTTGTGCAATACTATTCCAACTTGAAACCATTTTGTCACAGCTGTTTGAGAAGTAATCTCCATTTTTCCTCACTGTGCTGCCAGCTTTCTGTTGTTTAAGTGTTTCAGTTGATTACCTAATGCAAATGCTATAAAATAAAACACCCATTGGGAAGGGGAAAGAAAATAAGTCTGGTGTCCTGTCTTAATATTTGCATGTCACATTCACATTGAATGCTTTTTTTCTGGAACATGTTGTTATACAGTATTATGAACTTTGTTGGCAGCTACTTTGATTTTGGAGGGGAAAGGCAAGCTGGAGTGTAGCTTGTCTGTAATAATTTCCTACAGCTATAACCGAATATATTTAGGGGCCCTTAGAATTTGCATGGGCTTTGTGAGCAGATATGTTTTAAGTTTGCGGAGGGTATACACTGTGCTGAAAGTGTCAATGAAAAGTTCATCATATTAAAGCCAAGATTCATAAGAACAGAAAACTGGCATTAAAACGGTGGATTGATACATTTGTGCTTCCCTGCCTGAGGAAACAAATGACCAACCAATTGCTGCAGTACGGGAACGCCCTCAGTTACGGCAGTGCTGAAAGTGGAGGAAGAATTTGAGTAGACTAGAAATGTCATTTGCATTTGTAAGCAAGGACTTAGAACAAGAAAATACAGTGAGCATGGGTATGCTGCTGTTTAGGATTTCTGAAGCATACTAAAATCACTGCCCTATAAACATCTCTGGCTGTGTGTGCTATGGAGCTGAACATCATCTGACCCTGCCAACTTTCTTAATGCAGTAGTTCCTAAATATGTAGCTATCAGCCTTGACAATTAAGAACCATCATGCAATTACTCAGCAACTTCCACTTGAGGATTTTGATGGCTTTTATATCCCCCTTTATCTTGAAAATAGACTTTTCCTTGCTCCTGTGAATGGAAGTGATAGGTGTAATTGTGCACAGGAAACAAAGTCTCTCTGCTTTTATCAGCTGGGGGAAGTGGAAGAACAAAATGCCTGTATAGAAGAATTCCTGAGGTCACTGTACCTGTCTCTGAAATGATGTAGTAAATAGAATGACAGCCAAAAAAAGTTGCAATACAATAAAAAGCTTTATTTAAAATGACAGTAGCTCCTCCTTGGAAAGACAGAATGTCTATAGTGTATGTGGTAGGTATTGGTTGAACCATTTTTTCACCAATGCTGCCATTTGCACTGGTAATTAATCTCAGCCTTTGGAATTCATGGGAGGGGAGAAAGAGAAGGGAAAGGTGGTTTTTATTCCAACCAATTTTTTTTTCAGATCCTGTATTTTCATTTTATTTATTGTTTGCATCTTGCAATTGATTTTAGTATAATTTCCTTACTTTTTAATAAAATAAAATAAGTTGCTAGTGAATGTCAAAGCAATACCCAGATGTTTTCTTCAAGCACAAGTCCCCTGCTATGACCTCCTCCCCCAGCTTCATTACCACATAACACAGATGTGGTAACTTCCAATAAGAGCTAATTTAAAGGACTAATAATACCCTTTATTAAAAAAAAACCTCTACAAAGAACACCTGTGGCCTAAAAATGAAGGCTTTGAGACCTTTCACCTTGTCATAATAACCAACTGCATCCTCATAAAAATGGAAAATACTGTGATAAACATTCTCTGCCCATTTTCTGCATACTTACAAGGCTGATCCTGAATCCATTCTCACATTTGCTACACACAGACATTAAGCTTTCATAATAAGTATGACTGTCAAAATAATCGCACAGAGAATAATCTTCCTATTGAAAAAAAATTAAAATCTGGGAACAAAATAGGTTAAAATGGTGATTCATGGGAATTGTGGTTATAGTTCAAGTATACAGGTATTGCATTCCTCTGATGTTTTAAGAAATGATTCACTACTGTGCTGTATACATGCATGTATTATTTCAAACATAGTTTCAGTATTAATAACAAAAAATCTTGTTCTGTTTTGAAAGAGAAACATACCTAATTTGGTATGGTAATTTGAATGCTCTAACTCTACCAGAACTCTTGAGTTCCAGGCAGCAGTTACTGGAAAACATTATAAACTGTCTCTTTACCAAAAAAAGAGAAAAGCTAATGTAGAGAATAATGGCCTAGAGGGCCTAAAGGCACTATTACAGTCTTGACAATTATTGATTGCTGTTTTTAGCACAGAATAGAATTTGGAATCCTTAATCTCCTTTATTTAGAATTTAATAACTTCAAAAACGTTGCATGACTTGGAGAATTGGCAAGAGGAGAAGGAATCCTAGAGACTTGTTACAGGCTGGCTTTGTCAAGACTGCCTCACTGCAGTGTGTAACAATGGATTTAAGTATGGGCAAACATCATGTAAAGCAGTCGATATGGAAGGAGGTATGTATTTATATCTGTGAAGACAGTCTGTCAAGAACAGAGGAAAGTACAGGCAGAAATATAAAGCACTATATATTGCAGTAATTGCTTAAATTAACAGCTATGATGGCTATCTCTGGCTAATTATCTGCTTTGGATTGGCAGTGCCTTCTCTTGGCTGAATGCATGAACTCAAAGCTGCAGCCATCAAGACTGCTGCTATTATAAGCAAGGCCAGTACACCACCAAATGAAATGTCTCCTATTTATAACCCAGACCAAATATCTACTTCCTGCACTTTGCTCCAGTGCTGCTTAACAGCTAAGCTATAGATCTGGAAAAGCAAATTACATTGAGGCTCATGTGCTCTGCATTTGAGGTCTTTGCTTCTTGAAGATAAAATAATAATTGCATGATAGAAGTCCAATCCATAAAGTCTGGGAGAAAGCAACTTACTATTCAGATTATTTGGAACAAAAATTCTGCACTTTTTTGTGTCCATTCAGAATGAGTTCCCTGGCTCAGGCAGATTCCAACCAGACATCTGTTAATACTAAAGGCTACTTCAGAGAGATGGCTGGAAACCTGAGTTTTACTTTCAGCAAAAATTGCTGTAAATGTTTTCCACAAAACTTTTCAACAAGGTTTTTGAGGGTTTTTTTTGTAAGACAAACAGTGAGTTTTCCTCTTATAACAGAGCAAAATAGGAACATGTCAGTGCCCTCCCCACACCAGCAAACCTTTGTCGGTGTCCTTTTGTTTTTTTATCCCTCAAGTGTATGGAAAAATATGTATGAGTGTATGACATCTCTCCCTTTTCTCAGCTGGCTCTGTGAGATATTGTGCTAGTTTTTGTTCCTTCACAAGCCTTCAAAAGGACAAGTCTTATCTTGCAGATATTGTTGTAGGACATGAGATCACGCTCCAGTATGGAGCTTATCAAACTTGGTGTTTACTTAGGGTCACCCTTGAGAGCCTGGTGGCAATGGAGGTCCCTGTCCTGTGTGGGGAGGCAGCACTTGCGTGTTGTGCTGCTAACAATGCCTACCATAGTTTGGATACATTTACCCTTGGCAAGGATATTTAACTTGGGGGGGATATTTTTTCTTTTTTTAAACTTTGTGCTGGAAAAGTGCCTGACAAGATGAGAATCAGGCTGCAATCAACAGGTTTTGTTGAGCAGCTTTGCAGTAAGCTTATGTGTATCTCTGGTTCTATACTCCCTCCTCCCCAGCTCACCCATCCAGGAGTGTTTGAGAAAAATGAAGAGTGAATTACAAGGCCAAAGGCAGCTTTTGAAGGCAACGTTGAAAACTCTGTAAGTAGTCAGAGGCACAGGCAGATGCGTGAATGTGCTTTCAAAGCCCGGCTTCGTGTTTCTCAGCATCTGAGTACAGTTGGGGCTGTACTCAGCTCAAGTAGCTAGGAAACAAGTTTAAAAGAGCTTTCTGCAATGAAAGATCCTGATGTTAAAGCTTGCTGCTCCTTTGACAACAATGTTTTCCAAGGCAATTGTGTACCTTGTGACTGACAGAGGAGGGAGAAACCCTGATGTCATCATGGTTTATCAAAGATGTTCACAGATGATTGTTCAAAACAATTTCATCATTTCATGTCCGGCTTATCTGTAGTAATTTAAACTCTTTCTTGTCCTTTATCATATGCATGAAAAAGATGTGTTTAAAATCCAAAATAAACTCTCCCCCCTGCCAATCTCATTTTGTTTATCCAAATTCAAATAATGATTGAAGACTGGAAGTCTTCCTGTCTAGTTCCAAAGGTAATGCAGAAGACTAGGAAATGGGGACCTGGGTACCACAGCCATACCAGATGTTCTAAAATGTCTTGAAGTCTGTGATACTCCATAGCTAAAAGCAATGCAAACTAAATGTTGTGATATTTGACAGTATTTGTCAATTTTTCAACTGTGGAGCCTCAATTTAGCTATTTATGTTAATATATAGTTACATAATAAATCGTTCATGGGTTGTTTCTTTTCAGGTTGAGCAAGTATTATAACTTTCTAGGAAAGCAGAATATCTAGTTGTGTGACAAGGTATTAACATCACAACACTTGGCATCTGAGTTTGTAATTGTTGACTTTATTCTTTTAAAACCACACAGAAAATTGCCTTCTGTTGTTTCATGCCTTGTTATGAAAATACATATATACATTTCTAACAATTTTTTTTAAAAATCATTTCCTCCTTATATTCTCTTCTGTAATCACATCTGCAAGAAAAATGTGAGTTAGAAACATTAATCATTTGGGAGCCTTGTGTCTAAGCCTTTGAAGACAAAGTGCTGCTTCTGCTGACTGTAGACTTTTTTGCCCAGGGTGGTTTCCTCTTTCCATATACATCAAAAAACCCCATACTGCTGTTCTTCCCAAGTCAGATGGGGGCAGGGGGAACCCTCGAGGAATAAATAGCTGGTTTTCATGTGATGTTGCCACGACAAAAAACAGGCCATCAACAGAATCTTAGAAGATTTTTGAGAAACAAAGTTTAAGCAATGTAAATTAAAAAGAAAGGTACATTTTCGCCCTGCCTAAAGCTGGTGCCAATCCTTCCCCACACCACTTCAGAATTGATAGGATTCCGCTCTCTGAATGTCCCTTCAGATTAGGAGTGTTTCTTAGGCTCCTGCAGATTGGCTTCTAGGCTTCGTCTGCTGATGCATCAACTCTCAATAAATGCATCAAATAATGAGATTTATTAGCATCTGTTGATGTCTAAATTCCTGTGAAGAATATCCAGGAGATGATAAAAACTGACTGCTGGCTGAGGACTTGTCTATTGAAAGGCAGGAGAAAGGTTAGTTGTGGGATATTGGTGTCAGGTTTTAGGAATTATGATTTTCCAGTCTCTCAGATGACACAGAGCATAACTGAGAAGTTTAAGTAACTTCCCCACAGTTACTCATTAGAGACAGATGTTTCACCCTGCATGTGCAAAGCAAGTAAACAGACATAGGTGCCAGAGGTGAATTGCTGCATCTGGCACGTCTTCTCTTTCCACTCATCACTGGGCACCTGTTGTCATCATCATCTGTCCAGCAGAGAAAAGTCCCTCCATCAGGTAAGAGCTTTCTTTACCTATTTTGGGGGCAGTATAGATGCTTGTTCTTTATAGATCAATTAAATAAAGAGCTGTGTTGGTATTATTGCACAGAAATATTTTTATTGGCACATAAAACAATAGTGCTGCAGATCCAAAGGAAGCCTGCGTTGGTCAGAGGTATTGCCATGTGGCTGCCAGAATATCTGCTTATTAAGGGATAGTATTGAACAAACTCCCCTCATCCTTTACAATGTTTTGGTTAGAAAATCTAGTACTGTTGTCCTGTGTCAGAAGAAAGGTGCTGAAACTGGTGGGGTTTACCTGTCTGGGGGAGCTGCACCTTCTGATCCCTGCTGCTGCCTGCGTGCAGCCCCAGCCCTGGCCCAGCCGCAGCATGGCTGCTGGTGTCTCGGCAGGGCTGCCCTGTGCCCGGGAGGGAATGGCTCGCTGGATTCCCCCTCTGCCGGCCCTGAGAACGCTGCTGCCCGCTGGCAGGTACAGCAAACTGGAACAGTTCGGAGGAACGAGGCCTAGACCTGGTGGGTCTGCCAGCTGAGCTACTTTGATACTGATCTGTGCTGAGATAACAGCAAGACTGGGCTTTTCACTGCACTCCTAAGCCAAGAGTGTGGTGTCTGCATATATAGCAGGGGTGTTCACATACGTGAATTGCCTACAGCTTGGCAAGAACACTGTGGAGGAGCCAGGAATTCAGACCTCCTCAGCCCTGCACAGGCTGCTCCTATGTCTTTTCGTTAATCTTCTTCCCATATAACTTTCTTCCTTGGCATGACTAATGTTCCCAATTAATCTGTACTAACCTCCAGCATTTTAATATAATAAAGTAGTAATTTATGTCTTAATACAGAATTTAATTTTTCTACTTGCCTGTCATGTTTCAGGCACCATGAAGGGTCAAAGAACACGTGTGGGTGTCAGGGGAGCACTGGATTTGCAGCACTGGTCGTGAGTTATGAATCCCTCAAACTTGCTGTTGTTGGCCATATCAGGGAACAAGCTGTTGTTATTTGGGACTCCAGAATGAATCCTAGGCCCTGAAGTGGAAAATAGAACAACATACAACTACTTTCTGAAAGCTGGAACTAACTTCCTTGACTGATTTGGAAAAGAGTCAGAACAGGAACAGCTGTGTGTGCTGGCAGCATTAGGGGATTGCAGAGCAGCAATTGCACCTGCTTTTCCCTCCCCAGGTTCTTCCTTCTGAAGTTCTGTGTGATTGGAGAAAAAAAATACCACAATTACCTTCTTTGTTTGCCTGCTGTATTAACCACTTTAAAAAACAAGGAGAAAAAGATCAGAGAAGGTGTTCTGATCCTTTTGGACATCTGTAGCTGTTGTGATGTTTCAAAGCCTTGTCTTGAGCTAACCTTGTGGTGAAGTATGCAGCTGGTCGAAGGCATTGGCAAGACAGAGAGAGCATCATATTAGATAGTACTTGCACACTTTTGTTCCCAGACTGACATCCCTCTTGCCCAAATGCCATTAATATTTAACAGGGTAAAAAGAGATTATTTTATTTCGTTTTGAAAAAGAGAGTAAGCATCTTTCTCTGTCCTAGCAAGGACTAGTCATATAAAATGAAGCATGAGGATATTGGATTGAGAGCATGCCAAAAAAACCTTTTCACTTTTTGCTATACATTCAGGCCTATGTCTAACTAAAAACAAGCCCAAGAGCTCCTGTGCCCCTGCCATGCAGTAATACTGTCAAAAGGAATATTACCTCCCTGTACACTCCAAAGAAGTACCAGTGGGCCATAAATACATGCTTGTGCAAGCAGAGGGCTAGAACATCACATCTGTTTTAGAGAGCAGTGCTTCTAGGGCTTTCCATTCCTGCAGAACCACTGCACACATTTTGGAACTCTGGGCAAGTAACAGATTTAAACTCTGCCATACCATTGCTGCAAAGGCCACTGTAGAGTCCTCCCCATCCCTGGCTACCCACTCTGCTTTGGTTTTTGAAGGGGAGACCTGCTCTCACAGCCTCTGAATGCTCTCCCTATCTCCAGCAGGGCTGGGGGTAGGCACCCTTCACAGAGCAATAACTGCTTTAAAATTAACACATCTCTTTGCACTTGCAGCTATTATTTAGAAACCCCTTGTCAAATGACCCACGTTAAGCCAAAGAGCATATTACTAGGGGTGTGCTAACAGCACCAGTGCACTAAACCACAGCTGACAGCCTGACCCAGTGCTGTGCTTTAAAAGAGCAGGGCCACAGCGTTGGAGTTGGAATTCTGCTTTAATTAGGCCATTACCTGACCTTCAAAGCTGTATTTTGTTCCTCCTCTGCATGCTATGCTGGAGGAAGGGCTGCTGGAGAAGACAGGAAGAGCCCTATCTGATCGTTATCAGGAGCGGATGAAAGCCATGCGTTGCCTTTTCCTTTTGACGTGTGCAATTAGTTTCGCTTGTGTGGAAGAAGCATGTCAAGGTAAATAGCTGTCTCTGTCCTTCCCCCTGCTGATCCCTGGCAAGGTCCATCATGCAAAAAGCTATTCAATCACCTGTTGACAGTGATATCCCTCTCATAAAACGTGATTATACACCATCATGAAGTACCTTTGCCCAGTGGTGGCCTGACACTACCATGGCCTGTTTTACAGGCTGAGTGCACTCCAGCTCTCCTCATAAAACTTTGTTTGAACCCATTTGTTTCTACATCTCTCTACTCCCCTCCCCCCTGCCCTTCAAAATAAGTTTTTCCATTTTTATGGGAATAGAAGCATCTTTATGTCCAGGGCACATGACATCTATGGTGCTCACTGGGAACATGCTGCCACTACCCCCATTTCTGAGCAATCCCCACCCGGCCAGCCCAGCAGAGTCCCACGGCTCTGCTGCCACCTTTGCCCTCTTGTTGAAGATGTTGTGTGTCTCCTGTGTTTGCCCTGACTTCTCTGTCCTCTTAGGCAGGGATCTGTACCAATGCACTTACCTTTGGGAAACCAGTGAAATCAGTTCCTGCCTGGAACTGCTGCTGGCTGCTGCCAGCACCCAGCACACACAGGGGACAGACCCTCCATGGCTGTGTTTTGCAGAAGACTCACAAAAGGCAAAATACCTGTTTCATGTTTGGGTTGTTATTTGTTTTTAATAGGCATAATAATTTATTTTCTTTTAAAAATTCAGTTCACTAGATTTAAGTAGTGCCCTGCTTATGAGAAGTGAAATCCAAAGCGAAGAAATCCAATGCAAGTGCTGAGAGAGGGTTCACTTTTAATTCTCCTTTTAGGCCAGTTGCAGCAACTTTGCAGATGGATTATGCAAAGGAAAGGCATTAAGCTCACTCTGTATCCATATCTCAGAAGCATGTGCATGTGCCTTTCCACCACAGCTGAAGGGGTGGCCCCTTGCCGTGCCCAGCGTGAGCTGTGGTCACAAGTCTCCGGTCATACCCTCCATCTCACTGCAGATTTCCTGTGTGGTCACGGGAAAGTCATTTTGAACTCGTGCTGTCTTCTTTGCTTTGACCAGAAGTACTGCTAATCCTTTTCCTTTTTGTGAAGTTGACTGTGCATGAACACGGACTGTGTGGCAGGCCAGCGGCTGCCAGAGCAGTGTCTGTCCCAGGACTGTGGGGATGGCTGGATCTGTCCCCATTTGGGTGCTGCACCTCACCAGATGGTGATGGTACCAGTGCTCCCCAGTGTCACTTGGATCACAGTGGACAATGTTTGAGAGAAAGGTTTGAGAAAAGCTTACTTGTTTAGTCACAGAGACTTTGTTTCATTCTCTAAGCAATATTAGAAGGGTGATGGAGTAGCAGTTGAGTTAATTAGGGGACAGAAATTAGATAATGTGCTACAAAAGGAGGGGTATTCAGAGATGAGCACAATGGAAACATCACTGGATTTTTACACTACTATTATGCAATTAAGTAAGTATTTAGCTCTGGTTTAGAAAAGGGAAAAATGAGGCATGGCAAGATCCAGTGGCTTCCTCGAGGTCAGATAGGAAAATTTGTTTTTGTTGGCAATAACATATGGAATGATCTGGCCAACAAATGCCAGAGAGCCCTGGAGGGTGGTGTCTGAGCGGGATGTGGCCCTGGCTTCCCCGCTCAGACCCCCTCTGCAAACAGGGACTTAGAGCCGGCTGGCCAAGGCCGGGGCAGCGGCAGGAGCTGTGTCCGCGCTGGGCTGCAGTGGGGTCTCGTGGGCGTGGGGAGAGCGGGCTGTGGACGCTGGGCGCTGTGTGCGCAGCCTGCTCGCTGTCCCCCTGCCCCTCGCAGGAGGTGGCGCTTGCACAGTCGCAGTGACGTGGCTGGTAATCAGAAAAATCATTTGTGCTTTTTATCACTTTATCGTGAAAAAGCCTAGTCTTTAATCAGATGATGTTCCAAGCTGGATCTGGGGACAGATAAACTAGTAGCTGCTGAGTTCAGTCCTGGTGAGGCTTTGGAGTGATAGAATCACCATCCCTAGAGGTGTTCAAAAAATGTGCAATTGTGGTACTTAGGGACATAATTTAATGGTGGACCTGGCAGTGTTAGGCTAATGGTTGGACTCCATGACCTTAGACGTCTATTCCAACCTTAATAATTCTGTGATTCTACGGACCACTGGCGGACGGCAGCTGCCGGGTCGGGATCTCGGCAGGGACAGACAGCTCCTGCCCGTCCGCCGTGCCCCGCTCCGCTCTCCCCTTGTCTGCTGAGGGGCCCGGCCTTGCCCGCTGCGCGGCCTTTGGCCAAGCGGCCGCGAGATGGCGCCCGAGGAGCGGGCAGGCCCTGCCGCACCGCCCGCGCCGCCACAGCGCGGCCCTCAGCGGCCTTCCCGCGCTCGGCCTGCCTGTGCAGGAAGGTGGGGTGGCTCATTTTAGTGCTAAATTGAGCCCAATTATTATAGTTTAATGAAGGGCTGCTTCAAGTTAAATAATGACCCTGGCATTGTATTTATATGAATGAAGAATTAACCTTAAAAGGTTGCCCTTCTCAGAAAATGGATTGCATGCTTGGCTCTCTCTATTGATTAGTTTAGGTATTTAAAGTGCTGCATTTTATCTCTCCGGCCTCCCGGTAAATTTGTCATGATGATGCTTAAAGGAGCAAATTGACGTTGTTTATTTTCACAAACCTTTTGGGCATATTTCTGGGGCTTCTTACTGCACCTTTGAGCTATATAGTATTGTGTGAAGGAACAGTGATAACCCTTCTGCTTAAATAAGCATGACAGTTTAACATCTCTGTTCAGCTGAAATGCCACTGAAAGAGATGCTGCAGTGCAAAATATGTATTGCATTGCAGCTGATGGAGTGGGATGAGCAATCCTGAGGAAGTTTTCGAGAGGACTGGAGTCTTCTCATATTAAATGACTGATGAGAGTGTTTGTCACAATTTCTGTTCACTCCAAAAACTGGAGTTCATTTCTCCTTGGAGGCTACCAGACAATGGGAGCCATCCTAATAATTGCAAAGTACTTTAGTACTGAGTAGTGTTAGGGATTTTGAATACAACGTGCAACTAAGTAAAAAGAGGAAGGACACATGCATGGATTTCTGTATTAAAGATTTCTGAGGAAATAATAGGACGATGTAAAGTTTTTAAGTTAAAAATGGGCATCTGATTTTCCTGTGGAAGTTTTTAAACCTTTTTAAATTTACTCCAAGAGCTATGGGAAAGTGGGGGAATTTTATGCCGTGATATTGAAAGTCAGTCCCCTGTGTGCTGCTGCAGGAAGCATCAGTGGCTGTGGTTGTGCCCCCTGAGATGGGTTGTTTCCTCACTGGTGCTCAGGGAGCAGCATCAGCACTGTTTGTCCCAGTGTTTCTGCGGGATGGGTGAGGGCTATGCTGTGGCTCAGTGTGCCCTGCAGGATGCCTCCCATAATGGCACAGGGCGTGTGGGTGCCCCTTGTTGGGGAGCAGGAGGTTTGCAGGCCCCTGTGATGAGGCACAGCAGCATCTGCACTCCCCACCCTGGACCAGGGTCCAGCCACCCCCATCGGGCTGCACGTCCCAGGGTGTGTGAGGGGCAGCCAGGCTCCACCAAGGCTCCTGTTCCCACAGCTGTCAATCTCTGGCCTGCTCCTTCACTTACCCTCTCTGGTTTCTCAAGTTTGCAGATCTGCTTTTGGTTTCTGAGTGAGCGATTGCCACCCCTTTCCTAACCCCATATCCTGCCTGGCGGTAGGAATATACACACCACTTAAATCCCCCGAACAAAATAGAAATGGAAAGTCTTGGGTTTAGTTGAAAAGAACAGCGAATTCTGCTTGCAATCTGTAATGCAATTAGTGTTATTTGACTTGGCAGCCGTCGGAGGGCCTGCGTGGGCTGTAGGCTGTGAGGGCCTGGAGTCAGCCTCCATCTAGGAAGAGGACTTTGGAGGAACTCTTAGTAATTTTTACATCTGAAGTCTCTCAGTGGTTTCTCTCACCCATATCCTCTTCCCTCCACCCTCGGCATTCAGATGCTGCAGCCAGTCCTTCTTTCCAGCTGGGAAGGGGCTGGTCCTCCAGCCGCCACCCTGCTCCGCGCCCCCACCAGCCCCCCCCGGGTGTCTGCGAACCCCTACCCGGCCAAAGGAAAATAATTCTGGGTCAGAACTCCCTGAGCCATCTGTGTTTCTGAGGCTAAATTATTTCTTACAAAGGAAATAGCATTAGGTCGATGTATCTGGCTGCTAATTGCTTTAACTGGCTGAAAAGATTTCAGTCTGTTCCTGAACTGTCGGTGCAAACTTAACAGAATAGTGTTACCTTCAGATCCTGGCCCAGCCGCAGCCAGAACATATAAACAAGTCTTCTGGTATGAAAAGCAGCACAAAGTTTCAAGCTATGCTAGCAGAGGTTATGAGAGACAGGAAGTTATGGGCAAATTGATTTCACCACTGGGAAACTTGGGATTTTTTTGCTCCCCTCCCCAAGTAATGACTGTAAAGCATGCTAATGCTATTCAACATTAGTCCATTAAAGTGTGGCCTTATTAATTCAAGGCATAAAGGCAACAAAATAAGCTGTTAAATTTAAAATATAATACATATATAATGAGAAAAAAATGTGTGAAAGCTTTATTCAAATGAAAATGCAGAATTGTTTGAGCTAGTGAAGTATCTTTTGTGCTGAGTTTTGAGCATATGTAATAGATTTAATTATTAATTTTTTCATTGTTCTATGCACACAGACAGGGTTCAAGGCACAGTCATTCTCTGGCTTTCATGGATCTAATTTGTATAATTATTGTCTGAATAAAGAACTACTCTGATGCCTAGCTCACTCTTTTCCTCTCCTAAGTACTACCTCACTGCTGCTTTCCGAAAGGAGAGCACCTCAATTCTTCAGGAATCAGCTGATCACTTCCAGTGATGAGACATGCTCCCAATGATGGTCCTTTTCAAGCCTTTTTGTCTAAATGAATTATTGTGCGTACTTTTTAATTTTATTGAACAAATTAGATTTGTCAAGGTCTAGCTTTGTAAATAAATAGCTAGAGACACATGGATGCATATTGCTACTGTTCAAGGTCTCCTGTTCTGTTTATGGAAGCCAGATGAATGTGAAACAAAAGAGAAACTTTTCTCTAAAAGCAATTATCTTTCTGCATTCCCATCAGGATAATTATATTGCAGTGAATTTTAAGAAGTCATACAAGTAGAATTGAATACTTAAAATCATGGCTGGATAGTTATGCAAAAGCTGAGTGGAGCATCTTGCTTCATGCTAACAAAACATGCCATAGCTGGCTGTTTTCTTATGCCTTTACACCTGACGTGTATGTGAGTATTCATCAGAAAATAAGAACTTGAGATCCATGATATATATGAAAAGTATTTCTGGTGAGAACTACTGAAATCCTCTCAGTTTTGTAGTAGTAATATTAATGGGTTAAATTATTTTGTCACTCTGGCATTTAAAATGTCATGGCCCTAATCATGAGTGTTTTCTTTGACTTTGGAAATATGTTGCGTTGTTGAACCAGGGCATCCTCTTTGTTTGTGGAAAGGTCTTACTAGATGGTAAAAGGAATAAGGCCCAAGAACACATAGTCCAGACTGTGTTGGTAGAGGAGATTGGTAAAAATCATTATGTTGACTGTGCTTCGTGATAAACTTTTTAGGAAGCTGCAGTACTGGCACATGGTTTGTAAAGTCTCATCATTCTGAGTGCAAGAGTAGACAAAGTTTGTCAGGAGAGTGCTTTTTTTTGCCATTATCAGATTCTGGGAACTTTTCTTAAAATATAGTTGTATTTTGCCTTTAATTTATTGGGAAAATGCTATCAGACCATGAAAATAAAAATTATGGGGGTGTTCTGTTGGTTCTTTTACGCTCCTTTTAGAGCAGAAAGCTCAGCAAGAGCAGCTGCAGGGGTATTTCTTGAGGAGAAGTACCAGCCTTGAAAAAAGAACAGCTAAAATCCTTCTTCCAAAGCAAGGAAAAGGGGGTTCCTGCAGGAGGGATCTGCTGCACCACAGTTCACCTGCCACCTGCCTTTGCAAGGAGGTGCTATGGAGAGGTGAGAACATGATAGTGCAATTAAAAACCATTACACAGTCCTTATATGAGGAAGCTAAATAAAAGTGGCATGGGATAAATACATGATATTTCCAGATCTGAGTGTGTAACCTATATGTTTAAGTGTATATTTGCATTTAATAGTAGAAGTAGACAGATGTATTCTTTCCAGATAGATTTTTTCCCCTTAGGTCCCTCCACTCCTGCTATATCCAGGGTTGCTGGCTTTTTCCTTTGCTCTGCTGCTGCTTTTTCCTTCTTCCCTCTTTCCTTCTTCAACTTTTTAAATGTCAAACAGAACCATGTAAATTAAACATTTAAAACCCAGATATGAAGAAATTATATATTTAACCTGACCTTGGCAAACAGCTTTAGCAAGTCAGGAAATGCTGGTAGCTGCCTGTGCCATGGCAGATGGCTGCACAAAGCTGCACACTGAGAGGTGCCCATCCCACAAGGGCCAGCTCCATGCTGCACACCCACAGCAGCTCCAGCCCAATGTTTTCTTTTCTGTGAAAGCCATTTTGATGGCCATGTGTTTGCATTTATTTCCTTTCCGGCTCTGTACATGACTCATCCGCAGCAGGACAGAGGAGCCAGGGCAGAGCTGGGCTACCCGGGAGCTGCTTTCCTTACTCACCAGCCCTGTTTTGGGCAGCTTTCTGGAAGGCAGTCCCATGGAGAGGAGCAGTTCTCCAGGCTGCAGGAATTGACTTGCTGTTCTTGTGTCATCTGGGCTCAGTGTTGCTTTGCAGGGCAGGTACGTGAGGGCTCTCATACCCTTCCCATACAAGAGACAGAGATGCTTTTCCCTCTGTAAAGTGATGGAGGCAGCTTTTATTTACTTTGGCTTTGCACCTTGCCATTCTCTATAGGTTTCCCACTAAGCATCCTGCTGCAGGTCTGACACTCTCCTAAGTTTTAGTTCAATCCAAACCTAATCTTTTCTTCTTTTTCCAGAAGTCCTATTGGCACCAGAGTTTTCTTGCATTCAGCCATGAGCAGGGTTGCAGTAAATGGTTTCCTTTCTCTTCCTTCTGAGACTGCATACCAGGGCAGAAGGTATGTTTCCATGTGAGGATTCCTCTTGGGAAAGACTCTTACTTTTTGGAGGGGCTATACTTGAACCATGATGGTATTTTAATTGACTTTTGTTTTTTAGTAAATTCTCCTCCCCTGTCCAATAATCTGCAAATCTGTTACCAATCAGAATATGATACGTATCCTCAGACAGTTTCAATGGGGTTTATTTCTATTACATCTGGCAGTGTGTCCAGAAGGGGAAAAAAACCACCCTCAGTCAGAATTAGCTGCACTCAAATCAGCTGAATTTTGGATGTGTTCAACCTTTTTGGCCAGACTCATTCCGGTTCATGAGAAGTAATTATCTCTTGAGCATCACATTAATATTAAAGATCCATAGGTATTACTGTTTAGGCAATATACCTTCTTCCCAGCTCCAAAAAAAATGATCTGGGATAATTGATCTGAACATGCTCCAAATGTGCATATGTCTTTATTTATGAACTCCAATGCAGATTGTTTGGGAGAATAAGATGGAAAAAGGAAAGCAGGCAAAAATGTTGAGACCTCTTCATCTCCCTGGCCATTTCTGTTAGGAGTAGTTATAATCTGCTGAAAATGAGTTGTGAAAGCTAACAGTATGTAAATAGCATATGCTACAAACACTAAATCCCTTCAACTGGTGCTTCTGATTTACACTTTTCTCTGTTTCTTAGATCAGGGAATTCATGGTAAATGCAGTTAGCATCTGCCAGCAGCCAGACCAGTAACTGCAGAGCCAGTTTTGGGTGCTGATGGATCTACTTCCTAATGATGGCATGAAATTGCACCCCAGCTTCTGCCTGCTGAAGGAGAAATTGCCCCTGAAGCACCCAAAGTGCTGTATTCTGCGATTATCCATCAGCTGACGTGCATCAAGTCCCAGACATGGAGGTGATGCTGGCTGTGCCATGTCCCCAGAACACGGTGGCCTCAGGTGTTCAGACACTGCTCACAGGGAGTGTGGCTGGGCCCCATGCAGGTGGCTGCGCTGCTGGCTGAGGGCTGGCCTCGAGCCACTGGGCACCCCCATGGTGACACACTGCCCTGCCTTCTGTTGTGTCTGTGACACCTGTGCCTATGCTCAGGTGTGCTTCTGGGTACATAGCTGGAATTGCATCAGTCATCCTTCCACTGGAAGAAAACTCAATTACCCTACTCTATCCAGCAATGTTGTTGCGTTAACTAGAAGGGGAACCTTTCCCTTACTGAATTCTTTAGTGTGTTCTGCTTCACTCAGAAGGGGAAAACAAGTCTATAAAAATGCCACTAGCTTGTTTTAACTTCTGCATATGCACCCACCTCATTTTCACGCCCTGGAGAGGGGTGTCAGACACAGCCTTACTGCCCAAGCGGTCATGGACTGGCCCAATTTCCTGCAGAGTACCGCAAAGGCCACAGATATCAACTTCAAAGGTAAACAATTACCTTTTATTATCACACATGGCTTTAGCTCTACCAGTTTCAAATAGCACATAAACACAAGTCTGTGATAACATTTACTCCTGATGAGAGAAAATTCACCAAGTACTAAATTGCTGCTGAGATGTCGGGAACATGAGCCAGGCAAGAATTAACTGCGATGATGAGTCAGCAGACGTTAATGTCTTGCACCATGCTGGAGACATCTGCTGAGCCGTCCACTGTTGAATCATCCTAAATATTTCTGTGTTATTACCCCTCCAGGAGCAAGCATCAGAGAACTTTTGTGTCTCTGTGTTATATATGCATAAGCTATTTTAAAATAAATATATGCAGGCACATAACAAGTGTATGCATTTAGGTATGTAGGTAATTTTCAGCTAAGGGAAGGATGAGCAAGTAGCAACTATTTAAAGTAAAACATGCATAGAAATGCTGATAGCAATTGCCCACATTCGGTGTTTGAAAAGTGATAGCTTTTCTTAGTTGTGGGTCTAATGAGCCTGGGAGGATGACCTCATGTCTGTGCCATACACCCTGAACCTTCATGCAGACCAGCCTGTCCAAGTTCTTAAAGTAGGAATTACGAGTTTCTATGGGCTCACCCCATGTTTTGAAAATTAATCCCTCCAGAACAGCTGCAGGGTGTTGTGCTCAAGTGTATCATCACTTTGGCTTTTCCCAGGTTTTTTCCCGTATACCCAGAATGTCAATATGTGGTTAGATAAATGTAGTAACTAGGCACTATCAAGAGCATCAGATGAATCCAGTGGAGACTTGCAAATGCCCTCTTAAATGAGATTCCTTTTCACTGAAGGCCCTGCAACTGTGCCATAATTCACTGTCCTTCTGCTGTGGATCTTCAGCAGATGCTAAAGGCAGTGGTGTATTACTGGGGGTGCCAAAGGACTGCACTTTGGACAATGTAATCATTGCACAAAGGAAGAGACAGACCTTTCATTTGGTAAATCCTTTGTTGCATTCAGCTTAACTCACTGCAACAAAACAGCTCACACTTTTTAAACTCAGAGTGTTTTAAAGCCTGTTGTGGCCTTAATTTAAAATTTTGCATACATAATTACCCAATTGTATGCACATGAGAACTGTAGTAATTCGGTGCATATTGTGCAAAGCTGCATTTTTTGAGACTCTGACTCCCTGAGGTCTAGAGGTCAAAAGTTAATTCTAGTGAGATATGAGAGTTGACCATGTTTGCCAAAAAAATTGTTATTTCAAGCATTCTGCAGTCTGAGTGTCACCATTCCAACTCGTGTTTTTAAGGTTTCCCTACCCCCCGAATTTTCATATGCAATTGAAAAAAATACCACCCAACACATTGAATGTTTTGGGAAGCAGAGTAAGAGCAGGCTTGGCTGTTGCACAGGGGACATGGGAAGAACCAGCTGACAGTAGAACTGGTGTCTCACAGTGTGGCTGTGGGGCAGTGGGACCAGACAGCCTCATGGTACCCGTCCTCCCTCTCCTGGTCTCCTCGCTGCTGCTGATCCCAGGCTCAGCCCCCACTCAGGCAAGCCCATGGCTGGCTGCCATCTGACAGGGGTGCTCAGAGACCTTGTCCTCCTCTTCTTGGGGCTTGGGATGGGTGCAGGTGCCTGCTGGTCCCCACTCATGGGCCAGAGGACTTCAGGTCTTCTGAACTGATTAATTGCTAGATGCTTAAAATAGCCCAAAGGAAATTACATGAACATCCCCTGCATGCTGGATTTTGCACTCAAACACTACCTTTTTCTAAAATTAGCTCTAACCACTCGTCTTGAGGTACCCTAAACTAACAACTTAGTATTTAATGAACATTAAGGGGAAATTAAATTAATCTAAACAGTAGCTAGGTTTCAGACTTCTCAGTAGTGGCTGCACAAAAGTAAGGCAGTGTTTTTAGAGCAAATAAGAAATCCATCCTTTGAGGATTGGTTTACAGCCCTCCAGAATTTTCCATGAGGTTAGTAACCAAGTGAAATGTCCTGACAGGAATGATCACATTCTCCCTACTGCCCAATTGTTACAATGGTACATCAGGAGATTTCAAGTAAGGCACAGGATTTTTCTGCTACTGTGGAAGACAGTGTGTCTCTATATTTTGTTGAAAAGCTTTCTCCCATTTTGCTTTGCATACTGAACTTCTTGGGTACAGTGCATTAACTCTTCTTGAAGTACAAAATGGAGAATAGAACTGCCAGAACTTTTTTGTCAATGGTTTCCAAAAACTATGGAATTTCCTGCCCAGCTACATCAGATCAGCCAACAACTTTGTAATTGCTAAAAACAGCCTGTTGATTTCCCTCCCAAGTGTTTCAGCTGGCCTGGCTGAGCTTTCTCTTTTCCACTGTCTTGAGATGTTTCTCTCATTGTGCACTGCACTGTATTTTTATGGTCAACATATCCTCTAGCAAACAATTTCAGGCTGATGGCGGAAGGGAGATTGGATTCAGGTTAGAGATTTGAGCCCGGGACAGGGAGCCAGGAATGCCTCAGTTCCTGAATCAGATCTGCCACTAAATCAGGAATCCACATAAAGCAAAGCCACATGATGAGCAATTGTATGTTGATTTGATTTTCTGTGCAGAGGAGGAAGTGAGCCTTTGAATGCAGTTCTCTCCTTGGCATGCCCGCTGCAACTGAAGCTGTGGCTACAGGTGGCCCATGAGTGTGGGGCATGGAGCAGGTTCTTTCCAAGGAGAGGGAGAGATCAGTGAGGCTGCTGCCTAATGGGACCAGAAGTTTTCACCAGAGTGGTACTTGGACTGACATCTCAGTGGTAAATGCAAATAAATTAGTTAAGTATGCCTGCATGAAATTTTCCTGCTGAAAAACTCATTCCATAAAAGCATTTATACTGTATTCTTTATTGTCAGCTAATCCAGCCCAAACTCATTAAATGGCAGTGTGTGGGTTACTCGCTGTCAGTGAAATTATCAAAGGCATTTTTCAGCTGATGCACTGGGAAAGCATGTGCTTCAATGCCAACTAAAACAATAACGAGGAAATGTTATGATCAGACTTGACCAAATGACCTTTCCCATTTTAGATTAGTTCTTAATTTCAGCACAAGGGTCATCCTGTGAGAATAGTTACAATAAGTCACTACTCACCTCTCACATGAAAAAGAAGTGACTTATTAGAAATCTCACTGTACTCATTGCAGTTAATGAGATGTGGAAAGCTTTATAATTTGATTTGCTGGACCATATGCTGTAAAGGGATACTGCTGATTTCATTCCTCCACATTTAATTTAAGCAGTATGCAATGGCTTCTTCGTATGGCTACTTATATAATAAAAATTAACTTGGAGTATAAAAAAAATAGACCATTGTGGGGTTTATTACTCTATGTGGTTGAGTTTCAAGTGTTTTTCATTGAAACATCTGTAAGTAATGTGTAGGTCTAATTTTAAATCCTGGCAAATATTTTCCATTTAACATTTGGTTTTACTGACAGACTTGGAGTGGTGGTTTTCAGAGCTTGTCAGTAACAGATACGTATTTTCAAAGATAAACAGTTTTTTAATTGAAGATAACTGTAACCCAATACCTGCTTTTCCTACCCCTTTTGAATTTTAGTGGTTGCCAGCAGCAACACGCACACTTGTCCCGTGTCCCCCAGACCTGGCCATGGCAGCAGCACTACAGTGGTGCAGGCTGTCCCTCGTGGGCTGTCCCCAGGCATGTGGTGCCACCTGGGGCCACACAGCATCCAGAAAGTGAGTGCAGTCCCAGGCATGGGCTCACCAACCCAAGGGACAAAAAGTAGCAGTCATGAACTGCCTAAGACTGTCTCCTTCAGAGATATCTCCTTAGCTATTTTGCAGGAAAAGTTACCCCTGGATGGTGGATTTGGGCCTCAGCCCCAGGTGGGGCTTGGCTGCCTGGCCCCACTCAGCAGCACATGTTCCGCTCTCAGGGCCAAGCATGCTCACCAGCACCAGTGTCTCAGCATCACAGCTTTACTCCAGGTTATTTGAGTTTCGGCTGCAGACAAAATGAAACAGCTCGAGCAGGCAGGCTGGCTGCACGGCCCATAAAAGTAGAAACCACACTGCCTTGTCAGCGGGCGTTGCCTAGCCCAGAGGGGCTTGCACTCCTGGTGCTTCACGTGAAAGCCAGGGCCACGGCTGGGCTAAAGGTGATGGTGGAAATACCCAGTGTGATGCAATGAAAGGTCAGTTTGGAAGTAAATGTTAAGGTCATTCTCAAAAAGAAGTCCTGAAAGGCTAGAAATGTAGGAGAGTCACTGGTTTCACCTGAAAAAAATGCCACAGCATTATTTGCAGTTAATGCCACAATGTCCACAATCTCTAAATAGACAACTGTGTGTGCTTTAATCTAACCTGTTGGTAAAACTTGAGATCAGGCCAGGAAGTCTTGTGTATTTGCTGTCCTGAGGCAGGCCGTGGCCCTGCAGCATGGCAGGGCTCCATCAGCCACTGAAACATCATTTCATGAGGTACAGGTAGAGGGACAGCGCTTGTTTGTGTCCCCCTACTCTGTCACTACTACGTCACTCCCTCTCTCTACTTTTTTGCTCTTTCCTCACCATGATTTTACAAATAAGTTTAATCCTGCTTTCAATGAGAAGTAAAAATAAGAGTACATCATTCCCTTCAGACCCAGGCTGTTGTTTTATTGAACTCTGAACTGCAGCAGCAGAAAATGGGTTTTTGGTGCAGGGGCATTAGCCATGGCATGGGTCCATGGTGTGGGATGCTGGTGGGAGGCCAGAGAGGGGCACTGTGGCAGCAAGGAGGAGCACTGGGACCTCCAGGCTCCTGCAGCCCTGTGCTGAGCCTCCAGGAAAGAGTGGCAGTGTTACCTAATTTAACAGCTTTTCATTTAAGCATGTCTTTCCTACCAAAGACAACCCATTTAATTTAATTTGGAAACTGCCTTTAATGCTTTGCAATGGTCTGTGGTGTGGGTTCTGCAGCTGAACTGAAGGTGTGGGCTTGAGCCAGCCCTCTGTGCCTCCTGGGTCTCTGTCTTCTTGGTGGAGATCCTGACAGGAATCAAATTGCAGGATCTTCATGAGTTGACCTCCACATTAAAAAAAAAATCACAAAAACAGGTTTCAGTTTTAACACATCCCTGTTTTTCTTTCATCAGAAGTTTTGAAATGCTTCTGAGGAGGCTGATGATAGCCATAATCTCAGACACAGTGATTTCTCATAAACATTGAGAGAAACTGCAGCTTTACTGAATATAGTGTCTGTTTTAAATGGCTGGTGGTTCACTTGGTTTAATATGAGTACAAGCACAGAGGCAAGTAAAATCTAATGAAAGTGCTTAGACGATTTTGTTTGGATACCCCACAGCAACCGTGGTTTATACTGAAAGGGAAAAGATTTCTTTATAGCCAGGTCTGCAGAAGCCAGAAATTTAATTTTGCTCCACAACTTATTTTATTGCATTTTTAATTTTCTCTTGCATTACCCTGACCCTTTTCTATAGCTTTTGACGCCTGGTGCTTAATTACTTATCATTAGCAATGTACATGGGGGCCTTCCTGCATATTTATAAATGTGATCATTAGTACATGGGAAGACAAAGACTTCTTTAAGACCATCATTAGTTATTCTGTTTTCATAGAAATGTTCATTAGAGAAACTACCCACCTGGTTAAATAATTATAATTAAGAATTGGTAATCTCCTTTGCATTTTTAACTTGATTTTTAGGATGTATATGCATAGCTAAAGGGGCCTTGTTTGGACATCTTACTATCTTTTGTTTTTGATTTGAATTGTCAAGCAGATTTAAATTTTGTGTTTTGGAACTGTCTACCCTATAGAATGATTTATGGAAAGATAGATTATTTAAAAAAAAAAAAACCAGACAGAAAGAAATCAACCCTGCAATTATCTCTGAATTCATTAACTGTGCACTGGCAGCAAGAGGTTGTGTAAGCCATTTACTGTAATGCGCAGTATGGAGTTAAAACAAAATGTCACTGATTTCCCTTTCCTATCTGTGGTATTCACTGCAGACACCCAGACTGTGGGAGAACACTTGCAGAAAGGTATCATTTCCATGTCAGGCTCTGGTGTTACTGGGAAATGCCGACAATAATTGTGATGGTGTCAGTAGTCCTGCTCCCAGCCCTTGTGGGGAGCTTGTGGGAAACCTGTCCAAAATGTGTGTGCCTGCCCATCTGCTGTGCCTGCAGGGAAAGGAGAGCATCACCCCGCCATGCCCACTGTGCGGCACAAGGAGGGCTCACCTTTCAGACCGAGGCTATAGGAAGAGCTTGTCAGTGGAATAAATATCATCTGTAAACAATTAAGCAGCTACTGCTCATTCAGGGCAGTTCTGAGAAGCAAAGGAAGTCTGCAATCAGTTATATCTCCAATTACCATAAAAATATATTAGCCATTCATTCATTTATTAATGATTCATCAGTTAACCACACATAATGAGCAAATAATTAGCAATGCTGTACGGTTGCCAAAATTGAAGAAGTGTTGGCATTTTAAAGATGAAAGGTTGCATTTATGTAAAAAGTCGGGTGGTGATAAAGTTAATACAGAAGATAATTATAAAAGTGGCTGTCCTATTTTAGAGGCTGAGGTCCCACAGAACTTGCCTAATTGAACCAAAATTAATATTCTTCAAAAGCATGCATGTTACTGGTTCCTCACTGCTGCATTTGGTGGGAGATCTCCCTTCAGTAAGGTACATCACACAATACAAGTTAATAAAATGCCAGACAGCAAGACTGCATTCTTTGTTTGCTCTGTTCGGGGCCTTGTGGAAAACAATAAATTGCATTCATGTCAGCCGAGGCCCATCCCTTTGCTAATTACCGTTTGGTGCTGAAATGACTTCTGTGAAATTGGGAGCATGAAGAAACACACAGCCGTACAAGGGAGGCTTTTCAGGCAGCAGCAGTAAATGTGAGATAGGCCTTAGGCACACAGATGTTGAAACAGTGAATTCCCCTACAGATTACACTAATGGAAACCCTGTCAGCGTAAGTCAAATCTGGGGTCTGTGGTCAAAATCTAATTAATGTTCCTGTACTTAAAAAGAATATGAATGCCTGGAGGTGATGGAGAACACATAAGAAACATGCTTGTTTGTAAAATTGCTGGTGTGGATGGCAACTGCCACCAAGCCCTTCCTTAGGAGGTAACACCTGCTCCAGGAGCTGCTTGCACTGCTTGCTGCTTGGTGGAGGGCTGTGGGCACTGGGCTCAACTCCTCTAGCAAATCCCGAACGAGAATGACTCTTGGCAGCTGGCCCACAGAGAATGTGGATAGACATGGCTGTCATTGAATGCCTTCTCTTTGTTTGGCATGGCTGCCCAGAGTCAGCAGTGCTGGTTAGGAAGTACCTGTAGCTGGCAACATACGAAAGGACCAGCTCCTCTTTGTGCAAAAACAAAGGCTCAGCCATCTACGTTGAGCTTGAGGACATTGCCGAGGCTCTTACAGCGCCTTCACAGCTGCACTGTGCATGGCCTGTGCAATAACAGAGGAAATGAATTTATAATGCAACAATCTCTTTATTTTCACAAGCACAAAAATTCCCCTAAATACTTAAAAGAATGCTCAGATTGGGACAGACCTTAAATTTTGAATAAATTAAATCCTAATCCAGTGTGTTGCTGAAACAAGCTTGTTATTAAAGAAATAAATTTGAAACAGCAAGTGGTTTGAGAATTTTGGATTTAATTATTTAAATCTGCTTGAGATAACTCTCTAGCACTGTGTTTGGGTTTCCTGTTGAGAGCATGTTTTCTGGGAAAGGTATTCCACCCAGTGCCTTGGAGATATTAACTTTCTCATGCAACAGTGCTCTTAGCAGTAGAGACAAATAACTATCATAATAAGCAAGATATTATATGGCAACTTGGTGGTATTTCTTGGATGCAACCTATCATGAAAACTGCACAGAGCCGATCGTGTTTGGAGAGATCACCACTCTCCTTGGCTAAATGGCACAAGGAATGTGGCTCCAAACACTCCTCAGGTAAAAAGTGATTCCCTTAGTAATGTTACCTACTCAGCTATGACAAATAAAATCTTAACCAGCAGATTTTCAATTTTAAGCTAACTTGAAGTATTATATGTTATTTAATAGATAAGTATTGCAAATCAGACTTTGTTCATTGCTGATTGCCATACTTTAGTTAAAAACTACTACTTCATCTTTGGGGTATAAGAGTGTCTCTTAATGCAGCATAGAACAAGATGGCAAAATCTATCTTCTCTTTTTTAGGGCCGTAACGGAAGCTTCCTAGATCCCGACAAGAAATGTATTCAAGATCTGCACAAGACCTAGCAGAGGGGTGAGAACCAGGGAGGTGTTCCTCATCCCCAGCCACAATCCAGACACGTGGGAATTCAGCTTCCCCAGTCAGGAGTGAGTAGGGGAAAAAACCTCCAGCTCTGAGTCATATTTCATTCCCGTGGGCTTGTGCTGGGACAGAGGGATACAGCTGTGCTGCATGCTGGCTCAGTCTCACCACTTGGCTTGGCTCCTGCAGTGCAAGCACACTGTACATATGCTGTGAAGATCAGGAAAGGTGTTCTTGTGCTGAATATCCTCAAAAGTAATGATTTATGTCTTCAAGGCAGGATGCTCATCTAAGCCATTTTCTTTTGTTCTGTCCTCTGCATCGCCTGTTTGCAGTACAGCTTTTACACAGGGGTTACATGCTAGTTTTGGGGACTCTCTTGCTGACTATTGCCAACATTCACTCTGTCAGTCATGGTGGCCATGGTGGCTCAAGTGCCACTCTCAGTCACAGGGATGAAGCCTTTTTGTTTTCCTAATGCTACTGAGGTTGCATTGATGTAACAGAATTTGTCCCTTCTGTCATGCGTATGAGTGGGGTCTTAGAGAGTGTTCAGGTTTCTAGCCAAAATTTGTGGGGACAAAAAAAGGGCAAGTCCAGACATGGTATTAATCAATTTAAATGGTTCAGTTGTTACTCAGAGATCTGATGGTCAACACAGCCATGTCATTGTCTGATTGCAAGGGCACCAACTAACTACTCAGGAGCTGGTGATCAGCTCTGCATTCTCTAAAATTCACAACATGTGTAAGGATGCTATTCAACCAAACCCCAAAGGATTTGCCTGGTTGTTCTCATTCAAGCATGCTCACTGGTCTACCTAGTGATTATGAGCAATATTTTCTTTTATAAATGTTCTTTATTTTCAAGAAAAGGTCTTACAGATACTTTTTTCTTAAGCAACAATGTCTATGTTTATGTGTTACATGAGGCAGATGTTGATTTAAAGCTTAGTTCTTGCTTAAGATATTTTTCAGTCCACTGAAAGGGGTTGATTAGTGTCCCCTAGCTGAACCATTTTTTCCCTCTGTTGCTTTGACCCATTGATTTAATTAAGGTCTAATAAAGAGACGGCTGAAAGATTGTTAAAAATCCTTTTTCTTTTTTTTTTTTTTTTTTTTTTTTTGTTCCACAGATCTGACCTATGCTGGTATGTCAGTGCAATTTGACTCGCACATGCCCCCTTTAATATGTGAGAACACTGATACAGAGTTTGTCTTCTTTGGAGTCAGTTGTTGTTTTTCCTCAATGATAGGTCAGATTTAATTTTGATTTTAACCAAAGTAAATGCTTTCCTGGAGACCTTCTACTTCAGTGAAAATAAGTAATGAAACAATAACCAAAACAAGTCACAGTATCAAAAGGAAAGACCTTAGAAAGCTAGTGGTGACCATTTCTTTCTCTGTTTCCTTGCCCATCCTTCTCTTGCCAGCATAGAGAGAGAAAGAGAAATGAAAACTCTGGGTTTGTTTTTCAGTTAAGTAACAAGAATGACTCACAGTTTAGGAAATGTGGTGGGGTTTTCATTGAAAATGATTGCTATTTTTCAACTTTGTGTCTTGCCTAGGTGGTGTTAATGCTCAAAAAAATACTTCACAGTACTTGTCATATTGCCAGATTCCTGTTTTCCTTTCCCTTCTCCCACCAGCTCTGCAGTTTGCTACTCTAGAGTAAGAAGAGCTGTTCCCAGCATGCTAATTTTGCCACTGAGCAGGCTCATCTGTATCTTGTAAAAAGGAGATTACCATGAATGCGCACCCTCACCACACTCTGCCTCTAGGGTAGGAGAGGACTTCTGGCTCTCCCAGTGCTATCCCTGCTGCACCAGGATTGCAATGATGGTCTTCAGAAGAATAAAAAAAGAGGAAAAGCCTCAGCTGCAACTTCAAGGAATGGCTCAATGTGCTATTCATGGCTTGAAAGAACAGCATTGCTATCCACAGTGGCAGTTTGTGTCTATGAACCTTCTTAGATAGCTCTCATGCTCAGATTTCTGTGCTGCAGCTCATTAGCAGGAGAGCTGCCTGTGGGGCTACCGCAGGTTTGTAGTACAGCAGGATGTGCACTAAAATAAAAATCCAGTTAGGAGTGGTGTTATCCCAGTGCTGCCTGGGCACTGGCAATTAAACCTGGCTGAGAATAAGACACCTGGACTTTGGCACTCCTGGGATGAACATACTGCTTGCTGAGGGCAGTCCCTGCCCAGGAAAGCACTAAAACAGGTGTATAAATCCTGTTCACTGGGATTTAGGCACCTGCTTTAACTTAAGTACTTGTTTAGAGAGTTTCCTGAATGAAAGCCTGACAATTGTGCCCGAGAGTAACTTTTAAATTAGTTTTAATTTGCTCATCATAACCAACTGTCATGAGTGTGTGTAAAAAAGAGTTTGATTCTGGAAAGATGAAAGACTTCCCAGGCCCTTGGCTTTTATGTAAGCAACCTTGCTGGATGGCCAGCATGCTGCTGAGCTGAAACAGCCCTGCTCAGCCCTGCTTTTATTGTGTGTTGCTCTGTGGTCCCACTGGGGCTGCAGCGCTAGCCCAGCAAACTGCCCTGCCAGCAACTGACACTGATGCCTTGAGAGGCTACCTAGAACAGAAGCTAGACAGAGTTAAAAGAATAAAGTGGGTATTTATTAAAGGCCTTCCCCGGGTACACCCTGGGAAGGACAAGAGCCTGGCTGAGGCTACACCCAAGATGGATGACCAGCCTGTATTTTTCAGACAGATATAAGTTTGGTCCATCTGCATATCAGAAGCTGATTGTCCAATTACAGCTTCAGGTAGTGCAGTCCCATTCTCCAGTTCAGCCCCCCCTTCTCTTTGCTGCTGTTCTGTTGTTTACAGTTTTGGGCTTGGAAAAACAGGCTGTCCTTGAAGTTAGGGCCTAGAGAGAAGTTGTTTCCTCTGAATAAAATGGTAGGACAGTAGCTGACAGGCTATGGAATTTTAGAGTTATACATTAAAGCAGTACTGATCTGGAAAATATAAAAGTTAAAACTTAAGGCATCAACACCACTCACCTGCACTTCACCAGTGGGGTCCCATCAGAGGCAATCTGTAGGCTGCAACAGAGGAGGAGAAAGTCCATGCTGTATTTAGTAGGTGAGTGCAAATGAAGTTTGGAGGAATGAGAGAGGGGGAGAGATTTGTGTCCAAGTGGAAAAGTCAGCTGAACCTCTCACTTGGAAACACAGCAGTCCTTTTGTGCCACAGGAGTCAGAAAGCTTCAAAAGCTTTTTCTTAGAAGATTTTCCCCCCACTCTATAATCCCTTCCTTGTTACAACAGAGTTTGAGGATAAACTTGAAAATAAATCTAATGCTACATTTACACCAATCAGTCTCAAAGGAAAAACAAAATCCAGCAAACTCAAATTACTACTTAATTCTGTATGGGCACGTTTACATGCATCATCAACTTGAGACAAGCAGGACTGTGTCCGTGTAGCTGAGAGTTATTTTATTTTTTTCTTTAAATACATAGTTAATTATTCAATGGATGATACCACAGTTGTGTAGCTCTCAGAAAGACTAAATTTGCAATTAAAACATTTAAAGGCTTTCTTTTGTAGAGTCCTTAGGTAATTAAGCTGAAGTGCCAGAACATTTTATATATAAATGTACTGGAACAGTGGTAGCTGATATAGTAGTTAAGGTCAGGTAGAAACCAACCTTGCATTTAGAGTCTTTTTTTCCAGTATGTCAATTGAAACCTCCCTAAATCTAAATTAATCTTCCAGAAATGTATGGGAAATTTGGTTTATGAGGGGAAAAAAAGGTCTTGCATTATTACCGTAGTTTGTCAGTCTTCCCTCAGCGTGACTCCATTCATTTTGTAGTGCGTGGCTGTTCTGCATTGCCACAGCTGAACTTCTGAAGACTTTTGCTGAAACAAAACCTATCGTGGGAACAGTCACGTTGGGTGACCCCACCAAGGCAGGAGCAGGAGCTCAGCCCTGCCTGGCTGCAGCCCAGGGGGCTGGGGGCAGGTGTAGAGAAAGCCTTTGTGTGTCCCACAACAAGGGACTTGGGGACAGCATAATGCTGAAGGTGGCAGTGACAAAACTGGGAGCAAACTTGGCTTCACTTCTGTGTTCTGCTGCAGTGCTGCTGTGGCCTATTCTGCTCCCCAAAACCCTGCTTGGGCTACAGCTTCCCTCTTTGCCTCCTGAAGCCATTCCCTCCCTTGCAGTCTTGCTTCCTCTCCTCCTTGCCAAGTACACTGACTCCAGCCTGATCTGAAACTTAATTTTAACAAGTAACATCTTGGGCCAAGCCAAGTTAGGATCTGGAGATAGGACATGCTGCGGGAAGGGAGCAGGGTGGAGTGGAAGGGAGCATGAATGCTCAGCCTTGTAATATGTGTGAGAGCTGATGCTCTCTGAGCAATCGAGTGCTTATTATTATTTCTCTTGGATAGGTCACCTGGGAGTGGAGGAATTTTTCATTTTAAATTAAAAAGAAATCTTTTATACTGCTCATTTCTGAAAGGAAAAAAAAAACCTACCTCATCATGGAAGCAATTAGATGGAGGACACAATGAAAGGAGTGATTAGTTGTTAATTTTTGAGCTGTTGGCCCTGACAGAGGGGTTTTTTTGTCAGGGATTTCTTTTAAAGATGTCTTTCATATGCCTATAGTCCAAGGTTACTTCTCATTGAATAGCAATTACCATATGTCCATTACATGCTGGAGACTGCTTGAGGTGGATACAGTGGTCCTCATCAGAGCATGTGTCAAGTCAAAGTGCCAGCAGCTGTCTGAGCCACAGCATAATTGTTCCTATCTGTTTCTTCTCTTTTCCAAGTCCCAGTAAATGTTCTAGAGGATAACTTCCCCCTTCCTTGATGCAACCTGAAAGTGCAGCCCTTCAGTTTGCATTTCAGGTTCCAAGTCAGCTGTGTCAAGATTTGAACAAGAACCAAGAGAATAATGGGTTAGATGTAAGAAGTAAAACTACTGGTGAAATAGGTTTTCTTTCTTTCTGCCCATCAGATTACAAATCTTAGCCCCACCATCACTTAAAAAAACTAATCTGTCACAGCAAACCCTGCATAACTGCTCTGTTGTATCAGATGGAAACCAACTAACCAGACACCACAATACAAAAAAAATACACACATTGTACCTCAGAAAAATATGGGTCTGAAAGCACAGGAAAAATGCAGTCTTGTTAAAATGTGGACATGGTCCAGTAATGGAATGAGTAGGGAAACTTGAATAGATCAGAGTCAAAAAATACTCTGCTTAATTCTTGAGGTTTTGTATTTGCCATTCAGCTTACATCAGTGTTAACATCTAGTGAGAAATGCAGCCATTTACAATTTGCAGTTCAATGTGTTACTTTAATTAGTATGAAAATTAAAGGGCAACTATAGGCCAATGTGAATGATTATGGAAATACATGTGCATCACATGCTATGCTCTCATTTAATTAATCGTCTTGTAAACTATATCAAGCACTTTAAGTCAGTTGCTGAGTATAAAAACTCTATTTTAAATAACCACTTAATACTTAACAGGATGTGGAGAAAACACTAGCACACGACTGCTTCTCAAGTTTCAGTTTCTGAGATTTTTTAAAGCTGACCCAAGTCAACCCAAAGAATGTTTAACACCCTGTGTCTGCACACAAGAAACTCTGTGATGTACAGACATTCAATTACATTTTTTAAAAAGTGAGAAACATTTCACAAAATACTGACTTTAGAAAACTAATTGGCAGCAGCAAACTTGAGAGTCAAAAGCCAAAAGCTAGAGGGGACCTTTTACTACAGTAACTCTAGTCAAGGAAAATGAAAATAAAGGCATCTTTGTTTCTCAGTCAAATTAGCTGATTAAGAAATAAAACATTTTATCATGCTTTAAATGCAGTATTAATTATTTATATGTAAAAAAATTAAAGCCAGGTTCCATGAATTACACTTTGTGTTTGTGAATTGAATGTTACGGGAATACTAATCCTTTTACTTTCGTGCCTTACTTCACTAGGCAAAACTAAATATTAAGGGCTCTATTCATTCAAAAAATTCTTATGCATTCAAGTCACACCTTTTCTATGGCTTCTTTTTTTTGAAGAGTATAATTTACAGCACTGATTTTTAAATATTATTTAGAAAAAGCTATCTACTTCTACAGGATGGCCTCTAGTAAATAGATTTGTTTACAAAAGGACAAGGATACAGTGGTGGGTCTTGCTTGTCGTTGGTGAAAAAGGCCAGAGTAAGTCATACTGTATGGTCTCAAAGCTGGTGTAACAGGAAATCAGATGTATTACTAGCAGGGAAGCTCTGAAATCTCTGAACCTTCCTTCCTATAGATTGGTTAGTAAATAATTTTCCCCCCAATTTATTGTTTCCAGTGACTGGGCAGTGCTTTATTCAAGTGAATGAAGGAAAAAGGTGATTTACTCATGCAGATGTGTTCAGAGATGTATTTTTCTATTTTCCATATATGTCCATTTTAGCAATAGTGCGTCCCATGCTTGGCTCCCTGGGGGGAGAGTCCATCCACTGAAGCTGCGCTGTTCTGTAGGATGTGGTTAAACACCCGCTGGGACTGAAGCTGGGACCATCAAAGTCGGTTGTCTGCATTTTTTTGAATGCACACCCACAAGTTAAGGAGCTTGTACATTAATTAATTGTTTTGCTAACACTTATGTGAAAAGAAATAAGAATTGAACTCTGGTTTATTTCAGCTTCTTTCCTTGGGTGTTTTGTTGTTGTTGTTTTTTACTGACTGAAGAGAGGAACAGCTAGAACTGTGCAATGATGATCATGTTGAACTTTCAAAATAATTAGAAGATTCACTTAACATTAAAGTAATAACTTTAAAGTAGAGGGTGGTTGGGGGGGAGAGAGAGGGGAGGGAGAGGTGGGGTAGAAAGCAAGAAATTATAAAAAAAGGGTTGCCCAGAAGCTTGCAAATTCTCAGCTGGCTGAATTTTAATAAACTTCTGGGAAACAAAATATTGGGAAGTAGGACAAGGCGTCAGATGGTTGGGTAAGATTGATGTATTTAATAGTTTAGTTAATATGGATCAGCATCTGCCTTTAGTTATATCTGCACAACCCCCTGACTTCAGCAGTGTTGTACTTTTGCAACCAAGTTTGGACTGATGTTTTAAATAGGCCCCAGTGCAGAATATCTGCAGAGAGCCTGCGGTGCTCAGTGCTGGTGTAATCAGGCAGCTCTGGAGAGAAGGGGTAATACAATATGTTATTGTTTCTCATGTAATTTTTAAAATACATTGAGGAGTAATATATTTTTTATAATAGGGTGCTCCCTGTCTCTTTAAGCAACTGTCAGATGTAGAATGTCCTCTTGCCAGAATGCTATGGTCTGCTCCCTCTGTACAATTGTTAATTAAATCCATCCCTTATTGTAGAGCCTGCCTAGTCTCTTACCCATTCTGCTTATCTGTGATACCAGATGATGCTCAGTAATTCATGGCCAACCTGCTCCCACCTTCAATAGGGCCTCCTGTGCACTGACCTTAACCAGCTTCACCTTTTCATTATTCCCAAGGAGAACAGAGTCCCGAAGGTAACAGTTTTATCAACTTTGCCTGTTGACCAGATGACAGTTCAGTGATAAATAAATGGAGTGTGCTTGAGCTGGAGGCCTCCCACACGCCATCGCTCCCTGTCCTCTGGCTCCCACTGCCTGCCCAGACACAGCTGTGCAAGGAAAGGGGACTGTCCTCAAAGGGCACTGCAGGCTGCACCTTTGCCTATCCAGGTAATGCTATTCTGCCACTCACCATGTCAGCTGAAAAGTTTCTCTGCTTGCTATTGCTATGCCACCTGAAAATCTCTTTTCCCCAGTGGTAAGGCTGATATACAGGAGCTGGTAGGAATATTTTCATAGCTGACAAGCTGTTTCCCATGAACAGTGTCAAAGATTTAAAAGCCACTTCTGCAAATAGGGCTTTCTGGCAAATATAGTCTAAGCAAATCTTTTATTATTACCACATGACTAGAAATACTCCTAGAGTTCTCCTGAAAATGGGTACTGTACCAGCAGAAAGCAATATTCTGTTGGCCTGTACATTGCCTCAAGGGTATTTACTATGGTAATAAGATCAGTAATTCATCTCCTAAAATCACTGGGAGTACAAATGCTTATTTAAGTAGATGGTATCTTGATTACAACTGAGCTGGGAGAGTTCTTAAAGCTGCCTGTTTAGATCTTCTTTTAAAGGCAAAGGACTGGTAAGCACAAGTACATCATGTCTCATAGCTACCTTTCATTTTCAGGAATTCACAGTGGATGCACAACACATCCCTTGACAAAATGGGCATGTACAAGTAAGTCAGGAAATTATGCCTATTGAGTGTTTTTTTTTTCTTTTTTCTTTCCATAGAACTGTAATGAAAAGAGAGATAAATCTCTCTCCATATCTAAATGGTTAGTTAGAACAAAGGAAACAGAGAGAAAGCCATGCTTTAACAACACATAGAACCATCTGAACCCCATTGTCCTGGGTGATGCAGTACCAACATCATTAAAGAATTGACCCAGAAAAACAAAAAGTGGGAAGATCTAGAGGTAAAATGATTTGCTTCATCACGGAGTAGGCCAGTGTTGGAGAACTATCCTGTGTTCTTGAGACTCTTGCAGCCTTCCGTCTGCTAGCTCACAAACTCAGCAGGCTTCTTCTATGGAAGTCCTGCAGGCAGAAGCTGCCAGTCTTGCTCAGCTGCTTTTGTTTGTTTACAATCTGATCAAGAGAAACCATGGGTTTATGACAAAGGCATAGAAATGGACATTTAAAGATGTACTTTTAATCCCAAACTCTGTCACAGGAAATATTCACAGAAAGGATGATACAATTTAGAGATACAGAGATTCCTCCAATTGGTTTATTTGACGAATAACATAGTTAGATTTCTGAGAATCCAAAAGTAGTGCCCAGAGCCATGTGCCAGTAAAGTCTCAGGTGGTCGAAAGTATTTCACATTGGTGATGTGGCATTGAAGGTGAATCACAGAAAAACAGAGCTAGAAGTTCCTAAAACAGATGTTCTCTAGTTTGCCAGGAAGCCTGAGCCATTAATGAGGACATGTGACTGAAATGGAAAGCATTAGCAGTTTCCCTGCTGAATGCTGATCTTTACTTTAAATTCATTGATACCACTCCTTCCTTGCACAGTTATTGAGTTGAATATCACTGAGGTGTGTGCATATTTGATGAGAGAAATAGTTGTTTGTGCTCTTTATATATTTCAGAAATTAAAGATTTTTCAGCAGGCACAACGCTGCCTTATGAGCCAGAATTCTGCCTCTAATTTTTTCTGCAGTCATGGAGCATAAACATTTGAAATAACTTTCACCAGCTTGATCACTGTTGTCAAACAGAGTACAAATGCAAATGAAACTAATAACTTTTGTTGAAGTTCTCTAGATTCCACAGGAATGTATGGAATTGTCTTTCATTAGTCAACAGTGCTTAACACTTATGTAGCAATTTCCATCCTCGGTGACAAGCTTATTAATCAATGCAACACCTCTGAAAGGAGCATTGCTATGTATTCCTATTAGAGTGTGAAATTTAAAATGTATGGATGTGCTCTGAATTGTTGGTCAAATAGCCGAAGAAATCTCGGTTTCAAATTTGTTTGTGGTTTCTGTCCCCTGACTAGACCAAACTCCTTTGACACACAGACCCCTTTATGCATTTAATAGTTCAAACTCCACTGGGTTTAGAACCACACGTCAGCATGGCCATACTCTGACTTTGAAATGTGGCGATAACAGAAACGTTTTCTCTAATTTCTGCCTAGAGGATCTGAGATGGGGATACAGCACACTGCTGTGATTTGCTCTTTGCAGCTTTGTTAAGAGTCACAGGAGCTGGAATGTGTGTTTCCAGTGCACAGTAAAGAGGGCTGTGTTAAATGACCAATGCCTTTTTTCATGCTAATAGGTGTGACCCTGTTAGGCTAACAAAGCCTATCAATCCTGACATAGTGATGATAATTTTGCCTAGAGTGAAATCCATCGGATTCCCTCACCTCTCTTGAATGCCTGCTCTTGTAGGACACTTATGGTACTGCTGATCGGCTCTCCTTGCAGCCAAGAAAGTGTCAGATGAAAGTGTTTGCTGCTTGCTACATCCTAGGAAAAAAGATGTATTTCTGTCCAATAGGTTTGGTTTTAGGAATGAGTTTTGCTCAATGTTACCAGTGCTGCAGAAGTCACCAGGCAAGTGCAGTGAAAAAGGCCTCCTATAAAGGGTGTAATGAAAGACAAATCATTTCAGTTGGTGACTAGAGATATTTCAATAAAAATCAACTCCTGCATATATCAAGTGACTGATAGCAAGTTTGAAAGCTTTTTCACTTCTCTGTTAGTACCATCCAACTGCAATAAACCACATGGATTTCTCTGCTACCCTTGCAGATACTCCCCCCACCCCACCCCCCATACTGCATGTAAGAAGAGCCTCAAGAGGTTTTTTTTTCAAAAAGTACAGGGAGTTTTTGGTTTTAAGTAGCTCAGTCCATTTGCCTTTAAAGGTGAAGATGTCTAAACTGCAGCAGGACGGGAATGTCTCATTGCTTTGCTCTGTTGGTAGGCAGCCTGTGAGACTGTCAGCCAGGAGAGGAGCTTTTGGGATGTCTGAAGAGAAGACCTCAGATGACAATAGCCATCTAAATATTCACCTCTCTGGCAAGTCCAGGAAGCACGGCCTCTGTGCTGGGTACCTTGACAGGACAGAGCTATGGGCCAAGCAGTGCAGGTTCCCACATACCTGCCTGCAAGGAATAGGCTGCAGTCCCATTCTCACTGTCTCCTCAATACGTAGGTTTCTTGGTACTGCCCATGGTTTGGGGTTGAGACTTGTAGCTGCTTGTGTCCCTCATGGATGCTGAGTCTGTTCCCTCAGGGTGTTTGGTCTGGTGCTGTTAAAAGGAACCAATTGCTCCTGTGGAAAAGGACTCTGTTTTGAGGATTTTTGCATCCAGACATTGTGAAACAGTCATATCTAAAAGCAATATATGAGTTTTATATGAGTTTGTATGAGAAATATTTTATGGGTTTTTATGACCAAACCTGTATCGGTTTCATTGCCTCATGCTCATGGAAGTCTTGTGTCAGCTGTGGAGATCCTACAAACCTAGGAGAAGTCAAGGGCCTTCTAGAAACCCTTTCTGAGTTTCTTTTTATATTTAGATGCTGTTCTTTCTCACAAGAGAAGGAAATCCAGGTTCATGAGACTTCGAGGCTTGGGAAAGGACCTAGAAAATACCAAGGTTGACCTGCTTTGTCCACACAGACTGTTTAGAAATTGATTCCAGCTACAAGGTTTGGATGTAGATCTGGGTCCAAATAGCCCTTAATTCAAAGGCGAGACACTTATCCTACTGATGTCAATGTGATTTCTATCACTGGCTTAACTGGATGAGGGTCTATGCTGTGTTTAAAACCACAGATTTTTAGTTTGACCTGTAGGTAGCATAAAGGTAGGTATTAACTGGGAAGTCTAAATTTCTGGAACTCTCTCTCAGTAGTTCTTATTAAATTCACCACTCCAGCATAATGTAGCTTTCTGTACTAATCATAGCACTGCTGTACTTGGGCATGGCACATCAAAGGGGTTACCTTGCTCTTGTAGCAGAATCCTCCTTAGATTCACTCACTCTAGGGACCCACACCAGATTTCCCCGGTTCTGCACACAGGCCAGATTTTCAGCTCCCTTTTAATCTTTGACAATTTGAATTTATATGGAAAACTTACAGGTGACAGTCTAGTTACATTGAGACAAGTAGGATAGAAACCATGTCAGAACAGTCTGTGAAAGTCCTACGATGTGCTTAAAGCATTTCAAGAGAACCCTTGATCCAAAGTATCAAAGGGTTACAGTAAGATCAAGAAGAATTAAAACTGATGGTGTGCCAGAAATCACGTGCAGCACAAGGTAGTTACTCACCCTCGTTAAAGTGGTCTCAGTACCGTGGCCTGATCTGAAGCTTAATTGAAAAGTTTCAAATCATGCATTATAACGAAGACAAGACAGCCACTGCCCATTCCACGACCCCTGCTAAAAAAGGCAGATCAGTAATAGGGCAGAAATCTAAGCAATTGCTTGAGGATAATCAAGGCCTAATGAGGTATCCACTTCAGTCTTTCAAAGGTGGAGGAACCTCTCCCTGGCACTGGCGAGAATGCAAGGGCTGATGTGAGCAGGTTCCTGCATCCAGGGAACAAGACATCTGGCCAAAGCAGTCACCGTCCTTGGCAGTGGAGGGAATACAGAGTGTGACACAATATCCATGGTGTGTGTTTGCAGCTGTACAAAAGGTTAGTGTTATGGCCAGGCAAGTCTCTTCTCAGCTGCCATCTTTTGCAATCATTTTCTGTTACCCTACACCTTGGCCCAAAGTGATCAAGAAGCCCATCAGGTCTGAATTATTAGTTGTGTTAGGAACCAGGAGAGTGGCAATAGGAGATATGTGACTGCTGATGTTATCAATTTTCCCTAAAAATTCACAAAAAAACCCAAAGTTCGTTGATGTTCAACTTAAGTGTGATAACAAACTGCAAGTCACAACTACCCAAAGAAATCAAGTATCTCCTTGCCATCTTCCTCTTTTTTTTTGTTCTATTATCTGTTCTAGCAGAGAGGTCAGGGCCCATATCCACATGATTATCTCCACTTCCAGCTGCCAAGTTGTGAAAGCTACTCTTCCTGGGCTACTGCTTGGGCAGCCGTACTAAAGGGCTTGCATATGCCTCTGCCCAACGAGCAGTTACAGTGTGGAATCACCTTTCAGTCTGCAGAAGCCAAATGGTTGTTCAACATTTTTAAATAGCCATTTTAACCCATTTTAACCCATATCTGTAGGATGTGCTGTTGTCAGGAGAGGGTGTCTCTCCAGATTCATATCTGTTTGTTGAGCATGTTTGCTTGCCAAGCTCTCCTGTTTTGATAAGATCTCCCTCCTGTCTTGAAATACGTTAGCCATGGAAAGCTAGACTAGATAAAAAACATTGTACAGTGTTTTGGGTTCAGTGACAGAGGACAGCCTTCAGTGATGGATTTGCTTAAAAGCATCATACTCAATGACAACTGGTAAAAATTCTTTAGTGCCATAGGACATTTTCTTTGGCCTTCAAGTTCCTCCCTAATTTTAAGTGCCTTTAAAATCAAAGTACCAACTTTCTTTGCTATGAATCCTACTTTAATTTTCTTTTGCTTTTTCATGTAATTTCCTTCAGCTTTAAACATGCAGCCTGAAAATGAAGACTAACCTAAAGGAAAATTTTAGTAAAACAATTAAACCCCATTTGTGCAACTCTTTGGATAGCTCTCTTGAAGACCATGAGAGATGCAATAGATTTTGTTGGGACACCCTTGGACTTAGCATTAAACCATGTATTTTGCTGATGTAAGACTTTTAATATATGACATATGGCATCAGCTCTACAAAATATTACTTGTTGGCTGACAGCCCTGCTTCTGTATTTTGCTTGCAAATTAATACTGTAAGTCTGTGTGTGTAAAAACGTTGTCATCACCAGTGCCCATGGTCACTGCAGGCTGCACCCACCAGCCTGAGGACTCTGCATCTGTACTTTCCTCAAGAGGTATTTGTGTGTTAAGCTGCTGAGGCTGCCCATGGAAGCAGTGACTGAGCAGGCCTGCCTTGGGAGGAACCCGTGCCACTTGTTTCCACGTTTCCAGGCCCAGCACTGGAGGATGGGGCACTGCCACCTGCTGCTTGAGGGTTGGAGTCAATAGTGGGGCCAGCAGTGAGAAATGGGCTGCCTGTACTGGGATGAAGGTACAATATCAAGAGGCATTTATTGATATATTGTTTCTTGTTAACAACCATTGATTGATTTAGCCATTTACAGGATTTTTTTCACTTATTTCACTTGTTTCTGAACAAGGACAAAATACAGATGGAGAGATGCCTAGTGTGTCTCAGGATCAGGTACCTGCCTACTCTTCTCAGGAGTCTGCAAACCTCCACTAGGTTTGATCATTTTGAATTCAAGGTTGCATTTTCCTCATCTGTTCCTGGGAATATAATTGCCTGCTCTTTCCTTAGGTCATTGCATCATTCAGACAATTCATCAGGTCTTATCTTGCAATACCTTAGGTTAGGGATAGTTGATCCTTAATCTTTCTGTTTTACAGGTATTCTGCATGTGTGCATGCAGTGTGTGTCATGGGCCATAGACCATGGACTGGCCACTGCTGGTTTGGCTATGATGGGTAATAAAACTTCCAAAGAACTTGCTATGGAGGAGGAGCATGAAAGTGAACCTTGGAACCTATATGCAAACCCCTGTTTGCTGAGTTCTAAGTAATGGGGGGAAGAAACTCTGATTTATTTTTTTTTTTTAATGTAGATCCTGGAAACCATGTAGCAAAAAATAGGGCAGTTGAGTTATCAGTAGCTGCTGAGAGTATGCGAAAAGTAATTATTGTATAGTCCTATTAATAAAATTGTACTGTGGCTCAAAAGGAATAACAGAAAGTTACCAAAGAGACCCCAGTAAGTTACTTCAGGGGAAAAATAGCTTCTATTATATGAATCAAAATATCAGCTTGTGTGCTTAGCAGAGAGCTCTGGACACTTAGGGAGATTCAAAACTATTCCATATATGCTAGTCCATGATGGAATTAAAGTGTTTTAAAGCTTCCCTGGAAGCCAACATTTATCTATTTCATAAGCATATTTAGATTTCATTTTGAAATGGTTGTTAAAGGCTATCCTTTGGCTGCACTCTATCCTTCTTTCTAACTTTTTAAAAAATTGTTGAACTCTGAGATTTTTGTGCTAAAAAGAATGTACTTTCAGAACCAGAAATGTCTGAACGACCAGTTACAGCATGTACTAACCCTGAGAGATATCCATTGAATCTGCTCCCCTCCTCCAATTTATTTGCTGTTTTTCCAATCATGCCTTGCATTAATGTTCTGCACTTAGCTAAACTGTGTGTGTTATGTTTTAGATGTATTTTTGTTTTGTCTAAAAAATTTTCAAATTGGCATTAAGTATTCAAGATGTAATCTCTGTAGCAGGAAACTAGTTATCAGATTCATACAAAATAACTAGGCAATAGAAATAACTGAGCAGAAAGCATTTTTTTCCCTTAGAATTAATTTAGAGGGAATTTAATGCCTGTGAAAGGTGCTGGATTGCAACATCAGAGAACTGAAGCTGCTATTTAACCACAGAGCTGTTACAGGATGGGAGATGGCTTTATGAGATTCCCCATGAGAGTTGGCAAAATATTTGTCTCAGGTTTGGTGCCTTTCATCTAGCTGGAACAACCAAGCTTTCATGTGTTGGTAACAGTTGCTCTGAGGTTGTTAGCTTTCACTTGGGTGATGGAGAGAGCCCTTGTGTAAAAAAGGAGGGGATTTTGCTTTTGTGATGGCTGGCTAACATTCATAATATGATTAAACCCAAAAGAGTAGATTTACTACAGCTGAGTTGGCACATCACTGTAAGGAAGTGTTATGAATAACAAATTCAAAGCATCAGGTGCATGCATGCTGTCCCTGCCCTGTGCCACAGAGGCAGGTAGAACTGGAAGGGAAGGAAAAGGCAGACTCTGGGACCTGCACCCCAATGCACACTCTGCCATCAACTCTGCAGGACCCTGACCATGGTGCCACCATGCTTGGACCACTTCAGAGGGACTCTAAGACCCAAGTTTGCGTCTTTTGCATTCTCCTGCCACCTGTTTATCAGAGGAAAGATGAGAGTGGCAGGCTCTAAGCTGTCATTATTGGAGCATATTACTATGGCAGGTTCAGGGTCCAATTCTCATCTTTTTTCTTTTTTCCCCCCAACATTTCCAGAATAGTTGTCTCTGAAGGCCGTGTATGGTCTCCATGGTTTGGGTCATAGGTCTCAGAAGTCAAGTTACTGTTACACAGGTACAGACAATATCACGTGTGCTAACTGCTAGTCTTGCCAGCTGCAGAAGACACTGAAGACTATTTCTCATGATACAGGATATGCTTCAATTTTAATCTCCTACTTAGTTAAATTAATATGTTAGGTGTTGATGGTTTTTACTGACTTCACGAGGAAGGAGAGAAGGTGATAGCCTCAGAGTAGTTGTAATTTCACACAAAGGGAGAGACTTTCACAGTAGTGCCTGCCTCCCCTGAGCTCATCAGGAAAAGAAAATCACCCTTTTCATGTGTCCCATGTGCCTGGTCTCGCAGGCCCACATGGGGCATGTAGCAGGCTCTCCACCATGGCTCTGCTGCTCTCACAGCAAGGCCAGCTGAAATACATCCGTGGCTGAATGGACCAATGGACTTGTTAGTGTAACACAGAGTTAATGTAGCGTAAGCCCATCAGAAACTAGTTAAAAGTTTTTTTCCTGGGAAGCCACATTTTTCTGCTAGTTGTGGTATGTTGGACAGAGGCTGCATTCCCTCACACTGGAATTTCCTGTATTAGCACTGCACAGGAGTGGGTTTATTTTGTAGTCCTTGAGATTTCTGAGCTTCATGGATTTCACGGTCTTTATGCACCATGGAACAAAGATCTGGTTTCTACTGAGGCATTGCAGAAAGGATGAGCATCTGCTGACTTGTTAGTCTTCTGAAAACTGATGCCCTCCTAAATCAGAGGTGAACCAGTCTGGGATCATTTCACTGAAGACTGAAGTATTAGTGACACAGTTTGCATGTAGCTCACATATGCTTTTTGCACTAATTTGAAGAGCTAAAAGAAACATTTCCTTTTTCTGTTGTCAATTTAGACCCTAGTGTACTGCTGAGGGAGCTCATGTTGCTTCTGGTTTTGCAGGAATAGGGGGTTACAATCTGTAAAACACTAAACTAGGCCAAGGCATGGGCATCCTTCTTCAACGTCTCCCACCCTAAACCAACTTGTCATCTTCTGGGCTCGTGGGCTCAGTACCATAAAGGCAATGTTATAGGTTCACTTTGTGATGGGAGGTTTTTAGAGAGGCCTGTGGAATCTCCTTTTTCTCTAACTCATGTGACTCCAGTCCAGCAGTGCTATTCTCCCTTCTTTACTTAATCAAAATTGCATGTCATATATACAACCCCCAAATTTACAGCTTCATTGAAATTATGTAAGACTTTCTGCATTAAAATGTGTAATAAGTTATATTATATTGAGTTCTGTGGAAGAGTGGAAAATATGTATTTCGTTTTGAAAAGACTTTATAGAGTTATTTAAATGCCAAGTTCTTCATTGTTCTACTAATGTCTTCCTGGTCTGCAAGGTTTTAAAAGATATAGCTAAGAAATTTTGCACTGTGGTGTTGTGAGGTCTCAGATTTTCACAGGAAATAAAGTGGCAGATGTGATTCTGTAGAACAGGTTTCCCAAAATTTCCTCAGCCCAGCTCTGTACCCTTCTCCTTTATGCACTTCCCCAGCTTAAATTACTCTAACTGGGTCAGTTTGCCTGAGATTCTGAGTAACTGGTGAAGTGAACTGAAATGCTCAGTTTTTGCAGAATTTGTACTTTATCAATAATCCACATTATTGGTTTAGGATTTTTTTCAGCCTAAGGATACTTTCTACCTTAATTTTGTGCTAACTAACATTTTTGTTTTATGGAGGATTAATAACATGTAAACTGTAGGCCTACCTCAGCCATCTCTTTCCTATAGCTGCAGCCCAGAAAACCAATTGGGTTTTTTTCCCCAGTGTGACTGGGCTTCCCAGCAGG
Source organism: Chaetops frenatus (assembly GCA_013400775.1). Lineage (NCBI taxonomy): Eukaryota > Metazoa > Chordata > Aves > Passeriformes > Picathartidae > Chaetops > Chaetops frenatus. The sequence continues at coordinate 240,986 of VZTR01006657.1, read as the reverse complement.
CCAATGTGAATTTTCAGAATTGTCACAGAGCTCTACAAATAATCAGTCAAACTTCCCCCGCATGCAAACCTTCTCAACAGTGTCTTTCTTTTATATCCTTACATTATTTTTTATTAAATTTGCCTTGGTAATCAGTATGTCCCAAACCTGTGGAATGTCTAGGTGGGAAATTTCATCAGCATCCCCCTAAAGGAACACTGCTCTGCTCTTATGTCCCTGCTGCAGATCCATGCGAAAGAGAATGCCAGAGCACTGACTGATCTCATCTCTCCCAAGCACTAATTTAATTTGCAAAGTGTTGTGGTTTTTTCTCTAAAGTGTGTGAACTTTTCTTACTCTGTGTTCTTGAAACATGAATCAATGCTCTGTTTTCATCTGTGTGGCCTCAGTATGTATCTTGCCTTTGCATAAAAGCCTTCAAAGCTGTGTGGCAAAGACAGTATGAAAAGAAATAGCTGTTCAAGAAATGAAATGAAATTTTGTGTGGGTCCTACTGATCAGAAGTTTGCAGTGGTCTTTACCAGTCACACCTTTATTGGTGCTAATGGCCAAGCCACCACAACTGGGTGTCTGTGTCTAGAAGCTCTGCCTTGACCACTACCTGAAGGAAAAGCAGAGCAATGGGAAACTGCTGAGCTGTGGTGCACTGTTCACTGCAGGTATAGAGTCAGTCCATGGCCTGTGTGCTAAAGCAGTGGGTTGGTGAGATCTTGCTATGTAAATACAAACAGAACCATAGGAGTTTATAATTTTCATTGAGCTCTTAGGTTTTTTCCTATCCAAAGTTCAGTCTTATTATTTGTGTTTGAAACCATCTGGCCTTTAAATCAAGAGTTAATAATGCTCTGTCCATTATCCCAGCCAAGCTGGGGTTTGAATTTCTTGTTTAAAATTTCCCTTGTTCTATAATTTTAGCTGAATGGTTTTATTCACTTCTTGTTGTGAGCTGTGGTACTGTACAATAGGCTGCACATCACTGAGAAGTTTCAGTCTAGAGGTAGCTGCACTTCAGTGCCAAGGGAAATAATAACAGGATGGATGGAAAGCATTTGGGATTGATGTGGTTTAAAGGTGCTGTTTGTGCAAGCTATTATCAAAGAGGGAGTTAGGGATGAGATTCATTCCTAAAATGCAGGTGCACTCATGCTTTCTCTGACAGATGTGTTCCAACAGTGTTTTGAATTCTGTTTAAATTTTGAAAGAGCTAAACCTTCAGGCTCTTGTCTTCCTTTCTTAAATTCATTTCCCTGTTTAGATGAAAAAGAAACATTTTGCAACTTACTTTAAACCTTCTTCAAAAGAACTGCTGGAAAAGGAACATTTCATGTGAAGCACATAAGCTATAAATGAGTGTTAAGCACAGCAGAAGAAGCAATTTTAAATGTGCTAATGGACAGACATTACACTGTAGGAATTTACCTAAGAGAAAACCTGAGATGTGGAGGGCCTGCCAGGTGAGGATAAAACCCCAATAAATGAGCCAAATGATAGAAAAGTATTACCAGAGTAAAGAGTTGTATATGCGAAATAAATACTGAAATGGAGAAATAGTGCCAGCAAAGGTACTGAAAGATGGAGAACATTTTGGTTAAGTGATGCAAGAGCATGTACACATAGCCCATACTGAAAATACAAGCTCTTAGGGAGAGATGTCTCTCTCTCTTTTGCTCTCTCCCTGCCTCATTTTAACATTTTTTCCCTGCTCATGATGGTAACATAACAGAGTTTACAGCATTAATGGGTAAAGCTCCTTCCACCTAAATGTGCCACAGACTTTTTCATAGTGCTCTGTCACATGCTTTCAGGTATGTACTTACCTCAAAATTTCCAGCAAGTTCTTTTCCTCAGATAATTTTTGATTAATTTTGTAGGTCTCTTGGCTAGTTGTTGGTTTCTCTGGCTGTGTGAAAGTGGCAAAGCAAGTGGGTTGAGGTTTGCATGATTTGTGAATATGAAGGGGGAATAAAAGAAACAGGCTAAGAAAAAGAAAATACCCCAAAGGAAAGAAATAATGGGCAATATATTTCCTTTTGAACTCTTTCAAATCAGCCTCTGGAAAAGGTGTCATAAAGCCCCAAGAAATGAGTAACAGTGCAGGGACAAAGAAAACTCTGTTACAGATGTCCCTGCAAGTCTATGAGCAAATTGTTTTTTTCTAAATAACTCCAGAACATTACATGGCCTTAACAAGTTTCCCAGGACAGGAACTCCTAGTTTATTACTTGTTCACATTGTCATCAGAAATTAATTTTGTCCCTGAAAGACAAATTGGCTGGTAGCTTATGAAGTTAAATGGAAAGAACAAGTGAGCATCTGTTTCTTCTGCATTTTGTCTCCTTGGTGTCTTACATATAAATGAATCAGAGTGTTCAAACTTAAATTAAGATCTTTGGCTAGATAAACAGTTAAAACTGGTTCCCATAGCTACCTCTCACACATAGCTGTGATTGCATTATAATCCCCTAGTAATCAGGTCTAAATGAAAGAAAGATGATAAGGGTGCTATTTTCAGTTTTCAGTACTGATTTTTATTAGCTCTCAATCAGATCAGGACTGCTTTGCCTTTCATCACATTGTGGCAGTGTTTGTAGAATCATTAGAGTAATAAAGTGTAAATCTTACCGAGGTGCATTTTTCTTGAGGTGTTTTATATAACGAAAACTCTGAAGATTACATTGGCAGGTACAGGAAAGATTTGTTTCTGCAACTAAAGTGAGGATATAATGTATGCTATATTCATTTATTCTTTACCCAAGTGAATATCTAATGAATTACCTTGCCCAGGTAAAACAAAAAATAAAAATATCCCAAGAATCAGCCTGTCTGAACATGGTCCTAATATACTGTATATTGCCAGTACTGAGTTTAGTAGTTTTTTTTAATTTGCCTTATTATCTTGTATCATATCTCTCCCTGTGCATTACCATCCACAAATGAATTACAGGCACAACCACAAGCACTGCTATTACCAGCCTGCTGTTTTTAGTAAACTAGTGCAGCCCAATAAAACATCATGTTGCAGCAATATATAAGTATTTATTGTAGACTAAATTTCAGCTAAACAAAAGCACACAGGGAGGCCTGATTCTGCTTCTAGGAGGGGCAGTGGCACAGCTCGAGTTTGGCTCATACATCCTCTCACCTGCACCCTTGATTTGCGGTATCCTTTGAGGTAAATTTTACTTAATTACTTTACTTTTAAAGTGTTCCTGACTGCCAAATTTAGAAGGCTTCATCCAACCTCCAGAGGTGTTCCTGGGTGTTTCTGCAGGCAGAGCTATCCTTTAGCACAGAAATTGCTTTGTGTGGTGTTGCAGGATTGTTCACAGGGTTTGCAGGTGTGCCCCACATTTGCAATTAATTCCTAATTTAATACTGGAGTGATTNTTTTTTTTTTTTTTAATATCTGGTGAATGTTACTTTAGCATACCTATTAAAATGTCTCCCCATTTTAAATATTTGAATTTTATGTATTATGTATTTAAATTAGTAGTAAACTGTCCCAGTACTTCAGTGTTACATAGTTACAGTCATACATGCAACTGCAGGAATATCAGGTAGCAATAGCTATTAGTCAGAAAGTTGAAAAAGGATATGCAAACAGTTTTCTGGTTTTCTGATTGATTTCAATGTGCCTGATGTAGGATCAATGCCTGATATTGACCTTAACATGTTTTACTTACTTTTCTATAAAAGGTGGATCTGTTCAGCCATCAAATAATGGTGTTTGTGTAGTTAGCAAAGTCTAATATAGCATCTGATGTCAGGACATGGAATACTTTAGGACAGGGACCACTTAAGATATAGAAATTTATACCTGAGATAATTAGGTACTGGCATTCACATCAGGCAAAAAAAGAACAAATCAGTTCATATGATGTTATAGATAAGGAAACAAAATTTATGTTTCAAATTTTAATTTATTAAGACTTCTAAGGTGCAGAGAAGTTCTCAGTCCAAAATTATTAATTTTCTACTAATATTTTAAATGACAAAAAGCTCAAATTTCAGTGCTGTGTCAAGGAAAATAGGCAAAGAGAGCATTTTGGTCAGGAAGGTTTTGTGTGTGTTTGTATGTTGACACACAAATATAATGTGTCTGGAAGATGTTGCTATGGCTAATGACACAAAAGAGAGTAAATTGTAGAGCCTGATTATCAACAGATAACAAGACATTCTGTATATAAATAAATGCTCAGCATCAAAATCCATTATTGGATTAGCTATATAATCATGTTTTAGGCTGTAAGTCTGTGCTGACAAATGAACACTTTTCATTTGGCTCAAGGTCCTCATCAGCAACGGAACTAATTTTACATTCTCACCCATTAAGTGAATAAGATGTGGAAAAAGCTGTCTGCTTTTTGAAGTGTAAATTTGCTGCTACAGGCTGTGCAGACCAAAGCTCTTTTGAAGCAGTGAAATGAGATCATCTCTAGGGACATGTGAACCTGACAAAGTTTAGGTCATTTCTGTGGAAGGTATGGCATGGGGGGAGCCATTTGGATGTGGTTTCAGTAGTGACTTATGTGGGCCAATTTGGAAGATGTTTACAAGCTCTTTGTTCAAATTTGTGAGAGAACTTGAACTGGAAGCACAGATGCAGACTTTCAGCCCTCAGAAAGAAACCTCCATCAACATCAGAACGGGGTAGTTAGCCAGCAAAATTTGGGAGTGCTAAGCAAGCTGTGTGCTGAGCCTCTCCTGCAAGTCAGTTTTACGGGTTGGATGCTTCCCATGCTTTTCTCTGCAAACACACACACAAATACAAATGGAGATCCGGGACCTAAAGTGGACCATTTTCTTGGAAATGCACCATAGGGGAAGGAACTAGACCATCACATCTCACTCTCCACCCTGGGAAGTCCCCCAGAAGAAAGGAAGATCACAGTTCTGTACCTCATCTGTTTGACAGTCCCATAAATTGCAGCATGGCACCAGCTTTGCCTGGGTAGGGGCTGTGCCTGTGAAAGAAGCATGGTGGGCAATGAGAGCAGTGGGGCAGAATGGGAAGAGAGAGTACTCCTCAGAGAGCTCAGTAAGGATCCCCATGGTCAGCAATTGTATGGGGCAGGGTCACAATAAGCTCTAGGGAGCAGTACTGTGATGCCCCACTGTTCAAGCAAGGGTGATGAAGATGTTCCTGCTTAGAAGGAGAAGAAGAGTCAGCTTAGAAGAAGAGTCTCATGAAAATAATTTAACTTTTTAAATTTCCATTAATACAAAACAGTGTTTAGCCAATGTTTAAGATCATGACAAAAATATCCTCAGGCTGTGTTGTGTGCCTAACCCCAATGCTTTTCATTTGCAAACCAACAAAAAATTCAGACAGGTTTGATTGTTCATTTGTTACCTTGATTCCACCCCCTTCGCTTTGTTTGCTCACTGTGGAATATGCTTACATGGTTTAGGCTCTTGGTCTTCCTTGGAAATCATGCAGTTGTCTCATACACCACTTCCTGATTTCTTGTAGCCCACCAGTGATCCATGGACCACATGCTAAGAAACAGTGCACAGTGAGAATCCTGTACAGTGCTCTGTACTGTATTTCCTAAAGGAAATTTCAGGAAACCCTGGCATATTTGCCTGTGAAAATAAACCTAACCCATGATATGCCCCTGTGTGAAATGGGTTAGTTAAATCTTAATTCAAGCACCTGGAGCATATGGTTTGGAAATTGTTTTTCTAAGAGTAATGGCTATCAAAGAGTAAAGATGTTTGTCAAGTGCTTGTATAAAGTGACAACTTTTTAAAAAATATTCTCTAGGCATAAAATTGCACTGCTTTCACCCCTGATGTTTCTTGGCCAGATGTACTAATATTGTGGAGGAACATCTGACCAGCAGAACAGAACAGAAACTTAGGTGGGTAACTTCTGTGGAATCTTCACCTAAAAAGTAAACTGAAATAAAGGCAGCTGAAAGCAAGGGTTTCACTCCCTTCCCTGAGCTCAGCTTTCCAGTTTTGCTGTTGATGGTGCTGTGCCCACCACCAGGCTTCATTGTCTACTAGTCTGGACACATGGACAGGGGTTTTGGCCATTGGAGCAGCCCCTCTGCAGTCAGCATCAAATATACAGGACCTCCCTTTTCCTTTCCTCATCAAAATTAGTCTATAAATACTTCTCTACCTCACTGGCATGTTATGAAAGTTAATGAGTTGACATCTGCAAAAGACTTCCAAAGTATAAAATGGTGTGGAAGTTCTGAGCACTGTGTTGTGAAGGTCTCCCTTTCCCCAGGCTTAAGGCAGAATGAGTTAAAGTTAGCCAAAGGGGATAAGAGAAACAAGAGACTCTTTATGAGTGTAGCAGGGGAAAAGGAAATACTGAAGAGAAAATAGACCCATTAGCAAATGAGGAAGGAGATGAAGTTAATTATGATTTTAAAATGGATGAGCATCAGAGCTGCTTTTTTTTAAAGAAAAGAAATAATTCTTGAACAAAAATAATAAGGACTGACAATTAGGAAGAAGTGGAGGCCTTGTGAAAACAGAGGTTTAATGAAAAAGTGAGGGCGAAAGAACTTGTAAAACATTAATATGTGTAAAAGAGCAAGTCTAGATGAAACAAATCTTAAAAACAATGAGAAGCTAATGGACTTTTCCAAATATTTACCCATGGCAGATGAGGAAAAAGTCATATCAGAAAAAAAAAGAAGCAACAACAACCTCAAAAAAAGCTAAATTATGTTTGGAAAAAGGATGCCAGTGATTACTTGCTAGTAAGTACCTGTCTGTACTAAATGCAAGAAACACAACTGGAGTGAGCAGGCAAGCAACATGTGTTGGGTTATAAAGCCAAGCATCATATTTTTTGGGTTATGAAGCCATGCTACACAAATGAGGTATTGTTATAGAGTTTCAAAATACACCAATGAGAAACCCAATACCTGCTGGGTCAGATCCAGAATTGCTGCTCTGCCTCTTTACACCAGCAGATCTATTTGCACCATCTGAACTTGAGTAAATCATTTGACAGAAATACCTTGCAGACTTGTGTTTGAGAAAATAAATCCAAATTGGCTTTGATAGGAAGGGTGTCATTTGGGCTGAGAATGGCAGTATGAGGCCACACAGAAAGTGATCTGAAGACAAAAATTAAAATAGAGACTGGTTGTAAATATGTTATGATTATTTCAGCATAAAGAATGATTAAGACATAATTATAAAAAGAAAAACAAGTTACTGTGTGAGCAGCAGAACTAGGACACCCTGGTTCCTGATGTATTTAGATACTGTGGCTGGATTCTCAGGTGGCTGATAGGTTTCCTCTGTGACAGCCCCTCTGAGGCAGGGGTGGGCTGGCATCTCAATGGGGGCATTGGTAGGGGTGCACTTCATGATATCTCTGATAGTCCTGTGTGTTTGAGCCCTGCACAAACTCCAAATGCAACTGGTGTCAAATGGAAAACCTTTCCAAAGGTTCTGAGGAGGCAACTCAGAGACCAGAGATCTCATTTGCCAAAACCATTTAGTGGGAACTCAGATTTTAAAATCTTGAAAGAGGACAAATTCTGACTGAAAATTGGAATGTCACAAATTAACAAAATGCTCTGAATTTTGAGATGCTCCTTTCCCCTCTCCTTTCTCTTGTTTCTAAAACACTGTGCCTACATGGATGTAGGACATAGAGACAATAGCTGTAATGATCTTATTTTCATACCTACTTCTCAGTTATTACTTTAGAAGCTTCCTATCCTCCCCTGCCCAAAGGATGAAGCATTTTTCCAAGGAGGTATTTGTTTCCTTTTAGTGTAAATGGTTAAGGAAATAAGGAGTTTCTATACAGATAATTTTGAGATACATTATTCTTTAAAGCTAGTCTCTGACTGTTGAACATGTACACCCAGCTCTGATCAATAAAATTACTTCTTGCAGAGAATGATGCTTACAGAACTTCAGACAAGTTAAATCTGCCTGTTCTAGGGAGGGGATCAAAGCTCACTTACAGTTTATGATATTCAACCTTCAGTATGAAGCTAGGTCTGCAGAACCTCCTGAATATCATGTCTATGTCTCTGTTGCTGCACTGGGAACTGAAGTGAGGACAAGGGCACTATTTCTTGTCTGTAATTAAAAAGTACCATTGAGTTGCATGGGTATCCAATAGATTTTTATATTGAGACAGAAGGATGCAACTCTTTTTAAGAATAATGTTATGATGATTCCTTTTCATGTCCAATTACTACTTTCTACTTGTTAATAACAGAATTTTTAAAAGCTTCTAGCCTTATTAGATTTCACATTTAATAAAAAATTGTCCTACATGGTTTCACACTAGTAGAGAGGTCACAACACACATGGATTAGAAGAAATCCCCTTAAACAGCAGGAAATGTGTAAGTAACACCTCAAATATGGTTTTGAGAAAAGTGACTTAGCAGTTTTCATAGCTGTAAAGCTGGCTCACAGATGCAGGGAAATCTATGCAGAAATATACTTCCCTGTCTACCATCAGGATTACAGAGCTCAAAATGGAAAATGTAAAAGGAATGGTATGAAACCAGAGCCAGCCTATGTTGTGTAAGAGCAGCAAGGCTCAGAGAGCCCAACTACAACTTGTAACCAGTCTTCTTCCCATGGCTCCAACACAAAGCTACATTTGGAGTAGCAGTTTAACAGTGGAGAGGATTGGGGTGCCTAGAGACTCTTCCTCTTCCTCCTCTTCCACCTCCCTCATCCTCCTCTCCTTTGGGTCACATATCTGGGGAGCATTCATGGCCTTGTGTCTGCTGCTGGGTAATGTTGAACATGAGGATGTGGATTGACATACTCTGATTCCTTCTGTGTTCTGGTCCTGGTTCCCCCCTTCTCATGCTTTCCTTTGTAGATTTGTTTATTTCTTAATAGTGCAATGTAATGTATTGTGCATTTCCTGGGAGCCTAAAAAAACAAGACAGATTTTATCATTTGGGCTGTAGATATCCAATGCCCATAATGGGCCAACTAAATTTAGTAGAGTGGCAATTCACCAGACTACTAAATTTAGTTAGACCATCCGGTCATATCATTTTACTTAGCTTAATATTGGATATCATAAGATAGGGCCTATCAAACAGTATGGCTCCAGCTTCCCCAGCTGCAGATTATATTATAACTATAGCTTTTCAAAACATTCATGCTAAGTTTTTTTAAGTCTTAACATTTTTTAGTTTGTGTATTTGGTTACAAGTTTATAAATATGGCCAAAATTAATTTGGTTTTCACAGTAAAGATCACTGTTTAAAAAAAAAAATGCTGCTGTTCTCATTTTCAGCAAAACCTTTCTTTCCTTGTTTAACTTCAGTTAGAATAGGAGGAATTTAATTGTCAAAGCTAGCTGGACAAGGTGGAGTCCCATTTGGAAAGAAATTTTGCACAATGATTTTCATTGCCTTCATGCATTTCTTGTTGCTATCAAATTTCTGTTCTGTTCCAGATAGAAAAGAAAAAAAGCTTTATGAGAATCCAGACAACCTGGCCTGTGACAGTAAGGAGTACTCAGTGCTCAAAATTCAAACTTGTATAGAGAAAATGGGAAAGAGATCTTGGTACATCCCATGCACAACAGCTGGAGTTATGGCAGTGGGATCAAATATGACTAACAGAATGGCACTCACAAACTCATCAGCCCTGCTATAATTCTTATGTGTTATATGGCAAGAAAATTGCAGTAGCAATATTCTGGGAGTCTGTGCACTTAATATATGGGAAGAAAATTGCAGTTGCAATATTCTAGGAGCCTGTGGACTTAATCTTTTGTGGGAGGCCTTGAAAGGGAGCCAGTGTCTCTCCATCCTGAGTCAGTAATTTCCTATCCAAGTAAACTGGACTGAGGTCATCTAGATTCTGGTCTTCGTTTCTAATGAGCTTTCACAGTAAAACAGGAAATAATAATCTTGAAAGGGGAAAAAATGGTCAAAAATCACTCAGAGAACATTTAAAGGTTTGTTCTGAACAAGCAGGGCTAAGAAAAAGGCCTGAGAAAAGTGTGTCCTGGGATCACTCACAGTTAAAGCACTGATTAATTAAGCAGAGGGTCATTCTTCAGAAAGACTCAAGGGCAGTTTTGGGCCCGCGGCTGTAATTTGGACACTTCTGGAGTTCTAGATACACTGAGCTATTCTGTGCAGGGCCTGTGAATATGTGCATTCTTCTGGCTGAACAATGGCATCTTTATTCAAATGGGAGCCACTAAGTAAGTGGCTGTCTCCTAATATGGGTGGTATTTCTTCCTGCTCTGCCTCAATCTCTGCTGCTTTCCCGTGGCCTTATCAGTGCTTTGTAGCACAACTTACAAAATGAAATCTATTCATAATGCTAAAACCCTCCCCCTTTTATAGACACAGGAAAAAAACCCCAAACACTTACATATCCTCTAATTCTATGGCAGGGTGTTTACTTTTTTAAATGCAATTCTGCTTATCTGACGGTGGTTTGGAAATTAATAAAATGGTGCCTGGCTTTTATTGTTTTGACTATGGGAAGGAAATTAATCCACAACTATTACAAGTGTTTGATCCAAATAAGCAGAGATAAAACTACGGTTTCAAGAAACGTCGTCCCCTGCTTGTCAGGTATCCTGGTTCTCCTGACATGTCTGATTTATTCCTCCCTTGTTCAGCAGCAACACTGTCCAGGTAGTTGATGCCCATTTATCTTGCTTTGTGTAGGTATTTCTTCAGGGTTGCTTTATTTATTATGCCTTAACTACAGTTCCCTCTTACTCACTAGGTTTGGCTCTGCCAGAGGTTAGAAAAGACTTTGTCTGAAGAGACAAGGGTGTGGTGAAAATACTCAGTGCCAGCCAAGTGAACCAAAACACTATCCGAATTACTAAACAGGCTGGAAAATAAAATTTAACTGACAGAAGATCTGGACCCCACCTGTGCTGAGAGACAGAGAGTAAAAGAATCACAGGAACTGCAATGTACAGTTGGAGGTAGGTCTGGAGAGGGAGACTGTGTCCCTCAAATCCTCTCAGCAGTTCCCAGCAGAGGAGCAGGATTTATAGCATAATTGCTTGGAGAAAGCTAATGTCAATGTTTATGCAATATTAGTTGGTATTGTTTCTAGTTAATTTGGGGACAGCAGGCTTGCTGTGAAACTGTACTGCAGAAATGTGTGACTTCCCTTATGAGGGGAACTGGGCTGTGGAACCACTCACAGACCAGACCTGTCCCAAAGCTCACTGAAACTAACCAACAGCTGCTGGGGTCTTGGGGGCTGGGGTGGTGGGGAAGATATGTTATTTGTTTCTACCAAAAAGCAGAGTCCAGGCATCTTTAGCTGCATGTGCCTCCAGAAATTATGCTTCCTGAAATACTTCTGAACATCCTAGTTCTGAATAACCACCAAAAGCTACTGTACTGAGTGCTGGTTTGGTACTTCACACAATTGCAAAGTAATATAAAATACACCATCCCTGGAGTGGAGATTATCTTTGTCTTCCTCTGTAGGAGTCCACCTGTCTGAGTGGGCAGCCTCTATCCCTCTTCCCAGAGGCTTTTGCTCCACTCCACCATCCCATGAGTTCTCAGCAGACCAGAAGCCACACTGGCCGTGCCAGGGCAGCCTGGCATCTGCAGCCCTTGGTGGAAGCATGGCTCCCCACAAAGCACCACCTAAAACTCCACTGAAACATCTGGCAGTCTTTGGGCTGGGGACAAAATGGGAGGGAAACGACTGCCATCATTCCTACATTCTGGCTGTTAGGTCTGCCTGACCTGCTAAGCAGTGCCTACTGTGGGAGAGGGGACTGACTGGATGTGTCTCCCCATGCCTGTGTGGGGAAGGAGCCATGAGCAGAGCCTTGAAGGAGTCCAGAGAACAGAAGTTTTGCATTAGCCGTGAGCCAGAGGCAGTTACTCATATTTAAACAGTACCAGGCTCTGGGGAAATTCAGATGCAGACCTGAAATACATAGCTTGGCAAAAGACTTTTGTTACTGTCACATGTCTGACCTCTGAAAAATAATATTAATTCAAAAGTTAAATGTGTTCTGTTGACAGTGATAGAGTATTTGTGTTAAGGAGGAGATTTTTCAAAGGCATAAAATCAGCTTAGTGATGTGTTACAATTGTTTCCTTGACATCCTACAGGAGGCCTGAGTGCAGCAGGTTTGGGGGACTTTCAGCTGCCACGAGGCACTCATTGCACTGAGGGGTGTGGTTGTGGGCTCCCACTAATAGGGCTGCATTTCCAAAGGTGGTTCTGAAGATTCATGATCTCTCTGGACACTTGAAATACAATTATTCAGGATATTATTTCTCCTTGCTTAGTTTCCAAGCAGGCAGTTAGACTTAGCAACCACAAACATAGATCTTGTAGCCAGCTTTGATGTGAGAGACCAGCATTGCCACAATTCTGGAAATATCACTTCCTTTTCTGAACTATACTGGCAGTCCATGATACCAGAATGTCAAAATGACATTCACTCTATATTATACAGAGTGTATAAAAAATTGTGTTTACATTTTGTCTCCTTTGCCATTTTCAATTTTGCTTTATTTTCTTATAGTTTTGTAACTTAAGGTGTACATATTTGGACATGTTTTTTTTCCTTCCCTCATCTAGCTTTATGGCTTGTTCTGGCTGAGGTGCCCTTACATGATTTGATTTTACAAGGAATATAGGCTAACACATATGTATGTAATTGGTCCACAGTGAACTGATCTGTCTGGGGCACTGGGGAAGATATATATTAAAGTTTTCTTTCATGCTATTTACAGACTATATTGCTGGCTCTACAAATGATGCAAAATATTAGGAACTGCAACAATAGGACTTGGCCTAGTTAGCAAGGAGCATAAATGTATGGTGGAGCCAAATACTCCTGAGAGTAATATTTTCATCAGAAACAGAATGTACTGTAACCAGGAGAGATAAGCATGAGTAGGCAAAACTGACTATGCTCAGAGCCAACATGCAACAGCAGCTACAAATCACACATTGCTGAGTGACACCTGAAAAATTGAAGTCTGACTCTTCTATCAGGAAGAGCCTCTCCTGCTCTAAGTAGGGTGTGAGGCAGGAGCAGGTCATGGGGACTGCCAAAGCGTGCCAAAATGCATCTGTGCCAACAGCACAGAGCAGCTGTGACTCTGACTAGGAGGGGAGGCCAGGCTGTGTTCAGCCTCTGGAGACCTGCCACTTGGTCCTTGTGCTGGTGGCAAATGGCCCTCTGATAATGGAGTGTTTAAGGAAGAGTCACAGAGCCAAGTGGATTGAGAGCAAGGAATCATCGTGGAGGAGCTCGGCTGCTTTTCCCACACAAAGAAATGTGAGAGAACTTTGGTGTTTCCAAGCAGGAGAGCAGTGATGAAAACAGCCAAGAATTTTTGCTGAGGTGGAGCAGCAAATCTTGTTTAACACAGGGTGCATTGCAGTGGTATCAGTGATGTGGAGTCAGTGCTCCAAGTGCCGCATACTAAGACTTATTTAAAGAGGCTATTGTAAAATCTTCGAGCCAGTTAATTACCAGTTTTTGTTATGTCAGGAACTCCTTGAGTTAAAGCAGAAAGAAACTATTCATGAATGTGTTCCAGTTCTGTAGTTTAATGGGACAAATTTAAAAAAAAAAAAAAAGAAAGAAGGAGAGAATGAAAATGATAAAATGATTTAGCTCATGGAAAGATTGAAAAGCCTTACAAAAAAAGCTGAAATTACATATTGTGCCCCATCTACTCTTGCATAAGCCATTGAAATTGCTGGAGACTTAACTGGACTAATCGTCCATTGCAGTTATGCATGAGCCTTAGGGAGTGCACAGGGTGCATACAGGCCAAAGCACCAGCCTATGAAAGAGAGAGAAATTATCCAACAGCATTTTTAAAAATGTAGGTGTCCAGGTATGAAAAGCCAAGTGGCTTGGCTTGCATTTAAAAACTATTGGGAGCAAGTGAGGAATTTAATTTAATTTATTCACCAAGTGGACTTGAAGAAGTGTGAAAAAAGGACTGAAGTTGGCCAGGTTGGGTGGGTCTTTGAGCAACCAGCTCTCAAGGAAAGTGTCCCTGACCCTTGCAGAGGGGTTGGAACTAGATAATATTTAAGGTCCCTTCCAACCTAAATCATTCTATGAAGTGATGCTAGGCAAGTGAAAACTTTCAATGGAAAACAAAAATCTACACAGGACATTAATGTAGACTCATTCCCTTCCTGCTTACAAGAGGTTTTCCCTCTGCACATCACTGTTTGCTGTGAAGTTACTGATGGACCATGCTTATTGCAAGCAGATTAGGGTGTAGAAGTTCCATCTGATCAGAAAAAAAGTAATATTGAATTGAACTACATATATTGGAATAAATGCTGGTTTAGAGCCTGTCTCATACTATCAGTATTCTTCAAACATCTACTTTGCTCTTTCAGAACACCCTGAAAATCACCAACACATCTACTGAATTGCGTTTTAAAAGCAACTCAGAAACAAACCATAGTTTTTTTGCTCTGCTGGCTAGAAGAATACTATTGCCAAGGGGGTGCTTCCTGCATGTGTCTGAGTACCTCCAAAATGACCTGATATATATATATGTGTCCTGATCTCTTCTGTTGCAAAGAGAGTTTGTTAGGAATTTAGCCTACCTCTTGAGAGAAGAAATGAGTCCAGCTTACCAGAATACCCATCTTCCTAATCCTTACTCTTCTACAACTGAGACCCCAGACTGCTCATATATTATGAAACATCTTGGAGGAAGCTTTCATGATTTTGTGCCTATAAATGCAATAATCTCTCAGGATATGGAGAAGGTGCAGAGGATATTGAACACAGTTTGTTAGATAGTTTCTCTTGGTGTTACTTGTATGTTTTCATACATGGTAAACTTCTCTGTGCTTGGTTTTTCAGAAGACCCCAAGTCCTACACCAAACACCTTAGGTAATGATATTACTGTAAGGTTGTGGTCTGACCACACTGTAGAGGTTATCAGCCTTTCAGTGGTTCTCCCTTTCCAGGGCTGATTTCTCATTTGGCATGCTGCTCCTCACTTCTCCCTGCTCCTGCTCCCCTCCCCTGCCCAAGGGCTTTGCTCTGAGTGTAAGAGCCCCTCTGATGCATGCTGAACTTACATGGTTCAAGACATGAGGCTTTTGCTGCGTTGTTCTTTAAAGTGCTAATTTGGTTTTACTAATATATTTTCAATGTTTGGGATTAGCAGAGCTTGTAAGAACACATCAGACCTGTCAGGTTTACAAGTCCACTTGCCACCTCCACCCCCTTACATATATTTTTAAATAGCTAATTAGGAGATAATGCCAGTGGAATGAAATACTGTCACAAGATAATGATCTCACACCATTATAGAAATGGTAGGTGGAAATGTTTATTTTCAAAGGGAAGAAACACTGATCATGTGCCTAATCCTATATTCTTAAACAAGTAAAATTCCTGTAGATTTCAGCAGAGCCTGAGGTGACAACATCCGATTACTGTGGTAGTGTTTCTGGATACCAAATGGCAGTAAGTGATGCAGTCATTTTCTCCAAATGACACTGGTGCAGTATTGGAACAGATGTTTCCCTTACCTTTATTAGCCTGTTGTATCTTCTAACTTGTAGGACAAATTTTGTATGTGCTTCATTGCACCAGCTTAGATGATTTTTTAAAAAAATGTGCTTTAGGAAGCAGTGAGCTGTGGTTTGGATGAAGTTCTGCTTATTTTTAACTTACTGACAGTCCGTAGTGGTGATACACAAGTCTCGGTTGCTACTGCAGGCCCCCTCTGGATCCTCTCTGTTTAAGTCAAAGATGGCCTTCCCTCTGTCCTTCTGGAATTTTGGAAAAAAGGAGCATCTTAAGTTCACCTTTCAGGAGTAAACCATCTCACCTTTGCAGTGGGGTGAGGGACTACTCACAGGTAACAGGTACAAGTGCATTAGCTCTTCTGGCCTAACTGTTCCTGTTCCTCAGTAATAGAATTGAGACAATGTGGGGCAGCTTTACCTCTCACTCAGGCTCATCCTTGTGTGCTTTACCTCTCATTCAGGCTTCATCCTTGTGTTTGTATTCCCACCAGCAGTGCTCCTGGGGGCTGCACTGTGAAAATTCTTCCCCAGATCACCTGCCAGGGAGCCTCTCTCTGCTGCGAGGTAGCAGTAATGAGGTGGCTACATTCACCTTTACTGCCTCCCCCAGGGAGGCCTTTTTTCTACTGCAGCTCTGGACTCACTTTAGATGCAGGGCTGTCTTACAGACAGGTGAATACTGCAGTGGAAATTGGAGGCAGCTACAGAGCTGCTTTCAGAGAAAGCCTGACAGTGAAAGCCTTGAGGTTTATCCTGGTCAGAATTAACTTGCACAAGTTGTCAGTGCTTCTCCATGAAAGGTAGCCACTGGTTTTCAGAAATTACTGCTGTTTTCACTATTAATGAAGCTTCATCTTTCCATTGGATCATCTCTAACCTGCTGTAATTGTTCTGATTTTTATTTTTTACCTTGTTCACCAGTTCATGTCTAAATACAAGAAGATGTTTATATTGCATACATTCAGCTTTAATTGGCCCTTAAAAGAAGGTGTTGATTAGAATCTTCTCAACATCAACAGCTCGCTCGCACAACATTCTCTAATTACTGTTTATTAATTTAGTTCAAGTGGCATAGTTGAAAGCCCTGCTCAGATGGGAGAAGTAAATTGTCACTGGTATTGAATATGTAAATTATGTGCCATGTAAGTTTCCATGAAGAATGTTTAAAGTTAAATGTTACCCACATAAAGCCTTCCAGTTTCATCTAAGCCAGCCATATGACAGCTTTGCAAAATGTGTCATGAAAATTTACCAGCCCTGGCAAAAAAAGTACTTGCCTATCCTTTACTTTTTTCTATTAACATAATCGTGATGATAATAATAATAATTTATTTGCCCATCAAAAAAAAAGTAATCATTCATTCTGGCTGGCTGAAGATTTGCAAATCTGCCAATTGAATCTGAATTACATGTTGCTACAGTATAGACATTCAGCAGCCTGGATTTCTTGCCCTAGTGCAGTAACCCTCCCTTCTCTTTAATTAGCTGATAAAGTCAGAATTTCTTTAACAAAGTACTCATTAAACATTGCCTTGTTACTTTACTTTAAAATGCAATTAAAAGTTTTAAGAGTGTCATAGAGTTTGTGTGCCATTGTCAGCATCCATGTCACTCACTATCGGTTCCCACCCACTCACAGATCAACGGCCTGTTAAATATAGATGGCACTTCATAGCATTTCTATATAGACTAGGCATAAAACAATATCCTGATGAGGATGACCCGACTGCACCTTATATTTCTGGGAATAAGAGAGGGAAGGGCATTCTAGAGAAGCAGGAGCTCAGATTATTCGTCTCCTTCCACCTCTGCAGTTCTTTCTCTGTGGCCCTTTGCGTGGGAGTAGCTGCACATTGCTGTAAGTGCTGCTTGCAAGTCTTCCCAGACAAAGCTGCATGGGAATACCACATAGTTATTCTATTATGCATCTGAAACAAGAGAGACCAGACACCGTGTTAAAAGAGAATGAAAAATATCCAATGCCTGAATGCTGCCTGGGCCTTCACCCAGTCCTCACACTCTTGCTGACTGCTGTTATCATGAATGGCACTAATCAGTTCCAGGAAATCTCTACAACAAGCATTATGTCACATATGGTTACATCATTCCCTCTAACCTCTAGGGCTTCCTGTTGACATCTTTGGAGCTCTTCTACTACCAAATGATATTAGAAGAAACACTAAGCTGTATTTTTATCCATTTCTGTCTGCCAAAAAGAATTCAAATATTTCCCTTTTGCAAGTTTCACCTGCTGGGTCTCATCTTTGCTCCTTAAAATGAGTAAACCTTAGTGGGCCTGCTCGGGGTCTCTCCAGATGTTTGCATAAAGGATGGTAAGTGCATGTGAGGGGTTATTGAGACACAAGGGGTTAATGCCTCTGCAGAAGGTATTTATTCTTAATGTCTACCAAATTGCTAATCCAGCCTGTCAGTTGTGTAACCTCTGTTAAAAATTCCACCCCAGGAAGCTGTTTCTCTGTTTCATTCTTAATTCCCTCCTAGTAGATGCTGCTTCCCAGTGTGGGCTATGTTTCACCCTCTCATTGATTTCTAGCATTGTGCTGCTTGTCATTCCCCTTCCTCCTTGCAGGGCCATTTCCAAAAGTAGGAGCCATTTCTCCCTGGGAACAGACCCATCAGCTTCTCCTTGCAACCCTCACTTATCCAACTGCTTAGCTGAAAAAAGCAGGGCTCAAAGTCTTTCCACCTCTAACGGGCAAGATTTTTCCTTCTCATAAACAGCTGTGTTCCTTGGTTTGGGTCTTTTTTATTCTTATTATTTGTCTGGTTTATACCATCCTTTCATTCTAAGAGTTTTATTTTTGTGGCTGTTTCTGTGTTTATTCACTGCTGCAGTAGGTATCAACAACATGATTAAATTCCAGCTCTGACTGTTGCAACATAAGCGCTCTGCCTTCATTATCCGCAGTGCCTAAAACTATTTGATCTCTAATAAGTTCACCTGCAAGTGTGCCTCATTTGCATGATGAGGCTAACTGGTGCAGCCTGGGTGCATATTGGTCTGTGATTTCAGTTTCTCTTCGATCAGATGCATCAAACAGAAGGATCTATTAGAATTGCCAGCAACTGTATTTTTTTGTGTTAATCATGCCAGAACTCTAGGAGTCCCAGGCAGCCTTACCAGGCTGGAGAAATCCAACAATAAAAGGCATGCGAGTGCTTCTAATGTCAGATCACATACAAAACAGTGCTGTGCTGGGGATAGTTGCTTTGGTTTGATGGCACACAGTGTTAATTAAGAGCACAGCCAGCTCCTGAACAGGTTATTCAGTAGCCTCCTTTGGTGAGCTGCACATCCCATTGCCCCAAGACATTGAGGGAGCTGTGCCACCCAGCCAGGACCTCTCCCCTAGCCCATCAGGCTCACAGCTGGAGTGTCCTTAAGCATCTCTGAGGGTGTCTGCCTGACTGTCCCCAGCTCACGTTCATCCTTGCTGGTCCTGCACTTACACCCAGTTGACATTTATTTGGCAGTAATACCAAGGGGTTTACTGCCCAAGGTGTGTAAGAAGACAAAATATGTTCTCACACACCAAGTTTTTAGGAACCTAAGCCTTTTTCTGTGTCTGAAATGGAAGCAGCAGACTTCAAAGACAAATGTAAGACTGAAAATATGTCAAGTTGCCCATTTCCTTTCTAGATCAAGTTCAGGATAGGCATGTGTGTTTTACTGTGTTTAGCATGACTTTCAGAAATATGATTTGCCCCATTGCAGCATTCTTTACCACTCTAATTCCAGATTTCAGCTTCTTACATTGCATTTTCATTTGAGACAACTTTTAATTGAGCTGAATGATCACTGAGAACATCAAAATGTCTCTCATTGATCCGAATGGGTCCTAGACTGAGTTCTCATTTCATACACAAAAACAACTGTTTTCTTATGCTTTTGGGCTCACACAGCAAATAAAAAACTAAACCAAGCAGAACCAAACAAAAGAATTCTGAGGAGCTCATCAGCAGTATTTGGTTTTTACAGAACATACTTCCAAGAATTTTTTTAAATGTCATTCATTCATCATCTGCTCCAACAGACAATAGTTGTTCCAGAGAAGCTGTTGCTCTCTATTAGGTCAATGATCAGTGAACTAAACATTTTCTACTTAGGTCTTCATACGATAAAAGCATAAGAGCTTTGAAGGAGCCATTACAGACTATTGCCTAGAAGAAATATCCATTTGAAAATTCAGCAATTATGTACTTCTGTAATAGCGTGTAAAAGGAGCTCTGGACCCATTATGGGTTATTGAGTAAATAATGTATTTTTAAAAGTGTCTAAGTAATTTATATGATAGCCTGTATTGGCAGCAAAGAGTGATTGTAGACTAAACATTCTGTCTTACTTTCTTTTTTAAAATCTCATTTAAATCACTAAATAGCAATTAAAGAAAGAAATCCCTGATGCAGTTTCAGTGTTTCTATAGTAGTCAATAGCTAATGGCTCTGACTTTGCTGCACTGAGGCTGCCATTTTGTGCTGAGACAGTTTTCTCTGGCCTGACTTACTTTTTTTGTCTTGATTGGATAAGACAGGAGGCTTCATTATCACATACAATATAGAAGTGTCCAGAGGCCTCCTGGAGATCAGGCTCACAGTCATCAGACCTACCAATAATCAGGAACAGCCACTAGCCAGAAGAGCCACCAGCCCAGAGACAGAAGACAGGAAGCTGTCAGTCCCTATTTTGGGGAAAAAATGAGTCTTGGAGAGAGAAAATATGTTCTCTGAGATCATGCAGGGAACAAAAAACCTCTGCCTCCCAAGTCCAAGTTTAGTTTCCCTGCTTTATATGTGGGTCTTCCATGGAGAGGCACAGCCTGAATTTCTCATTGCTGTGCATCCTGAGTGCTGATGCAAACTGCTTCTCTGACAGGTGACATCAATACTCTTTCTTCAGACCACTGAACTCAGCCCTTTCAGGCACAGATCCTGGTCAAAGCAGATAGGAAAATACCGCAGTTCAAAAAATTTACATTGCAGCAACAATGCGCTATGAAACGTGCAGGAAAACAAGGTTGTTTTCCTCTTGTAAGCATGGAGTTTCCTTATTCCCCCCATTTATTTATCATAGTGCTTCCTGCCATAGCAGGGGTAGTCACCTCTTTAATAATTTTCTGTCAAAAATTGAAAGAATAAGTTGAAACACTTAGTTTTTTTTAAGAAACACTGGTGCTTGAGCTGCACTGAATTTTGGACATTATCTTGGGATCCTCAAATACCTGTTAGACCAAGCAGCTTTCAGTGCCCCAGGGACAGTACTGGACTTTTGTACTACCTGTACCTTACAGTATTGCAAGGGGCCTGACTTGAGGCAACAAAAGTAAAACAATTTTCTGCCTATGGTGATGCTCTATCTTAAGTCTCTTTGATGGTAATTTATCTGGCATAAATTTGAGACAAAGTCACTTAATTTGGTGCTCCGGAACCTGCAGGTCCAGACCTGTGTTGTAACGTGTGTTGTACATGAAAACACCTTAACAGCCAGCAGGAAGCAAGCATCTGTTTTCCATGACTGCCAGGAGTTGTGATATCCCTCTTCAGAGGCTGTGTAATGCCTGCTCCCTCACGCGTGTGTTCAGAGCATATTGTGTCCTTCCCATCACTAGCTACACTCTTCAGACATAGCTCAAGAACATCACATTTAGACCTGAATTTTAATACATCTGTTTAATTTCTCACAGTTTAAAGAAAGTGGTTCTGATGCAATCAATAAAAGTGTGATGTTTTAGCTGCCTTCTGGGAGATGTCAAGAGATAGGACTCTGTAGCAAGGCTGCTGGCATGTGAGAGTTTGTTTTTTGTGTGTTTGGGAGGACACAAAGAAGAAAAGGAATACAAGGGTACCAATGAGCACATAGTTCAGAAGACAAAAAAGAAAGGGAGTGACTTAATGTAGAAATGGTAAGGTAGTAGGGAGAAAGGTGAAGTAAAAATGGTGAAGGAGAGGTAACAGAGACACAAATAAATGAAGAAATGAGGTGAAAGTTGTAAATATGTTTAAATTGTATTTGAGCAAAACATATAATGCCTAAAAAAGCAATTGGTCTCTCTCACAGCTAGACTGTATTTGTCACTTAGTAAAGAAGAGTTATCTGTTGGGATAATTGACTGGAGTGATGATGAAGTACCTATCACTGGAGCATTTCTGTGACAGAGTAGTCAAAAATCTGGGGAATGCTGCCAGGTATTGGATGAACCCTTCCTGTTCTATTTTCTATGACCTCAGCATCCCATAATGCATGAGTGGGAGCAGTACCACAGTTGTGTGATGATGGAAAACCTCTTACTGACCTGGTCACCTCCTCACCAAAATTCTCTATGATCTCAAACTGTAAACAAGACACATATTTGGAAATGATGTCTATGAGGAAAATTACTGTAGAGGGGGGAAAAAGGAAAAGGAACTGGTTGATCTGCAGACAGCATTTTCTTCTGACCTATGGACCCAATGCCAAAAACTTCCAATTTCCGCCTCATACTGAACAGCCCCATTCTGCAACAAATACCTAGTTTGGCTTAGATACAAACCCAAAGCTCTCACAACTCAAGTGAAAAGATCTCAGGGTCATTCTTCCAAGAACAGAGTTATTAATTTATCTACTGTGCTTCAACTCTAAATAATTCTGTTCTTCCATTCAAGGAAAATTCCTTCTTATTTCAACCAAAATCACTCTTATGAAGTGATCTGAGATTATTTTAGACTGGTGATTATTTCTATGCAAGCCACCAGTTACTGTCACTCTATAAAACAAAGTGCAAAACAGGCTTTTAAAAGTAAAGTCTGGAGAGGCATCACACGGAGATGAAACAAACTCATTCTCCCATCATGTGGAGTTTCTCAGGGCTTGCCAACAGGACCTAGCAAAGCCAAGTGTGCTAGTGTCAGTGGTCCTCCCTTGGAGGCAGAAGACTTGGATTGCTCCAGTACATATATACATATACAGTACAAGAAGGCCTTTAAAGTGACCATTGCTTCCCCACACATATCTGCCCTGTGTTCTTTTTTTTACACTCTGGGCCACTGAGAACAATGCTGGTAACTGGAGGAAACGGATTTTTTTCTTCTTTTTTTTTTTTTTCCTCACAGTACTTTAGAGACATTAGATTCATTATTTGAGGGTGTGTATGAGATTCTGGAAGTAGAATTTATGTCTGCTTCTGCTTATGCTGTGAGATTTTTGGTATGATATTGACTCACTCATTGGCACCTGAGAGAGGTTTGGGGAATTCAGCAAGTTTTTAACAATGCAGTTTGAGAGATTAAACAGAATTATAGCTCACTCAGGTTTGCCCTAATTTCATTCAATTTTCACCATTTCTAATTGCATAAACATATGCAGCCAAGTATGCAGGTGGGGACTGGGGTGATATACAAGGACACTCAGGCTCCATAGGCAGCTAATTGGTGGACTAAGTAATAGGGCCCAGTTTTTTTCAGAATATGCTAGGGTAAAATCCTGTCCCCATTTAAACTGAGGCAATCAAGAGAGGAAATATTTTTGCTGTGGATTGTGTTGGAACTAGAGAAAGAGTTGAGAGAAGCTATCTGCTGCAGAATATATCCAGGATGAAGGTAGTTGTTTTGGGAAAGATTCATTACTTATTTGTCTTGGATACAGGAAGAAGATAGACTATCTCAAGACCATAGAATTAGCCTGATAAATATGGTGATATCAGAAGGTTTTTGATAAGGGCTCAACACAAGACAAGCAATGGTTAACAATTTCAGATAGTAGCAGGGCAAATGAAAAGTCATTTTGTGTAAACATTGTTATTGTTAGCAAATGCTAAGCTGTAATATATTCAGTGATATTTTATATTTTGTTTTAGAAAATAAATCTGGTTTTTCTATGCATAGGAGAGCTCTTGAACCCCAAGTTAAAGTATGTTATGGTAAAGGGAGACCAGCTGAGGTACTGGCCTGGCTGTTTATGTGGGTACTTTCACATGAAATAATATTGCTGTCCATATTCGTTAAGGGAATGCTGCTGTTGACTTATTTTCTACAATCAAAACAGAAAGAGGGGTAGGAGGGATTTTGCTCTGTAGTGTTCTTTATCTCTGATATGGCATCTGCACTATGAAATTCACCCTGAATGAATGGACACTCAGATGTCTTCACTTCCAGCAGAAAGGACACAACTCTCAGGGTGAATTAGGCCATTTGGAGAGGCTTACCAAAATCTCCATGGGTTACAGACACAAGACTTTTCTCTCACACTGGTCTGGATTGAGCGCTTGGTGAGTAAGTAAAATTTTACTTTTTTTTCTTTTGAAAAGTACAATAAACCAAAGAAGCTGGTCACATATTTGGACCTGGACTTCCCAGCAAAGGTTTGCGAAGTCCTCTAAAAAGTCAGAATATTTAGTAAACAGATCATGAAATATTTTCTAGAAAAAGGAAATACAAAAAGGATTTAATAATGATGGGATGCAGTTTTCTGTTAATGACTTTATTTTCTTCTTCCTCCTGTTTAGGCAGTAACATGTGAACTCTGACCACATCATCGGTGTGAAATTGCTGATTAACCTTTCGACTCTGACAATTGGGACTTCTCTCAACACCAACTGGTAATACAGAAGACCATTAGTAGTTAATATTGGGACATCCCAGCTCCAGATGTCAAAAGGTTAATGAAAAATCAAGTATCTTGCTTTTACTGGGGAACTTGGAAACCTTCCCCCCAATACAGTTCATTTTTTCTAATAAATAAGCCAGACTGCTTGAGCTGAGAAAGAAGGGTGTTTTGCTAATGTGTACAGCTGTTAATTGAAAAAGATTTGGGTATGCTTGTTCTTCTGGATGTAGATAAAAGGGAGATTTGTTGGTGAACTTAGTTGGTCTTGAACACCCGTTTGTTCAAACACACTACTTAATAATAACACTTTGTTCTTTCTGTAACAGCCATGGAGGGATTTTGAGTAGAATACTCATTTTCTTTAAGTCATATCTGCCAGTAATCATTCCTGGCTTAGGACCAGCTGCCATTTATGTGTTTTATGAAAATATAACAGTTTTACCCTAAAAACTATTTTCTTTTTAGGTAAAAGCTTCAGCACAAGCTGGTTCCTCATATCTACCATAAATGCTATTTATCACACATTTTAGTCTTTAAAACAGAAAGATAATTTTAAAACATTTTGATTACCCTTTCCTTGTTGCTATCATTCACAACCCATCTTTTCTAATTATGGTATTAGGACATTTACATAGCCGGGAAAAGGGTCCTTTAACTACATTTCTATTATGTTTGGCACTTCTGTGAAAGGATATTATATTCATGTGCATTAGAGATTGCTTATAAAAGATCAAGACAATAATAGCAGATCAGACGATAAAGGTTCCCTTTTCTCCTCCCAGACAGGCTGTCTCTGACAGAAGAATACAGTTCATCAAAAGTGTCTGCAGGTTGTCAAACTCAGTGAGATTTGGGGACACTCGGAGGCTGTCATGGCCAACAAGAAGATTTTCTGTAGGGTTCTGCCATCATTCACCCTCAGGAAATAATCACTCACTACATTCTGCATGCTCTCATGATAGAGCTCTATTTGAGAGAAAAGAGCCATTTTATCAAAGGACAATATATCCCTTCTCTTGGTCCATGTAGCTTCCATTATCAGACCATAATAAATCATATTTATGTTCTCAGTTAATAAGACTGATTACAATGCAGGTTACAGGCATGGGAAAAGAAAATCAGGTGAAAAGATGTTTTAATGAAAATATGATAAGCAAACAGCTTCTTGTGAACATTTCAGGCTGTTATTTGTAATGATCACAGGCAATTTTTGATACATCTTCTTTAGCAATGGTTTAAGCTGCATAAATTGGCTTGCCACTTTATACGCTGAAATAGGAAGAATCCCGGTGTCCTTCTTATGTTGTCTAGAATCATTATATACATTATAAGCATAAAATGAGTTTAATGTATGTGCTTTGAAAAGAAGGGGAAAACAGAAAATCAGGGAAGACTGATTTTAATGCTGCTCAGAATGATTTTGAAATTTTCTACTCATCTTTGTTACTAACGGTGCATTTTCCATGAAATTTAGGAATGACATGTACTGCTTTCATCTCCTTAAAATTAATATACTGTGCTCTCTGTTTTTCTCAATTTCTTCAAAGTTCTTAGAGCACTGTGCAAAGAGACAGAGAGAAATTCTCCACTCGAAGTGTAAGCATATCTGCTATTAATGCTGAGGGGAGTTAAGTGTCTGCTTCTACAGGAGAATACACCCCAGTGTTCCTGAAGGGCACTCTGTTAAAATGGTGCAAGAATGTTTAACTCTGGCACATGTTATGCATTCAAGAGCTATCCTCCACAGAATTTTTTTAAGTGATTAAGGCAGTTTTTTATTAGGGTAAATATTTTGATACTATTCCAGCATATAAGTGTATGGAAGGAAGTGGCTGATGGACTGTCTTGGTCTCATCTTGTGAAAAGTCTTATTTTGCTATTATGTTCAGCATCATACTTTCAAGATGAAGTTAGAAAATTAAGGATAATTTCCTCCTGCTGATAAATAATTTTGACTAGGTTTCTGAAATCTACAGCACTTGTAGAGTGGTGGTGACAAAGACTCCTTGGTGTTGTGTGTCTGAAGGACATATTCTGCTCTCTGGTATTTCCTTAAAATCATTCTTAAACAAAGTTTAAAGCTTTTTATATAGCCTGGCCCTGGAGAATGGCCATAAAATTAACTTAACCCTTTTAGGACACTTCAAAAGAACAGTGCCCTTATAAGAAACAGCAAACTGCTCTTCAAAGGCAATATCCTGATATGACAACAGAGGTAGATAATGTACTTCATGATGGAACTGCTTGATACAGAGAAAAACATGTTGTAACTGCCTTCACTGTAAAAGGGGTTTAAAAATGCTGCCTGCCAACTCCACAAAAACCAGAGCTGCTATTTCGGTTAAAGGCCAGTGGATTGTATTTTTCATGTCAGTTTTCACAAACCTCAAACATCATTGTTATGACAGACTGTCATCTAACCAAACCAGCATTCTGTTGCCATTCAAGCAAGCGGGAAGAAAGCAAACACGAAGGAAACTTAAAAGTCCAAGTAGTAATTGAGGGGTGTATGTGAGTGAACTACTTTTGTGTAACAATACTGATTACTGAAAATGAAACACTTAAAAGAAAATAAACAAAAAGCAGTGCTTTCTGAGCCAGTGGTGTTTTCTTGGCTGGCAATTTCTCTTTGTTCTGTTTCATGACACCAGGCTCAATGGTTGAAGGGGTGTTCTGGGCCAGATGTCAATCACAATGTCTCACATAAACAAAAATAGCTAAAGAGGCATGCCAGCATCTTCCTTTTGTTTTCCCATTAGCTTCATTTTTCTTTTCATAGGCTGACAAAAAATTACTGCCTCCAAGTGAATTCAGTAATGTCACTATATATCTAATATCTAGGAGACTTTTTGTTTTAGCTTTACTGGACTTGACCACAAAAGACACTTGACATTGACAAAGAATCTGTCAAACATACAATGATCAGTGTAATGAAACCTCTCATGACAGAAGGGCACTATTCTGCCTCCCCCTTGCCTCCAGCAGCAGCCTGTCTGAGGAAAATATGCTGGAGCACATGTAGCAGCTGAACCATTACAGAGCAGGCCAGAAGCTGAGATGTGTCTTGTTTAAATTGTCATAGCATATTAGTATAATTAAAACTGCCAAAAGAGTAGAAAAGATAGATGGAAATGTTACATTACTTGTTTCTAGAGATTAACCTCCAGCCAGAACTGAAATAGAGAGGCACGTTTTGGATTTCTTAGAGCTCTGATATGGAAGAAAACAAGCCCAAGAGTACATCTCTCAAAGTGCGAGACATGAAGTCATAGTTCCTATATTTAAACAAAAAAAGCAGAAATAGTGTTTCAGACAGACACTCTGTTTCCTCTGTGATTACAGCTCCCGTTGTGGCTGTGCTCTGCAGAGCAGCCCTCTGCCTTTATGCCTGCAATGTCTTGACACCTCTTGGGCTTGCTGATGAGCTGATGTCACCAGTCTTCACCCTGTCCCCATCCGTGGGCTTGGGTGGAGCTCCAGGTGCCCAGCCCTGCAGCAGTACACGGCTCTGGGCCTCAGCAATGCCCAGCAGCAATGGTCAGGAACTCATCCTGCACAGGTTTCATCCTTTGGGCATATCTCTCCCTGGGGAAGAGAAACAAATGCCTACTGGGGGCAGGCACAGATAGACCAGCCCTGAGACTGCTCTTGAATCCAGCTCCTTCATGCACAACAGAGCCAGAAAGGGAAGACTTAGATTGCTTTGCCTAAGTTGCTTCTGCTTCTCATTGCAAGGGAAGATGTTTGAACAATAGCTTCAATTTAAAATCTGACCTTTCAAATGCCAAGCTTCATGCTTGTTTCTGTGTTGAATGTATAGATAAAACATATAGCTTTCTAAAACTGACCCTGAAAATTATGTTCTCTTCATCAATGAGATGTTTTCCTTCCCATGCATTGTTACCTCTTATAACTGTTCAGGACAAACTAGTTACCATCCCAATTTATAATTATTCCCTGAGTTATATCTGGTGGTGGTAAGAAAATTATTTAAAACCTTCTGTGTATTTGTTTAGTTGTAGATGTTGGAAATCAATCTATCCAGAAGCTGGGGAGGACCTGAGCTGACTCCAGCCATTCTGAAAGAGAGAAGAAGCAGCACAACTGTCCTCTACCAAAACTGGTACATTCAAAGGACAGGCTTCAGGAATCAGGTAGGTCTCATGTTCATTTCTTCTAATATTGATGAACTTCACAGCTTTGCCTCATTTGCTGATTTGGTTTAAGTAGAGAGATGTTAAATGTGAGCCTTTAATTTTAGGT
Organism: Chaetops frenatus; assembly: GCA_013400775.1. Classification (NCBI taxonomy): domain Eukaryota; kingdom Metazoa; phylum Chordata; class Aves; order Passeriformes; family Picathartidae; genus Chaetops; species Chaetops frenatus. The sequence goes on along the minus strand of VZTR01006657.1, from coordinate 212,623 downwards.
TCCTCCATATTTCCTGTATTTCCCAAATTTAAATCTTAGTTAATGACTTCTCCATACAGGGTTTCTCTTAAATTTCTGTCAGGGCCTGTAGATGAGCATAACTATTAAAAAATATGTTATCTGCATTTAGTGTTGGCTTTTGGAACCCTCACCGCCAAGTCACCTCTCCACTGCATCTCACCTCACATGCATTTCTGTGTATTGCCAGGAAAATGGAAAATAGCCAGGAAGTAAAAGCAGATTCTGCTCCCATTAAAGGCAATGAAAACTGCTTTTACTTCTACTTACTCATAATAGCGGAGAAAAATGAAGTGGAAACAAGCACAACAAAACACCTCTGCCAGCTATCTACAAGCTAACCAAGGTTTCCACTAATGAGGTGCTCTGGCATTTTAAGACAGGTTCTTCCAGAAATGGAAAAAATATGCTGAGTTTTTCCTTCAGTTCTGAAAGGCTAGTGAAAGAATAACAAATTGTATTTCAAAAGAGGGATGACAGTCAAACTTTTAATGCTATCTGTGCTATTAAATACCTACAGATGCCCATGTAGTTTCTTGTGAATTAAATGCTTTTACACATATGTTCGGCAGCTTATTAAATATTGATACTTACATACCTCACCTAATTATTGACTGTATTTACAGGGTCATCTAAATGACCATAAAAGTTTTGAGAAAGCTAAAAATATCAAATCACAATAATGGAGTAATTTTCAGGTCAGATTTTCTAGAAGACTCAATACCATGGACAATCACATAGTCTATTAAACAGAACAGTACAGTTTGTGGAAAAGATAATAGTCCAGATCATGAGATAGCACCAGATTTCACATTATGATTTCCAGATGTCTTTGTGAACTTAATGCATACAGCATTGGTTTAACTCTAATCTGCATGGCAGAAATGCAGGTTGTTCCAATTTTCTCTTCACTGGGAGAGGGGCTGTGTGGAGAAACAGGAGGGCATGGTGCTGCTGCTTTGGAGAGAGGAGTTTACCTGAAGGACAGGGGAAAGTCGCACCTAGCAGCATCCACATTCTCATCTGGCTGCAGAAAGCTGACAAATCTGCCCCTGACCTTCACCTTCCCACCTCACCAGCCCTTTTTCTTCATGCTTGTCTCCACACAGTGTCTCAGTCACCCCAAGACATCAGACAGAACTGGCCTCCCTGTCCTGTCCCTGGCCCTAACCACTGGGAGCAGCAACATTCTCTTTTGTTTAGAAAACTGGAAAGATCTGAGTTACAGCAGCCTATCACAGCTCTCAGGCTTCTGTGACAACCTGGTTGTATTATTCCAAGCACTCTGTGTTGATTCACTGGAGAGAGAGAGAGGGTGGACTTTGCCAAACTGAAGCATCACATACTCGCTCAGAAGCTCCTGGAGTGAGTTTCTGTGCAACAAGAAGGCAGCTTCCCAGCTGTTTCCAGGGTGCAGCTTTGGAAACAAAGTTCCCCGAATGTCCGCTGTGAAACAATGTATTGCATCAGTTTCCTGAACCAGGGACTAGGTGAAGTCACAGTATATTGATGGCAGCCTGGGGGATTTACAGCACTTTGCAGGGCAGCCCAGTGTGCTCCTGTTCCCAGAGGGGCCACAGACGTCCAGAAGCTTCTGGTGGGTCACATGTAACTATAACCATGAAATAGTATTTCCTCTGTCACATTCCTGCTGGAGAGCATTCTACTGGTACAGGTAGGTGGGCTAGATAACAGTGCAGGGATCTGCCAGGACATTTGCTTTTCAATTCCAGCACTGTTGGACTGGGAAGTGAAAAAGAGCTCTGCAAACAGAACAGGTGTCTGACATGACAGTGCAATGGGAAAAAAAGCGCAAGGCTACTTTTTCTCCATGAAAATCTCGACAAAAAATTGTCAATTTGGGGCTTCATGAATTTCTCTCTGGAGTCAAACATACAGTGTGAGTTTACAAAAGAGCATGAGGAAGGAGTATTTTGGCTCCTTCAATCCTGTGTATAAAACCTCCCAGGGTTTCAGTGAAGATTTTAGCATCTCTTGCAGTCTTCAAATGTTATGCTGTGCAAGGATGTGCTTATACATAATTTTGTAATTGAAATGGCATGTTTACTGTTCTATTTCATGCTTGATTGTGTTTTTTAAACACCTTTACTCATGCTGTTAGAAGTGGGATTATAATTAAAATGTCCTGTTGAACACCTTGTTCAGTTCAATGTAGGCATAATAGAAATATAAATACTTGTTCTTGTTGACTCTGTGATGTCAGCACAACAAACACAGTAGATGTCATAAAACAAATCTCTCTTTCACCAAAGCATCTGTCAGAAGGGAAAGGAAAACAGAATCCGTGACTGGGCAAAGAGGGGCCCTCTCCTTTGGAAGAAGGAAGTACTTTGAGATGTTATCTGTGATATAGCCAGTTATGAGGGGAAAAAAAAAAAAAAAAAATCAGAGGGGAATTTGTTCCTCTACTCACAGTCCCTTGGCCTAAAGACTACATAGTGCATTCTCCTACACTTGCCATTAGGAAATGCCAAATGCCAAGTCTGCCTGTGAAGAATTAAGGAGAAGCTTATATTTCTTAATATTCCTGTTTCCTTAAAATATATACAGATACGCAGACTTCAAGTCTTTATGGTGGAGTGGAATTACAACACAACATTCAAATATTTCTAAGTCACTATCCAGTGGCTCCAGAACTTTTGCATAGCAATAATGGTTTCATTTTCTTTATGTTTTCTCTTGTAGTCTAAGTTACCACCGATGATGTGATGTCTAACCTTTCTGGTAGGCACATGTTCAGTCTTAAGTAGCTTTAAATTATTTCACAGCTTGAAATTCCATGTAAGAAGGGATGTTACAACATTTAGCCTAATTGATTCTTTCTTGGGCAGTTTACTTGGATATCTTGGCTCAGCTTCCTCCCCTGAAAAATGGGGAGAACAATGTCTGTGTTTCTTGTGCTCTTTGTTGTAATAATATTTTAACTGTACTAAATACTAGGCTCTACACTGCACCTTAAACCTCTACCTGAGGTTTAAGGTTTGTGTCCTTTCACTCGCGGAAAGAGGGCTCTCAAAACCAATCCCAGGATGTGTAATATTTCTGTGCCAGAGCAGGACTTGCCAGTCAGTGACTGGCCTATAGGAAAAGCTTATGTGATCTTTATGAAGCAGGCAAATAAGCAGACTCCAAAGGGTGTGGAAATTGCCTTCTGTGCCCAGTTTCATTTCCAGCTACTTCAAGCTCAACAGAAGTTGGACAGGCAGATGGTTCACAAAATTCAGTCTTTAGAATGAAAGCAGTGAGGAAGTGACAAAGTAGGGTTTTTTCCCCTGGGATGAGAGAAGCGGGTGGGTACATAGGACAGTCCAGTCCAGACCTGACTGGAGAAAGATTCAGCAGCAGCAGGGATAAGGCTACAGATCACAGAACATGCAGGATAAAATGGACAAGAATGTTGTCAAGTGGGATTGCAACAATCCTTGGTGTATTTCTTTGAATGTCTCGTTATATGTACAGGTGCAGCTCTACACACCCACATAAGCTGCATTTATTTCAGTGTGTGATCATATAAATACCTGCAGGTGCAATGCTGAAGAGACACCCATGGTGAGGCATGAATATGGAGTTCCACATCTGTATGGGCTGCCTAGTTCACACAATGAACTAGTGCAGTCTGTGTGTTCTATTTCCACCTCCTGTATGCACTTCAGAATTAAAACCAAAGAAAAGTCCATCCTGGTAACTACATTTAACAGGACGTCATGGCATAGAACTAAAATATGTGTATGGGACAGTCATTATTACCTCATTGTGTTGCACATCATATACAAAATTAGGAAGAAACTAATTTCAGATAAAAATGGCCACATCAATTAAATGTATGGTAATAAATCCATGGAGTTGGAATTTAATGTGTCTCTTGAGACACCTAAAACTTCAGCTGGGCTTCAGTGCAGTGGCTGGTTTCTCACTTCTGGCACACAGAGATGGCTCCTTGTCTATAATACTGTCAGATAGTCCATAATACACAGGATGAAAATTGTGGCTGCTGCAAAACCATTGTTCTGAATTCACTGACTTGCTTACCTGTAAGAAAAGTCTCAGCTATGGCATTACACTTATGCAGCTGGTTCCATTAAACAACAACATGATGCTAACTACTAGACTGCAAACACCCTCTTTTCAGTGTCAAAAATGTAAAACAGCTAAGGAATATAAACTGGGGGCAACCTTTTGCATGTAATTGCTGCCTGCAGAGACTCAAGGTTGTCAAAGTTTCTTACCTTTTATAAGGCCTTTAGTGATAACTTTTGTTTCCCAAAGAGAAAAATAAACCTACCAAAGTTCCTTTGAACATTTCCGTAGCCTTTCATAGTGTTAGCTGTGATAGTAATGGTGTCACCTTCCTAATAAGGATGTATACAAACTGTGTTCTAGGAGTCCCTGCTGCTTTCTTTGTGGAAACTATCTCAGATGCTTTGGGATTATTTGGCAGTAACTTCTTTTTGCACCACGATTTCACAGAGATCTTCTCTGTTATCTTCTCTTCAGTATATTCCTTTGAAGATCTAGGGAGAAAATGTGGTGCTTGATCATTCAGTGAAACCTGGTTTACCTCTCCATCTAGCTAAAGTCATGGCTGTCCTGTGACAGAAAATGTGAAGGGACCATAGTGCCCAAAATTCAGCACAAATTTTACAGAGTGTTGTTCAGGCAAAGGAATAATGAGAATATGGTCAACTGAAAAGAAAGCACAAATTTTTTCAGGTCTGAATGTCATTGCTTTGCCCAGAGGGACCCTGGCTGCCATCCACGGCTCACAATAGCAAATGTACTCTGTGCAGTGACACAGGCAAAGGGACCACAAGTGGCTGGAGCAGTGGTAGAAATAACACTGTGCTAATGAAGAGCTTCGTCCAGACAAATTTAACTCCCTCAGAATTAGCCCGGGTATCTCTCCATGACACATTTGTTTTAGAGTCACAGCATGTTGCAATTATTAGGCTCTGGCAGGCTCCGACGTAGGAACTGTGTCCAAGAGCCTTTATTTGATCTGCTCCAATTGGGAAGAGCGTGGCAGTTTCTTTTGGTTGAGCCTTTGCTGTAACGATCTGAGCTTTAGTCACTGTGAGACTGGCCCTCTGCAAAGCATTCATTTGGTGTTACAACCAGAGACAACTGAGCTCCAAAAGTGAGTGCAGACTGTGTCTACTTATTAAGTAAAGGGGCATGTGGAGAGCCCATTACTCAGTAATTGGTGCTCGCTGCCAGTTAGCATTCAGCAGGACTTCCAGGATTTGTATAGACCTCACAGCCCAGGATGGCCTGGGATTGTTCTTGCCTTATTTGCTTCCACTATAATCAGCTGGTGGCTCTCTGCTTTGCAGAGCTACCAAAACCAGCTTGATCAGACTGAAAGGCACCTGGAAGAACAGGATGTCCCCAAGGAATTCATCCAAAGGGACATGCAGGTCTGAGAGATTTTGTGGCTAAGGCTGTGTTTGTGAGCCTGCAAGTTTTTTTCCCCTGCCATGGAAGAGAAAAATGATGACTGGGGCTTGTGGTAGATGATACAAATGCCTGCCTGGTTGTGTAAAACCTTAAATAGGTCTTTAAAGATGAGGCCCTCAAGTATCATGTGACTCTTCCGGTGAGAAAAACAGCACTTTGGTATGGGGAGTCTGGAGAGACAATGTGGGAAGTCTTTAAAGAAAAGCCTAAATAGACATTTGACAAAAACACAGCTCTGTGGGCTACGTGCCACTTGCAGCTTTGCCGTGGGGAAACGTTTTGTTGTCCGTGCCCCAGCTGCTGCTGTTGCTCCCAAGGAGGGGGCTCACTGAGGTTTCGGAGAGGTGTCCACAGCCCCTGGCCGGGCTGGGCTCGAGAAGTTCACTCTGCTGCCCAGGAGCAGGTGGGCTCCGGGTATGCAGGGGGAAGAAAGGGGCTCTTCTCATCTGCCTATTCCCTGCGCTACTGTATTTATTTATTTATTTACAGCATGGGCAGCATTAGCCCCAGAGGCCGACCGGGCGGTTCAATGTATGTAGACACACTGCACTCCTCAAGCAGGCGGGCTCTGCCAACAACTGTGAAGTGAAAACCTGTCTGCGCCGAAGGTGAGAAAGCAAATAACGCAGGGTGCGGCCGCGGGAGTAACGCCCGCCAGCGGGACTGCCGCAGCCACGTCCACTGCCCCCAGCGACGGCNCCGCGCCAGGCGGCGGCGCGCGCCTTTCGCCGCAGCGTCCGCCAGGTGGCGCCCTTGATCGCCGAGTGGCGCGAGGGCGGGCGGGCCCGAGAAACGCACCGCGCCCACCCCCCCTGCCCGGCCTGCAGTCTCGGCAGCATTATAACGAAAGTGTTTTCAACTTATTATTATGCATGAGTAAAAATTCCATGAATGTGTAACATTTTCGCCTGTATTTCCCTCTTTTATAACATCATTTAAATTCCTCATTAATAATTTAGCAACGTTCTGGATTTTAATCACTTTTCTCATCCCCGCGGTCTCTTTCCGAGGCAGCGCTCTGCTCCCCACCTGAAGGTGACATGGAGGCAGGGCTGGAGCCAGGGGCACCGGCCCCAGAGCCCTGTTCGGCTGCAGGGTGTTTCCTTCATCAATTGAAAATCCAAAGTTTACCAAACCTAAGGCTCGAGTAGGTCACCATTATTGAAAATTTAATTTTTTTTTTTTTTGTCTGAGTTTAATTATGGTGGTATTTGTTTGATAGCTTGTTACTGTAAATAAAAGAGTTAAAAGGAGCCCTTCTCTCGAGCAGCTTCAGAGTTGTGAAATATGTACCTAATTAAAACTATTGGTGGAAGAGGCTAACAAAGTATCTGTGCCTACTAGATGTCTTATTCTAATGAATCTTGGCTAACTTACTCTAAGCGATGTATTTTGGTGTTGTTAGTAAGAGCTGAATAATTGTGGAATTCATCATGAGGTGCTTATGAAGGACCACGGGGGTCTGGGAGGGTAAAGGGAGGGAAGGACCGCCAGCCATGGTCGGGAGCAGGAGGAAGGGAGGCCAGGCTCCCTCCAAGCACAGGCAGGGGCTGCCTGCGACCCCCAGGGTGGCCATGGAGCCCCCAGGCCAGGCCCCCGGGCTGAGGCAGCCCGGAGGGGCAGCATGAGGCGGGGAGTGTGCGGGCTGGGTGCGGGAGTGAGAGCGCTCCCTCTGCCCCTGGGCACTCCTCCCCAACCCCCTGCCTTCCCCCTTGTTTTTGCCTGGCACGGGTGAGGAGCGGGCCACAGCATGCGCTCCTCAGACTCCCAAACCCAGTGCAGATGGGTTGTCTAAAGCATTTCAGATGGAGTTTTGGTCTTGTGCCAGCAGCTAATCAAAGTCTTAATTCTGGAGAATAAAAAGGCCGGGCTTTCCAAGCTTCCTCCAGCTGGTTTCTGCCGGGGATGCGGATGGCCCGCACTGCTGAAAACCCTTTTGCTGTGGGTGCTCCCAGTGCCACGGGCGGGGTAGTGGGGCTGGATGAGCCAGGCTGGGCTAGAGGTCAATTTCCTGGCCCGGCTGAATGGGCCGGCTTTGTACAGGCCTAAGGACAGACACCCTCAAATCCATCCCAGTCTGACCTGTAGTGAAGTCGGGCACGTGAAAAAGTGTGTGTCCAGAACCCCTGCCTGAGACAGGAGCTTTGGCCTTTGGAGCAGTACAGGCTTGTCAGGAGAAAGGAAGGATATGTAGTGAGAGAAGCTGGACAATAATAAAGGGGCTGGTTTAGCAGAAAAAGAGCCTTCAGACTAGCACATATTTTTATTACTTTTTTTGCGACAGAGCAGTGAAAACATCCCAAGGCAAAATGTCTATTGTAGGCTTTCGTGTAGTCCCCAATAACAAGTATTTAAACGCTTGCACGTGTGTGTCCTGCCGGCGTGCCCCATTTAGCGGCACTGCGGGCAGCCGGCGGGGCTGCTGCACGGGGCTCTCCCACCGTAACCTGGCGCCCAGAAACTCTGCAGGGCCCCAGCCCCGCCGTGCCTCATCCCACGTGAGGCTGGACGGCTTTGTGTACAGCCGAGCCATCTGGGCTTCGCTGTCTGTCCCAGAGTCAGATCTGATGAGTTAAATGACTCTCTGCAAGTGTGTGGTAGCTGCAGCTGTTGAAAGCGCTCCGGCAGTTTCTGATCTGCACATGAATTTGGAGGTTTTTTACAAGTGCTGCATCGGCAGTTTTTCTGCAGAATGAAATTTTCACTATTGCTAGTATCAGCTGGAGAGACGGGTGGAACTTGTTATCTTCCTTGCAAAACCTACCTTTTCACAGGGAAGAGATCGTTTTTCATGGTTGTACAATCCGTTAATGGGGTAGATTGGGAAGAAGTAGTCTGTTTCTGTCTTTGTCCCTGACTTACCGTTTGACCTTAGTAAAGTCTCTTAGTCATTCTGGAAACCTGGTTTCTCNAAAAAAAAAAAAAAAGGCGCAATAATAGCTATATCAAAAGAGACAGTCATCAATATCTAGAAGTGGCTGTAAAATTTCAGGTGGAAGTGTTATGTATTGTCACACAGTGTTTGTTGTGCTTTCTCAGAGACCTGTAAAAATCTGTTTTCTCCTGCTGAAAGAATTTTTTCCATGTTGCTCAATCAATGATCATTTTAATATATTTTCTGCCTCTCAGGTACATCTCAAATATTTGTGTCTGTACAATTTTCATGGTCTCATATCTTGTCTTTTTCTGTATAAAATGTATGTTGTCATCTTAAGGGAATGCTTCTTCTTTCAGCTTCTTTGTAATTACCAAACACAGTTTTAACCTGTTAAAATATTTCTGAGTTGTCAGCATAACGTGGTATGGTATTGAAACCTCGTTACTTTGCAGCAAACCTTCCTGTGCATTATGTTTACCTTCTGATAACATTTCTAATAAGAAACCAAACACCAACAGAATGAAGGGCACTGTTGGGCCCAGTGTGACTTTGCATATGAAAATATGCAAAAATAAATTACACTCTCATGTAGCTCAGAGAAAGAAATATAATCAAATTGTTTCTGCTAGCTTTTCTTCAAGGCAGAAAACCTGTGTATGTGTGTTTTCTAGACAAGTGTTATTTGTACTATGGTCTGGGACCTGGCAGCAGGGATTCCTGTGCCTCTGCAAAGTTATTTTGATTTAAGCGTGACTGCACGAGGAGACCCCAGCGTGGAAGACTACCCACTTTTAGAGGGCAGTGAACTTGGGTCCTCAGCAAGGCCTAGATTTGAGGCACTCTGAACTAAAGTTATGTATAGAACCAGAGCAATAAGAGCTCCATTACTCTAACAAAGAAAGAGGCTGCAAGGACACTTTCCACCAAAAGAAAGATTCCTAGATATTGATAGCAGATGGCCCTCCCATCCCACAGGCTGGGGATGTCCTGACATTCCATTCCCAGTGTAACTTGTTCTCACATCACAGAACTTCTAATTTTTTATTTTTAATAAGTGTGATTTGATGAAATAAGATAAACATGCTCTTAAAATTAATTTCAGGCATAAATTACTAATTCTGTTGTTCGGATTCTCAGAGGTGGTTAATATAATTTCATTTTTCCTTTGGCACCTAAGCAAAAATCTGACATAGATTTCATTCTTCTTGTAGTAGAGAGGAATGTAACCATAACCAGTACTAGCCCTATCTGAATGTGCCTTACAATCTCTGCTTTTGTACGATGAATTGATCTTCCAGCAACATTTTGGTTTTCTGTGCTGTACCCAAATCAGTTGCCTTTATTTTGCTTTTTCCCAGCTTTACCTTGATTTTCTGTGAAGCCAAAGACACCTGACATTGGTAGTCATGTTTCTAAGATTATCTGCTCAGGAACATCTCCTCTGAGAAATCTCTTTTCACTATTTTGCACATCTGAAACAACAGCCTGGGACTGGATGAGCTGCTGCCTGGACAAGGGTGTGAAGAGAATTGGTTTAGACCAGTACTGCAGAAGGGAGCTGTTTGTGAATGGATACAGATGCATGGAGGTCTGAGAATGATAAATCCAAGGCTTCATCCCTCTGGGTCAATGGTCTTTGGAACAAGGCAGAGAGGAGACAGGAGTTGAGGAGACACTGCTGTCTTGGAGTCTGTGTTTCAGGTCACAGTCTTGTCAGGTCAACAAAAGTCACATAATGTGAATGGGGCCAAAGCAGACTTGATGGCTGTGCATGAATATTTATTCTCTGTCTTTTCATTATAAACCTCATTTTGCATTCTGACAGAGTTGTCACTACACACCTTTTTTGAAGACCTACTAGGAAAGAACCCCAAATGTGCTTTGTTTTGTAGTGCCCTAAGCAACAAGCTAAAATGTAGGTCTGAGGAAACCTTTGTGCCACCCTCTTCTTAGAGCCTTCTTCCAGATCTTCTGTGTTGTACTGGATCCAGCCCTTTCCAGTTGAGCTGTGGTGACCCTAGACACTGTCCTGAGATGCGTTTTGGGGCTGCTGTCTGGGCTGTGGTGTTACTTGCAGCAGCTCTTGAATATCTTCTACTGACCATCAGTTGGAGGTTATGGATGGTGCCTGATCCCTGACTCGTGTCTTGTACCCTTGTTTGATGCTGACTGGTGGGCCAGACTGCCTTTCCCCATTTCCTTCAGCTTACAGATAGTTCTTTGGCATGCATCCAAACCTAATGCAGTATAGAGGGAAAGGTCTTCAGGTTCCCAGAGTATGTATACACATGTGGTCAAATCCCCATCTCATTAAATTAGTATGTACAGTGCAGCCCAGCTACTGATTTATGTTTTCATCTATGCAAGGTAAATTGGATTCAAACTTCACACTGTTTAAAAAGGAGAGCTGAGATTCTTGCTTACCTTTGAGTTCTAAATTAGCAGGCACATGACTAAGCTTCATGGACCTGAAGAAGCTGATTCTGAGTTAATATGATGCCTATACTGTTGATTTCACTGGAGCCTTTTGTATCAGAAACCACATGTACACAGCCTCACATTGTGAAGCAAGATTAATTTAGCTGTTGGCAAATTATGTGCTGTATAAGAATGTTCTATGAATGACTTGGATTGCAAATTCTACTGCTTAATTTTTGCAATGCAAAGTACCAGTACCATGAACTACTGGTTTCAGCTGAACTTTACAGAAATGTGAATGACAGGCAGCCAAAATAAGGAAATAAATAGTGGAAAACTAAACAACATAAAGCATACTAAGTCAGATATTAAGAGCCTCAATATAAATGATAACATAGGAGATACATATAAAGCTAATGGCAAAGGTTTTAGAGCTTCAGACCCTCCAAAAATATAGAAGGGGTAGCCTCTCAACAAAACGTTTATTTGTGATTCTCAGATATAATTATAGGGAGAAACACAGGGGTGACTACTGAAAATATTTCCATGTTTCAGTTTCATGTTATTTTAATGCTTCTAAAATCTCTCCAGTTATAGAACCAAAATTCTTGTTCTCTCTCTCTTTGCATAGTTGTAGCAATAGCTGAAACGAAACAAACTTCCCATGATCTACCTGCCTTGGAGAACAGAACCACTTTGGATAATAGAAATAAATTATTGGTATGGAAGCTCAGTTTTTTGTGTGCTTCCTAACCCTACCAATTCACTAGATGCAAGTGTTACTTACTTGTATCAGTGAGGTGTAGAAAGGTGACATTTTCTTGCTCTCTATATTGCTGATGATAAATTTTTCCTTGAGTTTTATTCAACCTTAAGATTGAATTGGTTTCAGTCTTTGTGTTCATGTGTTCTCCTAGACCAAACAAATATCTCCACCAGTGCCTTTAGACACCCTATACTAACTGAAAACCATACCACATTTTGCTGCTTGCCCTGGTCCCTCCCCATATCTCTGCCATCAGAAGAGGCCAAGCAAGCACTCTCTAATGCACTACAAGTAAAGCCAGCCTGGTTAGCTCATATCCATGTTCATCACCAGGTGAAATGACTCTGGCTGCCTTAACTTAAACAGATTAGGTGATTTGTGATTCCTTTTGCTGATGGAGCAGTCTGTTGGGTTCGTGGAAGACAACAATAAGCACTAGAAGCAGTGCTGTCATCTCCCAGAGGAGCTTTCCTGTAGTCTCAGGTTTTCACAGCACTCCCACCCTTGAACCCAATATTTCACCCCTCAACGTCCATGTTTTTTCCACATATGTTGCCTTTATTTTTGCTTTAGCTGCCAGAACTAAAGATATATTTTGACATTTTAAATGAGTCTTCTCTGTTCAGCTTGCTCTGCCTGTCTTTATTAAACTTGTGTCTTCATATTAGGCTCCTTCAGTTCATCGCTTCCAGTTTCAGCTCTTACTTCCCATTTGCCTTCATTATACTTTGCCATCCTTGAACTGCACTGAACTCTTCCTCATTTCACATATTCCCATACAATATTCAGATCTACTATTCCTCTGGCTAATTTTACCATGGCTGATATGAAAATCATCTTTGCTAGAGAAGCATCAGTGAAGAGACAGACCTTTCTTCTTTCTGCCACATTCATTCTCACTCTTACATAAAATCCTAGTGGAAAAAGGGCATTCTCTTCTGTGATCATAACTTCACATTCCTCTTTTTCCTGCTACTCTTCCCTTTGGAATACATTTTAATACATCCTCATCCAGGGAAACGATACTGTTTATGTTTGCAATTTTTCAATGTGCTTGGAGTTGGTGTTTTTTCGATGAACGGTGTATTAAGATTTAATCTGAACCTAGTCAGATAATATTGACCTGCAATGAAAAAGCTGTATGAATGAGATAGCAGCAGACAGCTAAAAGTGCTGAATGCCAATTGCTGACTGAAAAATGATACCCAGAATTTGGTGGTGGAGAGTAGATGGGACATTTATGAATGGAAAAGCTTTCTGATGGCTTAAATATTGTGATTTTTTTTTTAAATTTCTGTTTTTTCCAACATTTGCCAAAACTTGCCTGTGCCTGTAGAGTGGTACAGCTGCAAGCCTCCAGGAGCTGCTTATCCCTCTGCAGGCTACCACATCCTGTATCAACTCTGAAGCCTCTCTGTTTTGCCGCAGTAGACTTCCCCAAAATTAAAACAAAGAACTGAATCTAAGACTATGTGTTCCTGATGAATCTCTGTGTGCCCATTTCAGCTATATTTCCTACTGTTCACTGTTAGCAGTCATAAGGAGACATGTATTTTGGATCTAAAATCAGGATCTCCTGAAACAAACCTCTAGGTGTTACAGTATTGCCACAATTTGCAAACCACATTGTGTTAGGACCACAAACAAACAGTTGGCCCTTGCCCAAAGCAGTTCTAATCCAGGTCATGTATATGGAAGATAGGCAAGGGAAGCTGATTCTGCATATATTTGGGTTGTCTGGGTTAAATGTGGTGAATTATTGCAGCAAATAGATTCTAAACATTCCCCTTTGGTTTCTCACAAATTCCAAATTTGGATGCTGCTCTAAATGAAAATAAACTATTAAAATGCCTTTCTGAATGCATTTGAAATGAAATAAGTTACTGTAATTTCCCTGGGCAAGCCAGCTCTTTGGAGGGGGCAAAAGTTGCAAATGGAAAAACAAACAAACAAATGAGTGAGTAACTGGGACGTGCTGCCAGGGAATCAGAAACAAGCCTGGTAGAAGGAGGAGGGAAAGGCTCTTCTCTGCCCTGGGACAATTTGTAGAAACCAAAATGTGGGAGAGAGTTAAAATGAACAGGAGAAAAAAAATTCCCCTTTTTTTTTTTTTTTTTAAATCCAGATAATCAGGCTACCAGGACCCATGATGCTGCTATGAAAGAGGACTGAATTCAAGGCCTTTGAAAAAGAAAATAGAAATTTCCAACTTTGTTGTTCAGACTTTTCTTTTACTGGGGTTCCTTTAGCCACACAACCAGGAGATGAGTCCCTTGTTGCAACTGTAAAGGGGAAGACAGAATGACGGTGCCAGATGCCCCAAGTTAACAGTGAGTGAGAAAAGCCTGACTACCAGCTGCCTTTCTTGCCTTCCAAATCTTGGACCAGTGAGAAATCAAGACCTGGTTTAGGTACAGAGCACGCTTCACCTGCCATGAACTGGGGAAGGGAGGAGTGCTGCAGAGCTGCTGATTGTCTGCTCTCTGAAGGCTTCCTGTTAGGGAGAATCCTCAGTTGTCCATTGAGGGTACTATTAGAGCTGCTCAGAGCTGCTGAGGCATGCAGAGAAGCTGCAGATGGGCTGAGAGTACAGCTTGATACTTGTCTGTTCAGCCACCAGTTACAGCACTATCAAATGCTCACTAGAGGTGGGTACCAAGACTGCTAGAACGGCTGAAGGCAAAGCAGGAGGTCTGCTTTTAATGAAAAGGGAGTTTACACACAGCATTTTTCTTATTATAAGGGTAAAATGGATATGAAACAGTTACACTCCAGACCCTTACTTTTTTTTAGTGCTATTTATTTTTTTCACAACATTGAAAACAAAACAAGCAAAAAGGCAGCGGGGGGGAAAAGGAAAACCTCCCTTCAGACAACAATCACCTTTTGAGTTAAATTCTTATGCTTGGTCTTAGCCCAGAGGGATTTGTCTTGAGTGAAGTTTGAAGAAAATCCTTTCAGCAGTTTCTGAGTTACTTAAATGTAACCATGGAGGTTTGGATTCAGATGCTTTTTTAAACTTATATAACTCAAAAATAGCTTTGCTTTAAAACTTTAAAATTAACCCTCCTTAACTTTTCAACTTGTCACCTATTGTACAGTATGGCTTATAAAATTTTAAAACTAATAGTATAACAAACTCAAATAATGATACTACAGATGTTCAAATGAATCTTGGGAGAAATAAATTATAGGAGTTACTGAAGTAGAAGTTACTGAGTGGGTTGTTACTGAAGAAAGAGCAGCTGCATGCCTTAAACCATGTGTTCTTTCTGGTCTGAAAAAGGCCCAATTTTTCTACTATTAAGAAGCGTAAGTGTTCTTGGGTGTGGATTTTAATACTCAGTTACACATACAAAATTAAGCATGTAAGTCTTGTTCCTTCTTTTCCTCTTGATAGTCCTGATTGAGACTTTTCAAAATATTCTCTTAAACTTTCCTGCTCTCTTTTTAACACAATCCCAATCAACAGGACACTTAAATGTCTCCTAAATATTTATGGACTTCAAAGTCACTGAAATGCTCTGTGATTCTCTTACTGTTATTATTTTATTGCCAGGAGATCGAGGCAATGAGAGGTGAAGTGTCTTGGTAAGTAATGGTTTTTCCTTTTTCTTTGTCCAATCCTCCTGTTGCTCTCTGATGTTTCTTCCTCTTTGTCTTCTTTCCAACATTTCTGCCTCACTTACTAGTCCCCTTCTAACTGTCTTCCATCTATCTTTCAACCATCTTTCTCCATTTATTCTTCTCCAACAATTGCACTGAAGAGAGCCCATGATAGAAATTATTTTTACTTTGGCAGCAGCTTTTTACTTTTATCTTTTCCTTAAATGTCTGGGATGGGTCCAGGCAGTTCTCCCCACTTTCATCATCTCCCTTCACATCCCTCGTGACCCTGAGCTCTAGTCAGCAATCTGATGTCTGCCATGAGAGCACCTCCCCTGATCCAAAGCCACAATCAGACTAAGGTGTTGTAACACCGTGTGTTGCTTTACCTGCTTACCCTGCTTGCTCTGCCGCTTTCTAGGAACTGCACACCTGTGCCAGATTTTTCTCACAGAATAATAATGACAGCACTATTGCCTTTTGCACGTCTCTCCTCCTTGCTCCTGTGCCCATCTTCCCCTCCTGAGCTTTGTGGTTCAGTCTCCTGGCTGGTGCAATTTAGCCAAGATATGGGAGACTTGAATTTAGGCTTTGCCTGAGGCAATTTGAACTTGAATCTCTTGCCCCCTGAATTTGCACCCTACCCAAGAGATTATCAACTCCTCTGTGAGGAGGGTGACCTGAGTCCTTTCTTCAAGTAGAAAAGCTTGAGCTTGCTTGACTTTTCATTCTGGTCGTGGAGACACTCACCTGGGTGGGGAAACCATGGCTGCCAGAGCCTGCCCCAGTCAATTCTTAATACCACGTATGGAAGTATTCCCTGGAAGACAGTAGCAAACCCCAGGTTTCTTGCTCTAAGTAGTGCTTTGAGAGCAAGCACACAGAACAATCAATTTAATCCATTTAATTATTCCATACAAGCTGGAACAGCTCCAACAGGACAGACTGGAGAAAGACCCTGTTCAACAAGATCTTTTTAGAGCTGTGCTGATCTCACTCAGCTGCCATGGGTCAGCTCTCTCATACCCCAGAGCAGCCATGGAGCTGCTTCAGCACCACTGACTTTGTATGGACTGGGTAGCAAGGACAGGTGTGGAAACTGGAGGGAAGGGATGTGTGCTCCTGAACGCAGTCTGTTATCCATGGTGACAGGTTTGTAGTTGTAGCTGAAACAAACACCTGCCAGGGCTGCCTCAGTTACCATTCAGGACAGGAATGGCAGCAAATATGCGGTGGAAGGAAAAGAATTCTATTAAAAGACAGGGCAGCATGCTGGAGCACTACAAGGCAAATTGCTTTTAAAGGTGGAAATACAATAAAAATAGACTGAAGACTCTTAAAATACAAAATCAATGCCAAAACAGAGAAAGCCAGAATGACTTCCAGATCTCAGCTACGGGCAGTTGTCCCCCAACATAAGCCAGATACTGTCAGTGTGTGAGAGACATCCAGGAATTTTCTCTCCTACAAAAATATTGGGGACATTTTATGTTTTAAGTAATGGAAAACTAGAGCTCCAGTGCTCAGTTCCAAAGAAGAACACTAACCATTGGAAGCGATGTGGTACAGGGTGTGTGTGTGTGTGTGTGGCTGCTCCTTTTCTCCTCAGCATTCTATAGCTTCCTTCATTCTTCACTTCTCTCATATTACAGAAAGAAGGTAATTTTTCCTGGCCATTTACTAAAGCTCATTAAAGACTGAAGAGAACAAACAATGCTATTCCTTAGAGACTACCATTCAAAGTCATTCTACAATTCTCTGTTCTAATACTTGAGACAAATTAATTATTCCTTAGTGAAAAGTGTATAATTCCTATTCTTCATTTTTGGGGTGGGGAATGGGGAATAATAATAGGAAGTTTATATCTGAGTCAAAAGCTGTCTGAGCTGAAGGCAAATGAGAAAAAATGTGTGTTCCAAGAAGAGTAAAAGCAATTATTCTAATAATAATTCTAGGGATATTAATGTCTTTTTAAAGTAGATTGCTTTCAAATAAACACCAAAGTTGAAGGCATAGGAAAGGATGGTTTATTTATTAATCATTCCAAAAGTGCATTTTTCTAAATGAACAAGTGCATGAGCAACTTTGCTGGCACATATTAAATTTAGTTAAACGGCAACTTGTAAATATCTAAAAACTTCTGTAACCAGAGACTAATTTGTTTAACGTGTTGAAAATGTTCTGTGGATGTGAGGAGCTACATATTAAACTTCAAAGCAAAATGCTCCAGAGATTACACCATCTTAAAGACTTGCATATTGGAAAGGCCTTTATACATTAAACATAAAGGACTTTTAATTCTCTTCTATTTTGAATACTTGTCAATCTGTGTGACTCATGCTTAAGATTGTAAACTGTCATTTTAAGGTGTGATGTCCAAGTTGAGACCTGGACCATGATTTGCAAGGGGCTGGCTTTTCTCTTTCATCTCTATTAATTAATCCTGTTTCAGTTTGCCCAGCGTACACTTCTGTTGACATCACCTTTTCCATATACTTTAAAGAGTCCCCAGAGAGATCTACTGCAGAACAAAAACTGGACAGAGAATACATTTGGAAACCATTTTATTTCTCAATTACCAACCAAAACGTATGGAAAAGATTTACACTCTATCTGATTTACACAATAATTATACTTTGAAAGCTTAGAAATAAATGGCTTGATCCCTGAAATCATTAGTTACTATACCAAATGTAATTGGTGTAAACTAATGAGTTTACTGGATGGCTGACCCTTAATTACTGGTTATAGTTAAACTCTAGCCAATCAAAATTTCGTTTACTTATAAAAGTACAGTGTAGTATTAACAAGCATTACATTTCCAAGCAAGCAGCTTTATGATTAGTTGTAGCACACAACTCAAGCCTGTTCAGGGCTATCAAAAGCAGCTTTTTAATAACAGTGCACTAAGCAACCATCACTCTCTTACCTCAGCTTCTATCAGACAAACAGAAAGAAACCACATAATTAATCATCTCATGCAATAGAAATAAAGCATCTGGGCCAGATCCAGGTGGGATACACACAGCCGCCTCAGTTCAAAGAGCTGCAAGAGGCTGTGGATCTGCCTTGTGATAGGACAACTGCCATGGGGAATCCTGGCTCTCCTGGGGGAGCAGTATGGGGTATGGAAATGAAATACTGATTGATTGTGTGCAGTCCCATGTGATGTGGAGAAACCTATCAGCAAAATAGGTTTAATAATTCCTTGAACTGAGGAGGATTTCTTGGGCTGATCCAGTATGTGGTGATAGGACATTTGATTACTGTACTGGCAATCCCAAAAATCCCGAAGTAATGACTCCTCACTATTTATTAGATCAAATGGAGAATAATTTTTAAAATAAAATACTAAATGGGAACAAATTATCTTCATTTGGCTCTGGTTGATCTTTAAGAACTAATGTTTTGCCTAACCAGGAAGCCTCAAAATTCCTACTAAAAAAAGTTGAAAGCAGATACATATTTAGATCTTGATTCCAGAGTTGGGACTTTAAACAGATACACCAAGTATTTTAATAAAATCATAAGACTTTACAATGCTTACAGTCACCTCCTTAAAGGTACTTAGGTAAATGACTCCAATGATTTAAGGATGTGGAAATTCTCCATCTCCTAGATCATTGCTCTGAAACCTTAACTTCAGATAGGAGACTGATACCAGAAGGCACAAGCACTAGAAGATCAGGTGCCATGGAGATTTAGTTGAAAGAATATGTATTTGCTGGAGCTCTGCACTGTGTGCTCTGCAGAGACCAACAGACCTCACAGCTGCAGGGGTTAATTCTGTCACGACTGCAGGTCTCTCCTATTTCTGTTTTCTCTATGATGTTCTCTCTGGGGCTTGCCTTTCATATAGGGCTAGGCTCAGCAGAGGAACAACCTTACCTGATGGCCCTTTGGAACAAGCACTGTAAGACTCGCCCACTTGCTAGTATAAACATTTTCTTAAAACTCAGAAATTGAACAAGAATTAGTTCTCAGAATATCTGCACGTGTTAAATTGAAATTTTTGTATTTACTGAACTCCTGTTTGTGAGATGTGTCTGGGGTCAATAAAAGGTTAAAGTTGTTTACTGCCTTTAAGCTCTGGTCTTAGAAGTTAATTCAGAACTGTGCTTTGAGCAGCTAGAGAGTAAGTCCCTGCAGCAGTGAATTGCTGGTTTGATGTCAAGGTCTGTGGGCCTTAATCATAAAATTAGTTTTTTTCTTGAGGAAACCCTAGCAGGGACTTTATGGTTATACAAAGTCATTATACTCTTTTACAACACAACTTTAAAGATGCTTCAGAATGATCACAGTTGGTGGGAAGGGATCATGTTTTTTATTATTTGTGGAATATCCTCAAGCTGTCATAGCTACAGCACTGCCACTTGGAATAGCTGCTCCACAGTTCAAAAGAAAAGACAAAGGATTTGTTGAAGACTAAGTCAGGCAATTAGGGCATATCTGTCCAGAGAAACCTCATTGAATTGAATGGATCCCATGTACTTCCTGATAACTGACTCCAGTTTTGTAGGAGCAGAATATTTGGGGCAATCAAGGTGTTTTATTACAATTCCACAAGAGCAGATAGAGGGCCTATGAAGCTCTACAAGCTCTGCTTTTCACAGTTCTCTGTTGGAGAATTCAGGGGTGAGCAATTTTGAAAGTCACGGAAAAGGAAGAAGGTATATTTTCCCAAACTTCAAGATCCTGTGAATGCAAAGACAAAGGAAACACTAAGACTACACAAGAACTTTCCTGTCCACCCTCTGCACAGCGGTGCTGGTAAGAACAATGCTGCCATTTCTGTTTTGCTAACACCCTCCAATGCAGAAGGGAGACAAGGAACCAATGACTTCAGAGGAGGGGAACACGCTATGGACAGGTTCACTCTCCCCAGCTGCCATCCCTGTGGCCCGGAGGAAAGGAGGGACTTCTGGTATGACTGGTGGAACAAGCACCGAAAGGCCCCAATTTCCTCCTTTTCTGTGAACTCTGTATAACTGTTTCTGTGAAAGAAAGCATCAAGCCCCATCTTGCTCATGGAAATACCACATATTTTAAAGTCGTAGTTAGTGGATAAACTGTTTTCTGATTGGATGAGCCACACAATAAATCTCTTCCCAAGCCAAGTGCAATGTAGCTTATTCAGTTACAGTGAAATGAGCCACTGTCACTTTGCTGCACTTGCATACATCAGGCAAAATGCTTCCATCTTCATCAGTCTCTTAGTGAAATAGAAATAAAACAATTTTAACAGAATGGTGTCACTGGATCTGTGGCACCTTCTTTAAAAATAAATCTCTTAGCTTTGTCTTCACTATTACTTTAAATAAATGTCCTAGCATTGCCACAGCATTTATCTAGCAGCAGGAAACCATTATCCTATGACAACAATCTATTCCATTAACATTAGCTCTTAATTGTAAGATTGTTTATAAGAAAGCAAAAGCTACTGAATCATAGTAGAATGATAAAAAGAGTTATGGTCATGGAGTGTAGTAGTCCCTCCAGTTATGAAAAACAACCTAAGAGTAGAGAGCTGTATTTTTATATGAAAAATAATGTAATATTTTTACATAATACCATGTTTTTAAATAATGGATTACATCAGCCAGGTAACTACTAAAGAGTCAATGTTAAAAACTGTTACTAAGAAACTCTTTCTTTGATAAATGGTATGGCTGAAAAACTAAATAGAAAGCTTAGAAACTCTCTCTCTTGCTTTTAGCAATGCTGCACCGAGCCAAACAGAGAAATCATAATAACAGAAACACATTTGTCTGGTGGAGTGAACAGAAAAAATGTTGCAGAATTGAGATATGAAGAACCTCACTGCAGAATAGAAGAACTGTCATTCTGATTGTTTGTCATTATTGTTTCATGTCCAGTTAAGTGAACTTAAAGTGACAGTTGTGTCATAACTGCTGGCATCTATGTAAATTTCAAATCAAATATGAAAGAGGCATTTCTGCCAGACACAAGTCACCAGGATGCTCTTCCTCTTGATTTTTGTAACCTTCCATTTTCTCATGCCATGCTGGTAGCCCTTAAAGTAAAAAGACAACTTCAACAGGAGATCTCTGTGATGTGTATGTTTCCCTGCTCAGCCTGTACCTTGCTTTCTCTCAGCTTTTTGAAACAACACTCAGTGTCAAATTTCCACCAGAAACAGTCACCACAAACATCTAGATGGATTAGCTAAAACCATGCCTTCCCATGAATGATGTACCATGCAACAAAACCCTATGAAATTCTAGGTTGAGAACATCCCCTGGAGACCTACAGAGAAAACAGCTCGAGCAAAAATTCCTCCATTGGTTTACTACAGCCCAAGCCAGGTACCACAAAAGTCTTCCCTGTGGATAGGTGCAAAATAGGCAGAAAACATTGGTCACAGACCTTTCTGTACATTACAGCATTGTTCAGAGGTCATGGGAACTTCATAAAGGTATCAGACATACTCCTCCATCGCTACATGTAAATAATTCATTTCCTGGATACACTCAGACAGATATTCTAATTACACAGGATTTGCTACTGGACACACATCTTTGAAAACAATTTCAATGCAATTATAAAGGTATTTTTTGTGGACAACATCATGAAAAAAATATTAAACATGCTATTTATTCACTCAGGGATAATATACTAATTTTTTTTCTGCATGTTTAAAGTTACTTGGCTAATTAATTAGGTAATACAGAGTAAAGTTTTCATTTTTCATTGCAACACATTGCATAAATGATAGTGTTATAAACACGTACCTCTGCATTAGGTAAGTCCATTTTGGTCAGCTGATTGAGTCAGATTTTTACTTTTGTAATTCCTTTCCAGCTGATCTTTCTTGAACTGTAAATTTGAAGTAGCTTGGTGGCTACTCTTATCTATAATTTGGGCCTTCCAAACAGCACCACATTGTGTGGTCCCACCTCCCATTTGTTAAGGTGACCAGTGAATAGAGGCAATATATTAATGCCAGCTCTATGAAAGTATCTGTGAAGAGAACATCTTTTTACCCCAAAGGGTAAGTTTTATATGATTTTATATTAGGTACTTGTCAGAGGATTTTTTTCCTTGTTAAAGATGGAGATATATGAATCATAAAAATACTCATATTTGAGACAAAATATCACTACAGATATGTCATCACAAAAATAAATTGCCAGTATATGTTTAAGAATAGCAAATTAATGTTAACTGATTTGCTTAAAAAATGCTTATAGACTGTGGACTTTAAAGCTCTCTTTCAAAATTCATGTAGCATTTCCAATTTTAAGATTGTTTATGTAGTGAACTTGTTATTACATACACATATTCTAGAAGCCTTTCAGGGGTTTTAATTTTAGACAAAAATTACATATAATTTCAAATTCTGATATCTTTGCCTGTAGTCACAGAACCCACTTGCAGGACTTGCTGCTATTGATGGCTTGTGGTAATGTATCAATTTCTCCTGACAGAAATGTGCACAGGACAAATTGGTGAACGTAATTTCAGCCATATGACATCATTACAAATACAGCCTTAGCTCTTCCAAAAGTGGACTTTATTGTTAATATAAATATATATCTGTAATTACTGACATTTATATGATTTGGCTCCTGTCCTAAGTTATGGATACAGTGATGATAAAAGGGTCTTGCAAGCCCTTACCTAAGCAAACTGTGCTTACTAATTACCTCCCATGGTTCTGGGTTCCTGTAAATAAAGTTACTCATATATTTATAAGCAAGTCAAAATCTATACACATATTTCTAAACATAACTTACCTAACTCTTTTGGGCAAACAGTGCTGTCTACTGCTTAGAAAAGAATGCTAAGAGCCAAGCCATCCAGGATTCTTCCCAACTTCTGCCAGGATGTGACTCTGCCATATCACTGGATATCCAACTTAAATACTTAATCCAGTCACATTTTTTAATTGATTGAGGCCTGAACCAGAAGATTCTGTGTGAGTAAAAGGATGAATTAGTTCAAAGTAAAAATGGCTGTTGATTTTTCATCACTGTTTCTGGAGAGACTGGGGTCAGAGTGTTTGTTTTAGAAGCTTGTTTGTTCAAAAGGTGTAGCTTGCAAGACATATGGATTAGCAAAGTGCCACATGGAAGATCTCAAAGCAGCAGCCTCAATATTTCTCTCTAATCAGAAAAGGAAAAGGGAGTCCTCTAGGTATGCACTATTCAGGGAGAGAACATAGAGGTCCCATAGGAATGCAGTATTTAGGGAGAGAACCAAGACTCCTTTCCTGAATGGAGAGATAACTCTGATGAATTCTGGACTACCTGATATCTTAGGGGCACATCTAGGTTTAAGAATGATTTGGATCCCAGGCTGTAACATTTTCCAGTCATTCAGATTGCAACTACTAAGCCAGCAATTTTATGCTTTCCTTTCCCTGACTCCAACAGTACCGCAATATAAGCAGCCAGATTTTCTTCTGCATTGTGTTTTTTATCCATTCAGCCAAAATTAACAGTCTTCTAGGATAACGTATGCCAAGTGAATTTAAATCTTGTGGACTCAAATCGACCTAAAGTTGATGGATACATTCATGCCTACTGCTGAAATCTACCAATTACACAGAACTATGTTAACTTACCATAGAAACATCTCATCTAATAGCACAGATGATGTTGAACTAACTAATTACATTATGGCACATAGACAATGAAAAACATAACGAAGATGACAGCACAGCAACAGCAGATGCTGCACAAAAGAAAAATTAGAAAAATATTGCTCTGCAAAATGCTCTCAGTCAAGGTTTCCTCTGTTAAAATTAATCACAAAAATTAGTGATGATCAGATTTCAGAAAAAGATATGAACATTGTAATGCTATTTGGAAGACATCATTAAGCCATTTAAAATTCTGCTCCTTGAGAAGGTAATTCCTGTTTTTTGTACCACTCTCATTTTTAAGAGTAGTAAACATTTTAGTGCCTATGGCAGAGTTTCTTGGTAGAATATCTTTCCCAATAAGGAGAGGTCCTAATGGCTCTCCCAGTCTGAATTTGGTAGCTTCCTGCCATTACAGGCTTAGATAATTAGACAATGTAGATTTTATTTTAGCTTGGCATTTGCTCTGTTCTTCTGCTCTTAACTGTCAGAGAGCTAAAATATCAGTGATTGTTGATTATCTGTAGCAAGCCTTGTTGCTTTATATATTTTAAATTGTACTAGACATAACAAATCTAAAACTGCTGAGTATGTTTAAATGTAATATGTACATGGAGATTACATCCAGATGATATATTTCATAGACCTATGCTAAAAAAAATTTAACCATAACACTGGTCCTTTCCCCTTTCCCTGTGGAAGCTTTCCATGAGCTCCCAAGTCTGCTTTAAGCAGACTCTGAACATATCCCAGTCTAAGGAGAAACACAGAATTTTCTCCCATGTTTAAATCATACCTGTGGTGCCACTCAAATGTCAGTATTTTATTTCCTCTGTATTTAGAAGCAAAATGTATCTTCGCTATCCTACGTTTTCCCAAGCACATTTCTCCCAGGTAGAGGATTTTCCTTTCAATTCTAAATGGTTGCTGGGCACACGGCTCAGTGCCCAGCCCAGGCCGGGGCTGCAGGGCTGCGGGAGACCCACAGGTGGCGATGTGGTTAAAGCACACCTGGGCTGCGACCGCCGGGCCATGGACGGGCGGGCAGCGTTCCTGCGCCGGGGGCTCCCTTGTTAGGAAGTGCTCCCGGCAGGAGTTCCGTGTACCTGTGCAGGGCACCGCGTCTGCGTTAGCCGCCGGCAGGGGCAGGTTTAAAATGCTTTGTTGTCTCGGACATCGGGTGGGCGCACGGAGCTCGCAGCTCGGTCACGCTGCCATCACCAGATACTTGCCAGGGCAGCGAACGTGCCCGCGGGCGGTGGGGCCGCCCTGCCCTGCCCTGCCCGCAGCCCACGTCGAGCGCGGCCCGAGCGCTGCTGCCGTCTGGCCGGCGCTGCATTGGCTGCTGCTTACGTCAGCGGTCTGGAATCGAGAAACTCCTGTTAGGAAGTTTTTCTGTCCTTTAACAGATCCCGAGAATGTACCACCGAAGGGGCTCCGCCGCCGCGAGCGGAGCGCGGCCGCGTGCGCGGGGTGACAGGGGCGCGGAGCTGCGCCAGGAACAGCACCCGCAATTAGGAACACTGTGTTATTCTGGGGGTGTGTTCCAGCGTTTCGCGGCTGTGCTTATCCTGTGTACTGCACTTAGGCCTCACAGGCGTGCAGTTAATACGGAGTCGGTTTTTCAGTTTTAAGTGTCCCCACTAAGCATTTCTTGTTTCAATTGCCGTCATCCCCGGGCTTCCCCCTCAGAACCGCAGCTGCCTGCCCTGCTGACGAGCCGTGCCGCCAACTGCGGCTGCTTAACGCACCGAAAGCTCCACTGGGACGGATACCGCGGGCCGTGCCCGCCTGACTCCCGCAGCGCAGCTCCCGCGGGGAACGTGCGACAGTCGGCGGCTCGACACGGCCCCTCCGCCCGAAGGGCGAGGCGGGCGCGGCCCTCGCCGCCTCTCTCCGCCCCGGCGCGGGACCCCAGGACGGGGTGCGA
>VZTR01006657.1:172169-186262 GCA_013400775.1 Chaetops frenatus | reverse complement strand
CGGGCAGACGCCTCTCATAGCAATATCTATATTTTTCCAGCCTGGGCTGCCCCTTGCCGGGCGGGGGGCTCCCTCCAGCCGGCGAGAGGGCGAGCGCTGTGCTGGTTTCTTTGCAAGACCTCTTCAGGCACCCCGAGCGGCGCTCCTCGGCCTTTTGCAATATAGAGGGGAAGCAGGTAAGAAGTGTCGGTCGCTCCCCCGTGTTTCGCAGCGTTCGTGTGCGCGGTGCCCGCCCGCTGCCGCCGTCCCGCTGCCCGCCGGGCGGAGGGGCGCGGAGCGGGGCTCCACGGGCCCCGGGCATTGTCGCGGCCCCCCGTACAAAGCCTGGCGGCGGCCGCCGCTGGAGCGCCTTCCCTTACCCCCCTTCCCAGCTGCCGCCGGGAAAGGGCTCTGCCTGCCTCGGCTGTGAATGGAGGGGACGGGGGGAGTGGGTGGGGGGAGGCTGGGGCACCCGCTTCCCCCGTAGTAAACACTGTTCTGAAACAGTGGCAGAAAAGATCAAAGTGAGCTCTCTATTTCTCTCCTCTCCGATTCCCTTCCTGCCCCCCACACGGTCTTTTGTTTCAATCCAGGAGAAATTCGGTGAATCACCTAATTAAAACCAAGACGTGAATTAAGCATCCATTTTTGTACTACAAATTTTCAGCTCTCCGCTTGTCCCTCCCTTCGTCTCCATTAAAAAAGCACCAGAGACGCTGTTAAAAGGGGGGTATTTTGCCTCTAGCTTCTAGCTCTGCTTTCTATTTCACTGACTTCTATCCCAGGACCTAAATTGCTTGCCTCTGTAATTACTAGAGTAAGCCTATTTAAGTTAAAAGCTTCCCCCCCCAACTCTAAATGAAACTTGATGAGGGCCCGTCCTTAGTTATCGAGGGAGTCACTTTCTGGTCAGTCCTCTTGATTCATCTTTTTAGATTTAATCAGCATTAAGGTATTGCTTGTCCTTAAGAGCTTTAGCTTAATGGGGTTACTGGATGGTTTTCTCAGTGTAACGTTTCCCATTTTGTATTTATACATATTTGTCTTCGACAAAGACAGGTTAAGGTGGTGGCATGGAGCCTTTTTCTTTCTTTTAAGAAATCCGAAGTGATTTAAAGCATAGGAAAACGGTTTAAAGACTCGGAGCAGGAAATGCAGATTCATTAGGCTGTAGCTGGAAACTGTAACAAAAGGCAATTCCTTGAACAAATGCATCAGAAATCAATTTACATAAAGGTATACGATGCGTTCGGATAAATGCGATGCTAATGGCTTTTAGAGTGGTTTTCTTTCCAAAGTCTCGGGGTTTTTGTTACAGCTTAATTGGTGCAGTTCTCTTGGTTTATTGTGCGGTCACTGGACATACCTCCAGGTACTCTTTCTGAGGAAATGTATGTTTAAAATCGGCCTCAGTTCTCCTGCAGCCGAGTTGGGCCAGTGGCAGGAAAAGTTCGTCCTCGCTGCTCTGGACGTATCAGTCTGAAGGTCCTTAGCAGATAGCCAGATGCCTCGGCATGAGCACATACGGCTTACAAAGGACAAAGACAAAACATGCTGCTTAATTGGCAGTAAATAACTTGATCTTTTTATAGTATAAGTGACTGGAGGAACACCGGGATTTTATTGGACTCTGGATTGAAGGCAACAAATTAATCGGTTTAGAGAAAGCTTTATGAATTGATTCCTATATTATCTCTCGGTTGTCCTGCTTGCATAAAGCATTTATTAGAAAGTGAAAAATGCCCTTAGTAGCAGTTTCGGGGGCGGCCAGAGTAACCGCAGCCGGAGCGGTGCACTTCATTACTCTGCTGCTTTCCTAGGGTCGGTAAACTTTTTTTTTTTTTTTTTTTTTTTTTTTTTTTTNTTTTTTTTTTTTTTTTTTAGTGACAAAGGTTTAGCATTTAAACTGCTGATCAAGGGCAGATTAGCAAGACAAAAGTTGAGTATGTTTGTGTAGGAAGTTAACAGGCGTCCTAAAGTTCAATGGTCTATTATTCGGGCCAGTGTCCTCAATCTGGAGTGTTTTCTCTGGGTGCTTTTAGTTCTCGAAAATAAAACTAGAAAAAATAAAATCCCAAGGCCTCGAGGGAGCCCCTCGTTACCGCCCCGAGCCTGCGGAACTTCTCCTANGCCCCGGCCCGGCGCTGACCCGCCCCCGCCCCTCTCTCCGCGCAGGCCATGGTGAACCCCGGCGGCAGCGCGCAGCCGCCCCCGGTCGCGGCGGGCTCCCTCTCCTGGAAGAGGTGCGCCGGCTGCGGGGGGAAGATCGCCGACCGCTTCCTGCTCTACGCCATGGACAGCTACTGGCACAGCCGCTGCCTCAAGTGCTCCTGCTGCCAGGCCCAGCTGGGGGACATCGGCACCTCCTGCTACACTAAGAGCGGGATGATTCTCTGCAGAAACGACTACATCAGGTGAGACGACGGCCAGGCTGGTGAGAACAGTTTTCCCCCTTTCTCGCTGCCTTTTTCTCCATGTCTCTTTTCCCCCCCCCCTTTATTTCTCGTGGTGGGTGTCCGCAGGGCAGAGGGGTGGGCTGGCTCAGGATGGCTCCTTCATTAGGAAGGAGAGACGTGCGGGTGCGGATGTTAGCGCCTAGCCCAGGGCGAGTTGCGACTGCCAAGTGGAGGAAAGAGTTGGGGGGGCTGAACGACGACTGTAACTTTAAAGTGGTTTGTCAGCACAAAACAAGTCCTAACTAAAAATAAACAGCAATCAGAGAGGCTAAATTAATCTGCTTTGTTGTAGTCTTGAAGGAGAAGTGTGCATATCTGAACAGTAAATGTTAAAATCGTAGGGCTTAAATAAGGCTGTGGCAGAGGTGCTAAATAATGAAATGCCTGCCTTTAGTATCTGATTAATTATGATATTTACATAAGCACCTTTAAACTCCTTTGAGTGGAAACAAAATGACTCATTCTCTGTTCTCCTTGTGAAAGAGCTGATTAACCATCAGTTGGAGGGCCACGGATTCTACTTATAGCAAAAAACAGTGATATGATGTTTGTCTCAGCATTGTTACGGAGAATCTTTGAACCGACATTTCTCTTAACTTCAGTACAGACAATGCAGGAGATAACAGAGGAGGTATATGTTCTTGCCCTTTATTTCTTATCTCTTCCTCTTTTGAAGCTGTTTGCTTTAAATGCCACAGATTTGGGTAGGGGGAACTAAGCCTCACTAATCTCGCATCTGTTGGGGTACAGTAAGATTATGCAGAGTATCTCTTCCAACAAGTTTCCAATATAATTAATAGAAAGAATTCGTGAGGTCAGGTGCCCATACGATCTTTTCAGGTGAACTCAAGCTACTTAAACTCATTAATTTAAAAGGAGGCATTTTGGAGGATTACACATTTAATTTGAGTAAATGGTTTGATAGACTGATGCACATGAATGCTTCAAGGAGGTGTTCTGTTTCAACATTCAGTAATTAAAAAAAAACAACAAATAAGCCCCATAGCTTCCCAGCATCACAGAAATGCTTAGTTAAAACAAATTGTGTTCTGTTTAAATGCTTCTGGCTCCTCATTAATAGTAAATGTCAAGAGTTAACCCAGGATTTCCCTTCTTTCCGATGGTCAAGAAGTTCCACTTTTTTTTCCTTTCTGAAAAAAAACAAACCAACCTACCAAAAGCAGCCATCAAATGTTACAAGTTAGCTTATGTTGTAAAACTTAGGTTTGAGAAGATGTAGCTTGTGGACAGAGACCTCCTTAGTTAAGAGGATGGAGCTGAGATTCAGTTACTCTGATAGCGCAGTCTCTGACCTGGTACATGGCCGTGGCTTCACGTAGTAAAGTACATGAAACAGGTCCTGTGGTATGTCTGAGGAATGGAAGCCTTAGCTTTGCTACTTTTGGAGGTATTTTTAGAAAGAAATGTTAAAAAAT
The DNA here is from genome assembly GCA_013400775.1 of Chaetops frenatus. Classification (NCBI taxonomy): domain Eukaryota; kingdom Metazoa; phylum Chordata; class Aves; order Passeriformes; family Picathartidae; genus Chaetops; species Chaetops frenatus. Next base: position 182,391 of record VZTR01006657.1, on the reverse strand, counting down.
CAGCACCTTGTGGGAGGTTAATGGTGCTTTTTGGTCGTCATCCTAAGCAACAAGCCTAAGCCTGGCAGAATAGTAATTAAATAGAGCAGAACGGTGTTAGGGAGAGTCTCGTTTGAAGTGGAAAAATTGACACTACTGTTAAGATGCACTGAATAGTACAGATTCATCACTCAACCAACACCATCAAACAAACCCTCATGTCTGATTGCTACTAATTAAAAAGAGAAGATGTGTCCACTGTGTCCCAGAGGCAAGTTCAGGCAAGCTTATCGCAGTCCTCTGGTTTTGTGTTGCCAAAAATTAATACTCGTTTATTTTAATGTAGGCGATTATGAATAGGAAGCTTTATCAGATGAGAGGTTTGAATTGATCTCCTTGTCCTATCGCCTGAGTTCTCTTTAGATCTGTGTAATTTGACTTGCAAAAATAACTCTGACAGATGCTTGCTGAAACTTGAGCTGGACACTGTACACTCAAGGTGGGGTAGGATGGCCTGGTGCTGCTGGGGCTGAGTTAACTTGGAGCTTTCCCATTGGAAATGGACTTTGCAGGCTTCCTGGTGGGTCATGCTGGCCTTAGCGAAGCCATTGCCCTTCTTGTGTTTGAAATGGCTGCACTGGTTGTGGAGGCCATGCCACTCTGACAGCGAGTGTCTCCGGTTCCCCTCTGCCATCCTTCTCCCCTCTTTAGTTTTCCGGTGGGCTTTTGTGGTGGCACATTCTCTTCCCCAGGCAAGAGCCACGGGCACAGTTCTCAGCCAGGGACGTGGGGCATGCTGGACATGACTGACAAAATGGGAAAGAGGATTGATCGGCCCGGCAGGCGCCAGGTGAAAGGGACTTGACTCCTTCGGGCCAAGACCACAGGGCCATTTATTAATGAGCTTTTAGCTGTCTGGAGCTGTATGTGGGGTTTTTTGTTGTTGCTTAAACAACACAACACTCCCCTTTCCCTCCCTCTCCCCCCCAAAACCCGAAAACAAATTGGCCGTAGAGCTACAGCTGCAGCTTTCATTGAAGGCCAAGGTTCCTGGGAAAAGAGGGAGGTGAAAACCTCTGTCCGTTCCCCTCCCTCCCCACGGCGAGCAACGCGCTCAGGGAGGGGAGCGGAGCGCAGCCCTCCCAACCTTGAGATGCCAGATAAAGCAGCAGCGTGGCAGCGAATCCGCACAATTAAAAGCTTTAATTAGTGTCTCCTCCATTTTCTCTTAGTTCTGATAGGTTTTATCTAATGAGATCTGGTCGCTGGCTTAGATCTGCTTGGAATGACGTGTCCGAAATGAATGAGAGCCGCGTCGCAAACAAAACATTTAATTAACAAAATTGGCCTCTAAGAGGGAGCAGGGAGTGGTGGGGAAGGGGGAGAGGGGGAGACTGCCCGGGCGCCTCTTAAAGGGGCAGCGCCCGGCGCCCCTCCCCGGGCGGCCGCTCCGCGCAGCGCGGCGGGGGCGNCGCGCCGCAGTGAGGCCGCGCCGGGGAGGGGGCCGCCGGGCAGCCAGTTCATTTTCCTGGTAATCAGCGGCAAGCTGCTATATTCAGGGAATGCTGTCCCTTTAATTGAACAGGCTAGGTAATTAAATGGCACTTTTCCAATAGGACGTGCTAGGTAAATCTAATAGTTGGTTATTTAATATCACTTTGAAGTCTGCCCACTCAAGCACAATGACAGCACAGGAGCATGTGAACTATTAGCTAGGAAAAAAAAAAAAAAACAGGATCTCAAAAATTAATTAAATCGCATGCAATTTAGGGGGAACGTTTATCTTGATTTGTCATAACAGAATTAATTCAAGGCCTCCAATTCACTTGGGGGCAGATCTGTTACTCTGAATTAACCAAGCGTAATTTGGCTGGGTTTTTTTTTTCCGTTTTTTTTTCTTCCTCTTCTCTAATGCAGCACTTGCTATTATGCACAGCCCCCCTTTTAAGTATCAATAGCTTCTGGTGCTTTTAAGGTGCTTGGTCTCTAGTTATTCTGAAGTACCTTTAATGGACTTGGCTTCAGGCGTAATTTCTGTGTTGCCTTTCTTTGTTACATTTAATATAGCTGGTGCAGAATTTAGATTAAATGTGGGGAATGTACAAAAACACCGATTCTTTCTGGATCAGTAGGTCTGGATGTGCATTTCTCTTTGCTAGGGCTTGGATATACGTATGTGGACACAAATATGCACCATGTCATGCAAGAATCAGAGTGCTTAAATCTGTCTCCACGATTTTGGAAAGCAGTGGAACCTTATTTTGTTAGAACAAGTTGCTAGTGTTTCTGCTGATGCTGAATTTTGAGGAGCAAGATGGGAAACTGGGTTGAGAAGATTTCTTGCTGCTTTCACTGACACTCTCCTACAGAAAGTTCTGAAAAAAAGCCCCACCCAAAAAAACCCCACCAACAAAAAAAACTAGAAGCATTTGGGGGTGTGGGGAACGCTGTGTTGGAACCACACAGTAGTTAATTTAAGGTGGCTCAGTAAAATGCTGCTAAGTGTAGAAGAGCTGCCTTGTCCGTACAGGGAACCTCTTGATGTTTGTGATTGATTGCATTGCCCAAATGTTGAAATATTAATGACCTTCTTGGACTGAGGACCCAAAGAGGAAACTGAAACCAATTCTGTCATCACAATTAAAGAGTCCCCTGGCTTTAATTAGCCTGACCTGGGGTATCTCTACCCATTGCTGCAGTTAAAGAGAAAAGAGCCCATTAAAGTCCAGTCTGAGACCGATAGCTACTTAATTGAGCACCTAAAGCCTCAAGCCTTTTAAATCAAATACTGTCCTGGACAGTCCCCCTGGTTAGATAATTAGCTCTCCAGCTTCCCAGAAACCATGCAAAACAACTTTTTCAGTAAAGAATAGTTAACGTGGAAGACTTCCTTTGCTGGTAAGGAGAAATAACATTTTTTTAAAAGATAAAACCTTTTCCTGTTAATGGCATTACAGAACAAAACCACTCATAACAGTAGAGAAGGAAAAATAAGTTTAATTTTCTAGCTAAGTAATAATAAGCAGCGGAAAAGCATTCAGAGCTTTTAAATAATTTTTAGGAATTTTAGCAGAAGATTCAGCTGAAGTGGTTTCCCAAAGTAGAGTTGTTCTGGGAACATGCCTGGGGAAAACTTAAGATGTGTGGAAAGCATCGGGATTAGTTTGACTCCGTTTATTAGAATTCACAGACATTCAAGGTGTAGGACTGCTCCAGTTCAGAGTGAATAGTATAACAAATGAATGCTTAATGAAGACAAGTAGTGCAATGAGATCAGCATTCTGAAAGCTGTGTTTTCNGAGAGGGGGGTTGTGAGAGACAGCTCACCATGTTCAGATTCTCCTGGACAACTGACATGGTCCGTCCATCTTCACCCTTCTACCCAGCAACGCCCTTGCTGCCATCCCCTTACTCTGGATTGTTGGATCTTTGCTCTGGAAATGTAGCAGTGCCTTTCTGCCTCCTCTCACAGCCTTTCCCAAGCACCATCTCTAGTGCCAACTTCGTTACTAGTAACAATAAAGGAAGAAAAATGCATATTGCAATGCTTTGGAAGTGACCTCGGTATATCACGTAGCTATTCGGAACTGGTCCTGCTTTGGAAGATGCCCTAATAATGGACCTTTAGTTTCCAGACAGTTTAGTCCCTTTGGCGGGAGGTCCTGACAATGTATTAGTTCAGCTTTTCCTTTGTAACTGCTGTGATTCTGCAAGAACGTGTCAATGTGTCGTGGATCTCAGACTAATTAGTTTTGAAATGGAGTTTTGATTGAACTCTTCAAATCGATGCTGCTGCAAAATTTGTTTCTCAGCTTCCTATTAAAAGCCATCTTAAGGGGCAGTTTTACTACTCTCTCTGTCGTTCAGTCGATACATTTAATAACAACTTACAGGCTATTTTCAATAAAGTGGCGACAGCAAATTAGTAGTTTGAACATGACAAGCCTCCTCTGCAAGCTCAGATTCTGAAAATTCAAAGCAATTATTTTTATACAGAGGCACACTGCAATCATTCAGATTACGGGTATTCTGTTGTAATGTGTGTCCTAGGTTGACACAAACAGAATTTTATGACTTTATTTGGACAGGAAGGAGATGCAAATATTAATATTTATTATGACACCAATACGCTAATTTGTAAATCCTATTACTGTGTTTTACATCGTGCAGAAAAGTGGGTCTGTGACCCTGCCAGCTAGTTCAGTTTCCTTTTTTACTGTGAAATGAATTGTGGTAGTCTTTATAAATATTTGTGTCTATTAGAGACTCATGCAAAAGCAAATAAAGGTTTTCCAAATTCTAGCTAAGGCAGCCTGTAAAAGTAGAACTCAATAATCATTATTGTATTATATTTTGAATCGATGCATTGTGCCTTTAAATGGATTTGAAGAATTATGTATATATTTTTCTTCACCACTCTTCTGCCTATTCCCCCTTCCCCCCACTGCATGTGCCCCCCCCCAATGGCAGATGTTGTGGTCTCATTTGATTGCATAGGAAAACTGCAGTGATACAGCAAACACCCAGAGAGATATGATGACAAATGGGTCCAGATCCCGGTAAATTACTTTCTGCTCAAATCGAAATTTCATTCAGTTTGTTGCTAGCAGAGATGAAGTAATCTAAATTGTGGACTCAGGAGCAGATAGAGGGAAGTTGGAGCAAGCATTTCATTATCAAGAGAGAGAGAAGGTTAGGATGAAAGAGATGAGCAGAGGCAAATCTAAAGTGTTGACACCATGATTGAAAAGGTTAACCCATACACATTATATATCAACCTGGATAGCAGAGAGTTTCTAATGGAAACTCTGCACTGATGGAGGTTTACTGGAGTTTCAATACACTGAGCATGATGTCTTCTTAGATATACAATCAAATCCTCTTAACCCTTTTGATGACTCATATCTCAAGATATGATTAAAGTACAAAAGAGTTCTTCATATAATTTCAAGGACACAATGCATTTAAACTCCAGTCATGAATTGTATCTTTTTTTATGATGAACCCAGTAATCTGATAAAATGTGTGTAGTACAGAATTGTTTGTGTTTCTAGAGGTGTTAAGTCAATATTTCTGATTAAATCCTGTGTAACCACATCCAAGGTAAGGTGAAGCTACCAGTTGTTACACAAAAATATACTTTTTCATATTATGAAACATAAGCAAGTTGGAAGATCGGGGTCAGAAGTCTTAAATAGTTGTGTAATAAACCATGGCAGTGATGTGCAAAAATGCCTAGAGCCTTCTATGTATTGAATTATTCACAATCATCACCTCTGTTTCAGGTTATTTGGAAATAGTGGTGCTTGCAGTGCCTGTGGACAGTCCATTCCTGCTAGTGAGCTGGTCATGAGGGCACAGGGCAATGTCTATCATCTTAAGGTGAGGGGCTTTTTCTGTGTACTTTCATTTTTAGTAGCTGATTAGTACTGCCATGCCTCTTTAGTGTAAAACCTGCATCTGCTTGTGAATGAAATGCAAAACAATAACTAGAAGAAGGAGTTATCCGTTATAAAGCTTTCCTTAGTGCGTAGCTTTGTTGCCTCGTAATCAGTAAAACTCTGCTTGAGTTATGTACTGCATAGTCCCAACAGGTAAGACTAATGCCATATTTGGAGATAGTAGAAACCAAGCAGCTCCATATCTCAGCTGCACTTGCAGTCTCTGAAGTGTAATTTTCAAACTTGCAGCATACTTAATTTGTGCTGTAGTTTCACTTGCTGTCTCTCTCCTTTTGCAGTGTTTTACGTGCTCTACCTGCCGGAATCGCCTGGTCCCTGGAGATCGGTTTCACTACATCAATGGCAGTTTATTTTGTGAACATGATAGACCTACAGCTCTCATCAATGGCCATTTGAATTCACTTCAGAGTAATCCACTACTGCCAGACCAGAAGGTGAATACTCCACAATTACTAATAAGCTTTCTTAGAGCTAAATGAAGATCAATTTGTTTTCATTCTAATAGTGGACATTCCCTACCCCTGCAAACAGACCTTTAAGTAGCTGAACTTACCTTGGGTGCTTTAGGCACAGGGTGTGGGGAGAAAATAGTAACCTTTTAAATATGACATACAGGGTGAGTCAATTTATTTTGGTTTGGGCACGTGCATCTGTACAGGTGTTGAACTCCTTATGTACAAAGCAAAATGGAAAGCATTTATTAATACAAACTTAAAAGAAAGAGAGGTATTTTATTTTATAATCTTGAAATTAAGGGCTACAAGAGAGCAGGTTTCTGAGGGAGGAAAATTAGACTCTTTAATATGGAAATAAATGTCTTGTGAAGAGAAGGTTCCTGGACTAATGTATTTCATTTTAATATTAAGATTTTAGTTGAGGAAGCATGCTGGGGTACTCTTTCAGAAGTATTTTCCTGCCTGTTTTGTGTGTCATAACCCAGATTTTAAAACCAAAGTGCTATTTTCTTACCCTTCCGTAACACTAATAGCTCAACTAGAGATTTTGTATCTCTGTGGTTGATAGTTTGGTTTCTAGCTAAATAAGTAAATAATGACTCTACAGATCCTAGAGTGAAGAAGAAAAAAAATTTCTGATCAACAGTTGTCTTGTAACTCTGAAACTAGATAGTTTTAGATGTATTTTAATCTCCTTAATCAGTCCTAAAGCTATGCAAGTAAGTGCATTTTGATAACTGCTGTGCCTAATTTGTAACAATTACTGTCAACCTTGAGTTAAGAGACTGTTCATTCCACCCTGGACCAGAGAAGAGTGGATGTATGACTCTTGCACATAATTTTATTCACATCATATTTCATACTGATTATGTATTGATGACATTGATTCATTTACTCTTTACAGCGCCACTTGCATGGATATTAAATCTTATTGACCACAGATGAATTTTAATTTCAGATTGGTGATAGATTTTTCCATCAGCTCTGATAGTATATTTGACTTTTTCATCATTAACCCAGGCAATCACACAGCACTGAGTTATTGCAATGAAACAAAAAGTGCACACTTCAGTTGGTAATTCTTTATAGATTTACAATAGGAACTTCATTAATGTCTGTAAGGATCACAAAAAATAACATTTATCTGCAAGTAGGAATTCGGAAGATTAAAAAAAATCTGGGACAAATGCTAGGCTGATGTATTCTGTAGTGTACAGTATATTTTGTAGAGCTTTTAGTCAGTGGAGAAGTATGTCCGAGAAAACAGAAACAGTTCTTTATTTTACAGGATTTTTTTTTTTGTTATGTTGCTACATTTCAATATCTGTGTTTGCTTTTTTTCTTTCTGTGCATAAATTTACTGATTAATTTTAAGTATTCTTTCAAGTCTTATACAATGAATGTAATTACACCAAAATAAAGCATGGACCTTTTTTATTTACTTAATTTGCCAATCGAGGTGATGAGAGAATTTGAGTACAAAAATGCTACATAGTTAGGCAGAACAAAGATAATTAAGATTGGAAGAGAATGATCAGCCTCTTCTCAAGGAAGTACAAATACAGTTAAAGATTCATAGATTTATACTGTTGTGAATTTTAATGAAACAAATCTGTAATATAGACTAGCTAGCAGTGATGCTGTTAAATGAATATTTATAGGTATCCCATTTCAAAATATAAGTAAAACCATTCATCTTTATACACTGCAGTAAAAGGTTTACCATTCTGAGAGTGGTTTATCCACTTATCTTCTACGAATGTAAAGTTTAATGTAACTTAAAATAGGTGTCTAAATTGTCATTTAGTTTTATCAGTTTCTTTCTCTGCCTTAGCAAAACATAAAAATGATTTAGTTGCAATAAAAGCAGCAGACATGATGGGGAACATAGAACATGGAAAAGATAAGTAAAAAGTGACTGGGCTTACAGAAGTCGTGACTGGAGGCACCTGGCAGAGCTAAATGCAGGGAGAATGGTGAGAGCAGGTTTTTGTTGGCTCCTGTCACTGTCTGGTAGTGGCATTGCAGTAGTCAGAGCTGAGGCAGATCAGCAGCTATTGGGGACAAGGCTGAGGAGATGTAGTTTGAGGGGTTTTTTTTCTTTATAATACAATCTCTCTAGAAATTGTTTTAACTTCTACTGGTTTTCAGAGGGAATTGCAGAGCACTGATACTCAAGAAAACAAACACAGTTAAAGAGATAAATTGATGAATCCTGTATCTGTCAGGTTTCTGGAACTTTGGAAGCTACAGGGGCAGTTTCTGAGAAAGTTATGTTTTATATTTTGCTTTTCCAACAGTCTAAAGATTTTAACATCAGAGATGTTTTCCAGAAAGCTGCATGTTGTAGGGCCACTGATTAAAAATCTTCCACTGTAACAGAGTTGGATATAACAAGTACTTTTTATTAAACATTACCGATCAATCATTTTCCAGGTTATTCTCTCACTAGAGATCACAGAGATAGCAGAATATCCACAGGTTTGGTTTTTTATTTAACCAGAGATTGAGACACTCCCGGCATTAAAACACATATTTGTTGTGCATATGAAGATTATGAACTTACTCTTGTCTTATTGTAGTTTACAGGTGACTGGTGCAGGCAGGAAAGGTTGCATGGCCTAACTTGGTTTAAAAAACTTGGGTTTTTTTTTAAGGAGGCAAATGCAGGGATGTTTGCCCTTCCTGCCTTTTGGCTCCCTGAGGCAATTCACACATGTAAATTATAACTTCCTATCGCTTGCCCTGTAGTTTAAAAAACCTCCTGTTTTCTCTAACTCAGTATTGCTTGCCTGCAGAGTGCAAACATAGTTTGTGATGTCCTGTGTGCCATTTCATTTGAAGGGGCTGTATTGTCAAGGATTCTCTGCTTTTTTTTTGTACCGGTAGTGTTCCTGTAGTATTTCTTGTTTCAAACAGTGTTACCACCCGCTAAAAGTGTAATTTTTCCACCGGTTGGCAATTTTGTAACAAATGCTTGTCTTCAGCTTCTATACTTTTTAAATAAAGTATGAGTTACCTTACCTCTCTTAGAGAAGATCTTAAAAATCTTCCAGTTTACATATCGCTCAACAATTCCCTTGTAGTTACATAATTGGTGTTGTCTGTGTCCATAGTAGAAGATATTTGATGCTCATTTATTAAATATGCTTGCTGGCTGCTCCCTAATCTTTGTTCTGGACAGACAAATTACCTTTCTCACACTGAGCTTCGGCTCTGGGGAATTAAACCTCCAAGCCTCTACTACTTTAATTAGCTTGAAAGTGGGGGGTTGCAGTTACTAATAGACCTCAGGCTTTTAGTAACTTAGAGAAAGGGTAAAAAAAGAACTTCCTGGGAAGCGCAAAATGTCATTTAAAAGCCATAAAAATCTAATATATATTATTTCATTTTGGTAATTGCAAACAGATTGTATTTGAAGACTATGGATGATCATTCCTATTTTATCCGTGAAAGTTTAGATTTTTATTGAGTTACACACTTTTAATTATCACAATTCATTAACACTAGTATGAAAGCACATGTTTGACTTCATATATTAAAATGTTTATGTAACATTAACTAACATACCAGATGAGGAATTTAAATTGGGGGGGGGAAGGGGGGGGCAGGAATCCTGAGATATCTAGATTTAGCTCTTGTGCAATGCAGCATATTAACCAAAGTTGCCTTGGGAGGATATTGGCTGTACTTCATATTTGCTTTACACACTATTTCTTCCAATTGCAAGATGATGTTACTTGCTTCTTCAAAGGCATGGTATAATGGTTCTTCCCTTTCAAACGGGGCGCAGAAAAACCACCTTATTCACTGTATGATTTGTTGCCAGAAAGTACACTTATTTTGTGTTGTAGTCTCTTTTTTTTCATGTCTGCTTTTAAAAGTAGTGAAGTGAAAAATGTGTGCTTTTTGCTATTTAAAGTTGAAACGTTAGCAGTATGAACAGTCAGTGTAGAAAGCCTTAATCAAGTCACAGTTGGAAAGTAGTCTAATATAAAAGATTAGTGAATAGGGAAAAAACAAAAGCAGTCATGTTGTAGTTTCCTATCTCAAATTTAGCTAAGATACCCATTTTTATTTCTTACAGGTCTGCTAAAAGGTCAGAGTAATGCAGAATGCGTGCCTTCATCTCAAATTTTGTTCATCACAGATGGATCCCATGTCTCCAAGTAGACAAGTCACCTTTGTAGCTAGCATCAATGCCAGCTCCATACCATTGCACCTTCTTTATTCTCGATTGCCCTTCCCACATTTATTGGTGTATTAAAATGACTGAATATGAACATTAAGGACTCCATGAACCTGGGCTAATGGGAGACTGTAGAG
>VZTR01006657.1:161500-171779 GCA_013400775.1 Chaetops frenatus | reverse complement strand
TGTAGAAATTTTCACCTACTTCTAATTTGCTGAATGAAGAAAAATCTTTTATTTGTGATATTTTCAGAGACATTTGCTCTAGTATGGTGTATTTAAATAATAAAAAGTAAAACAAAACTGAGTATGGGTTTTAGAAGCTTTGCTTTTTTTTTTTTTTTTTATTACATTCAAAACATTCTGCAACTTCATCTTATGTAGTAATTACTTTAATTGTCAATTACCTTTAAAAGTAGGTTTTTGGTTTGGATTTTTTCTTTTGTCTTATGCCAGTAAAGACTCTGCTTAACTACTTGACCATGTTACTTTTGGCAAGGATAATGAGTACTGCTTCAAAATTATCTTTTTTTTCCATGGAGATTCTTAATTCTGGTAACAGCAAGTATATTATAATTCCCATTGCAGTGAATTACAGCACACACAGAGATACTGTGGTCTCTTTCTTCCCAGTTCCTTCTGTGCTAAGGATGTGCATGTGTCTAGGAGCATGCAAGCATAAGAGGGTATGAATATACCATAAGAGGTCAAAAAAATAAAAGCCAATGAAAGGGTCTGTACCTCATGCTGAGCACTAGAATTGAGTATTCATGAAAAGGAATACAATAGCTATTCTGATCTGAACAACATAAAGTTGTGTTTGCTGGGGTGAGAGACTTTAACTTTTTAACACTGATAATGTTAAGGAAAGAAAAATCTGTTTCATGGACTTTCTGAGAACTAGCTGATCTCAAAGTACGATCTGTTCTCTAAAAGCAAACAAACAAAAACCACCTCTCCACAAAGCAACAGAGCCACCTCCAAGCTTAGAAAGGGAACAGCTTCATTTTGCAGGTTTTTCCCATCAGCTGTTTTGTGGTAGTTCTGTGCAGAATACTTGTGAGAAAAAAAAAGTCTGACTTTTTGTGTTTTAGCAGGGATACTAACATGGATCTGTGGCTGTGCACTGTATGCCTTCAGTCAGCAACCTGCAAGCAACGAATCTGCCTTTGCTGCAATTCAAAGCAAATCAATATTAAGAAATACTCTACTTTTATAGGAAACTAATACATTCATAACACATCATTATTTTGTTTAATTCTGTTTTTTTAGAAGGTGTTCACTGCTTGGTTATGGAGTGAGCTTGATTTATTTTTGTTGTGGTGCCAATACACAAAAAGCTGATTTATAGATTTATCTGTCTAAACAACCAAAAAAACCAATTTTTGTTTCAGATTCTACTTCATGACCTCTAGTGTATTGGAGGCCTGCTGAATTTTTTCTTTTAACTCTTCAGTGCTTGAAAAAGCACTGTTTCAGAGAAAAGAAAATGTAGCAACATAGAGTATCAGATAGTAAAGACAAAAGACTACTTGCATAATATCTAAAGCACAACATAAATGACTGGCACTATGTATGACTTTTAATTAAATGCACTTATGGGTATTTTAAATAAGTTTCTAAGCTTTTTGACTTGGCATTAAAGTCTTCAGAGTCTGCAAATTGTGCTGCTTCAATATCCTTGAAAATACACTTAAAGTCATATGAATATAGAATTCAAGTATTAGTGAGACTGTAGACATCTTTTTATATTCTTTCAGTATAAGCACTCAAGGTACAGTGTTTAAATCTAACATGTACAGATTTTTGGTTGTCCAATATAACCTAGAAGTGCTAAGAAGATAGCTAATAACTTCTAGTAAGTAATGTAGTATAGCATTTAGTGATGTAGAGGTTGAAGTTCATTAACAGCTTTAAATAAACTATTATATGAGTCATTTGTAAAGCACAGCTACCTATTTAATAGCTTACTTTAAAAGCATTTCTTAAGTTGCAGACCTATAAGATTACAAATGTCACTCATGTTAGCATAATCCACATGCAAGTGATGAAGCCTTTGCTTTGATGTGCTAAATTGCAGGAGGACTAATGGAGCTATGAATATACAATAGAACATATTTAAGCAGTATTCTTGCTTTAGGTAAAACACTTTCTTGAAACCAGAGGCATTTCTTACAATGAAACAGACTGTAATGGGGACAGTAGGTGTGGGTAGAAGGCTACTAGAAACACTTAGATTTGTCCTTATGTGAAAAATCACTTCTTTTTAGGGAGATCTGTAAAGAAAAATGCATACTGGTTCACCTTTCATCACATGTATTTGTTGCACTGAGGCTGAAGTACACCCTCTGCATTTAGTGCTGCTGGAAAGTCAAATAATCATTCAGTAAGAGCTTCCCTTACTTTCAAAAATGAATGCTGTTAAAAAAAGAATCAAAGGAAATATTACTAATCTGAAATCATCCTCATGAACCTGGATAAAATGCTCTGTCTATACTGCATCTAAACATCTCAATCATATAAATTGTCACTCTTATTAATGAAACAATTTTGTAAAAAGATTGCCCTCTAAATGAGTTTAATGTTTTTACCTATCCAGCTGTCTAGTTATGAGATTTACACATCCTGGCAGGCAGTGGGACATTAAGCCTTTCCAAACCAAATTCTGTTTGCAACAAGATACTGTCTTTTCAGTCCTACATGATTTATCTTTAAATATTTTAACAGGTTATGCAGTATCTTATGAAATATAAAATGAGAATGTCTTAACAAAATGAAGCCTATGAAATTAAGTCACATCTTCAGAATATTAACCACACTGAGTTTGTCTCCTTTTTTCCCTGTTAGTTAACACTGATAAAATTTGCATCACCTAACATTAGGGTAAATAATAAATAAAACCCCAAAACTCCCATAGTGGGCAGAGTATGCCTTGCTATCAAGGCTGCGGAGTGACCGCCCCTGGAGGTGTTTTAGGAAAGACTGGACGTGGCTCTGAGTGCCACAGGCTGGTTGACACGGTAGTGTTCAATTTGACTCGATGATCTCAGAGGTCTTTTCTAACCTGATTCTGTGATTTCAAAAGATCGTTTCAATTGAAGTCTTTTATCAAAGTATTTTGCTGGTAGTTGTATGTCAAGTGTGCAGCTTTTTGCACATATCCATTCTGAACAGCTCTATTAAAATAAAAAATAAAATTGAGATTAGGAAATTCATGTATATAAATTTTTTTTAAGTATTACATTTAATCAGTGTGAAATTGTATTCTGGGTTTGATGGCACTGCTTGAGACTCCTGTAAATGCAGTACCAGATAACCCTTGTTGCTGCTCGTTACTGTTACTACCAGGTGTATGCCTATTGTCAGTCCAGCTAAGCCACTGACAAGCTTATTGCAATTAAATAGCAATTTGTTTCTATGAAACTGCAATTAAAGTATTACTGATCAGCCATTTTAGATTGGCAGTGCTGTGACTGTATGTTAAACAGAGGAGCCCTCGATTCCTTTCTGCAGTTGGAGAGGCGAGTAACAGTGAGGTGTAACACGCTCACCTCTGTCCCTTGTCAAGCTGGAAGTATGAGTCCTTGGTGAAGTGCTCTGATCTCATCACCAACATGCTGAGAGCAATGACAAGTCAGGGCTGATCTCTGTAGGTTGAACTTGCAGCTTACAGGACCTGAAGTTATTGCTGTTTCTGTTCCTGTATAAGCAGGGATGTGTACACTTCCTACGGGGATGTTTTCAGCTCCAGATTGATTCTGTTGAGAATGGACGGCAAGTTGTGGGCCTCGAGCCAATAACGTTCTGCAGGTCCTGACTTGTTAGAGCTGTGTAAACAGGGCTACTATAGCTCCTTAATCATAACTAATAAAAGACTAGAAGAAAGCAATCAATTACCTTATAAGTTTGTTTTGTTTTGTTTGGGTTTTTTTTTAATAAAAAGCAGTTTATCTGACACAGTGATTATTTTCACACTCATACAAGGGATGAGAGTTTAAAGCAATCTGATGGGCTTACCTAAGTGCACCTGGGGTTTGCTGGCAACTATTTGCTTGTGATATTCCTGGCAAGCCACAGTGCTCCTGCCCCTAGGCCTTGCAGAACCCACCAGCCACTGCCTGGAGTCCCTGGCCAAGCTTGTACCATTCCTGGTTGACTTGAAATCTGAAATGTAAATTTTTGGTGCAAATTAAAAACTTGTTTGTAAGAACTCAGAGAGGAATTAACTTTGTAGTGGTAATTTTGGTTTTTAATCATCACCATATTTTAACACAGTCTGAGACATGTTAACTTCAGTTCCTGCATTTTTGTAGAGTGGAGGCTGTAGACATCCTGGTTCCTGTGCCAGAGGGGATGACATCACACCCGTGGCATGCATGAGATAAGCATTGCTTCATTTAGGCAATTTAGGTTCTTGTCTCTGAGAGATGTTCCTTGTGGGGGTGAAGGCTTGGTCCTACAGTGTAACCCATGGGGTGGGTGATTGCTGCTGGGGAAACTGCTGCAGGTTTGCTGCTCAGGTGGCACATGGATAACAAATGCCACCTGAGCAGCTCTTGGCTCCTGGCAAATGGCAGGTAAAATGCCTGTGCTTAAACCTAAGTGAAAATGGCCCAGCTGACAGTAATTCATTCACTCTGGTAGAGTGGTCTTATGTCTGAGCCCAAGGCCTGAAAAGAGTCCTGTTTACTGGAGACAGACGCTACTGTGTTGAGGAATTTTTTTTTTCCTTCCTCTGTGAGTATTTTTTAATGAGTTCTGTTGTGTTTCTTTTAACAGTAGTTCTAGCATTAAGCTCACAGAAATGTTACTGGTTGCAGGAGGCTGCACAATTCAAGGGGGGAGGCAATAGGATGTAAGGGGGTAGTTGGGGGTGGCTCACCAGAGGCTTTTTTTACCCCACTCACCTGTAGCTTGTCCACTGAAGGCCCCTGAAGGAGGGCAATATTGAGGAAGGCTCTAAGGAGGCTCAGACCTGAAGAACCAGTCCTGAAAAGGGCCTGGGCTTTCAAACCACAGTGCATGCACCCCAGGAAGGCTGGAAATTTTAATAGGTGGTAACTTTCAGCAAATGTAAGCTGGAAGTTCTCTCATATTCATCGTCATAATGGAGGCCTTGTAGAGCATTGTGCTGTTTTGTTCCCCTGTGTAATATCACTCTTACATTTTTGTGATAATTTTATCTTTTTAAATCAGTTCTCTGCTACATTATTCACTTGCACAGCACATGCTGAATCTTGAAAATTGCTTTTTTTTCCAATTATCAAAATGTTTAAAAATTATATTGTTTTACTTTTTAGAATTGTTTTAATTTGCTGCTATGTATTTAACTTTTAAAAACCAAAATCAAAACAAAAATCCTCAACAATTTTGTTGAAACCGTTCTACAAACCATAGGATTAAGACCAAAATTAGGCATGAGACATGCCTGCCCCAGAAGAATTTTTTTCTTTTTTGAGAGAATATAGTGGAGAGAAAATTGATATTTTGAAAAAAGTTATTCTTGGTGGTTGGGTGCTGGCCCCAGTGAAGCTGCCTGTGAGGAGGGTGCTGTGCTGCCAAGCACAGTGATATGGGCAGCATGAAAGGAGCCCCCACAGACAGAGCCTGCCCACTGCCTTGCCCAGCACTGGTGAGGGGTCCCCTCGGGTGCCCATCGTGTCCTTTGCTCCTAGTGCTGCTGAGCAAGCCAAAGCTCTCCCTGTGCAGCCAGATTCCTCTGCAGCTAAACCAGGCAATGTTTCTTAATCCCATTGTTGGGATATGCTGTTAATTACATTTTGAAATATCCATATACTTTTCCTCTTAGGGGATCTTACAAGCAAGGCTCTCGCTAACAACTTCTGTGGTTCACCATAACCTCTCAGAATAATCATTGCTTCCATTGAACCTATGTCAGTTGTTTTGTTAAACTAAGTTGAGAGAACGGGGCCTATATTAATTCACGAAAGGCAAGAGATTGCCCTGTGATTTGGGAAAATCTTGATTGCTTACAATATGAATAAATGAACAAGGCAGATATTAACTTTACACCTGACTTCAATTTCTTTGAGCAGTGAAGAAACGTCCAGTAGGAGGGTAAAAATTCAGCTAAAACTCATAAGCCAGCCATTAATAGGGTAACTTTATTGTGTTGTAAAATCTTCAGCTGCTTCTAGAAAACAAAGGGGCAAGAAATGCGGTATTTGTCTTTTATTCTTAGAAAAAAACATTAAGATCAAACAGCCCCTAAAAGACTGAGCTGATATGCATCCCACTTACATATTTTTGGATATCATCTGATATTCGTTCCACTGATGTATTTGATAGGTAATTATATCAGCCATATCAAGATGCTGATACCAAATAGTAGAAGACTTCAGTGTTTTGCCATAAAGCTTATACCCCTTGTTAATGAACTCTCATCACACTTGAGATCTGCAGCAATCATTTGAAAGCTGTAGTTGGTATTTTTGTGCTTATGCCACATTTAAAAATTATTATTCTTGCTTCATCAGTTAGTCTTTTTAGCTGACTTGAAAAAAAAAGCATATTGCAAATGAGCTACTATTCTTATTTGTTGTTTTAAGAAGGGTAAGCACTGAAGTATTCAAATGGAACAGATTATACCTTTAATTACATCCAAACAGGATGCTGAGCTGATTTTTCTATTTTCCGTTTAATTGCTATAGTTCAAAAAGATATTGCAAATTTGTAGATGAATTATTTAAGCATAGCCTTCTGGCCTCTGTGTTTGTGGGAGAGACCAAACTGGGGGTGGGGGGAAAGAAAACAGAATTTAAAGGGGGAAATTACCACTTCCTTCTTTAAGAAAAAAGCTTGAATAAAACATCTTGGGGGAAGCTTTTTACCTGGATAGTATCTTATGCTTCGTGGGAGCATCTTGGGATTCCATGGGATTTGTTTGTATCCCACCAACCACAGCGGCTGCCTCAGTCCTGAGGGCCCCCCTGTCTCGTGCCTTGGGTACAAAAGTGCTGTTTCTTCTGCAACCTGCTCCTTGGTGACTGTGCTGCTTCACAGATGCAATCCCAACCCTTTGCATGGATGTGCTTGATCTCAGTTCTTCTATGTACAAAATGAGAATAATGAAACGAAGCACAATTCATCACTTCTTAAACTAAATATATTTCCATTTTGTTTGCATGTGCATGTGTATATATCATTCACCGTATATATTTTGAATATGTACGACATTATAGCCAGTGATAAATCCTACTCATTTACTATATTTGTTATTTGCTGCAATATTAAACTCAGTAAGAATTTGATATGTAACTTCTACCAAAACTAAATATATTGTGAAATTGATGCAAGAGCAGGATTCCCTGCTTCAACACAGTCAAAGGTGGCAGCTTGTGTGGTAAACAAGTGCAGACTTTCCAAAGAATAAGCCAGTTAATTACNGGGGGGAAGAGGAGAGGAAAACCCCAACCTATAAACCGAGAAAACAAGTAAACCTGAAGCTTGTACTGTATAAAGAAATGCTGTTGGTGAAAAACTGGACTCTGCTGGCCACAAGTCTTTTGCTCCCCCCATCTTATTTTTTTTCCTTCTGCTGAACTTGTCTGCGTAAAGTACTTTTCTATAACTCTACTGTGAATTCAAAGAAAGATGACACTGGCAAAATCTATTTAAGTTTTTTGGTGGATTATCTTATTTCATTATTTTCAATACTGCTAAGTATGTGCTACCCACTTAGAGAGATGATGCAGTGCATAGCAAAGCTCAAGATGTCCTCTTAAATACACAAGGCTTATGCAAGGGCGTGACACAAGCAGGTTTTAAACGTCAGCAGTGTTGGCAGCTTTGAAGGACTGATCCAATACAGCCTTGCCGACAAGTCACAGGTTACAGGGAGAGATTCAGGAAGAAACTGAACTAACCAGAGTAAGAGTAGGACACAACTTTTATTGATGAAGTTCAGGGGAAAGAGGCACTGGGGGCAGCTGTATTAATCCCATAATAACTTGAAATATAATCAGTACATTGCTGCAGGGATGGCTAGGAAGGCAGGGAGGTGGAGGTGTCAGGGTTTAAGTTCACAGGCTTTCCCAGTTCATTAAAAAGTGAATCAATCAGAAAAACAGGCTGGCTTTTCAAAGGGTTGGCAGTTGTGAACGGGCTTCGGACATTGGGAGGAACACAGATGGTGAGCCCAGCCTTGTGCAGGGGCTGCAGGAGCTCCCCAGCCATTCATTTGAGGAGACGGCTGTGTTTTACCCTGCTCAAGCCAGTAAAATGTGTTATTATGTGCTAGGGGAGTTTCTGGCTGGATTCTGAGAACTTAAAAGCTAAGCGGTGTTGGTGCTGTGGGCCATACTAAGGTGACGCTGATAGATGTTTATAAAGGGAAAAAAGTTTTGTTTTATAATTTCTAGAGTAGTGGTTTAACCAGCAGGCAAATGGGCAGAAGGAGTCTGCCTACAGGACTCCTCTTTGTAGGCAGCTGGTATAGTAATTAGCTCATTACTATTAATTTTTGCCATCCCTGGCCTGATCAATGATGTATTCTTTTAAAAAAGTGGAATCTTTATATCAGGATCTAGCATTTCCTACATCCTTTTGATGAAGCTGGTGTATGTACACAGACCAAAGAACATCCTTGGAGAGTGAGCTTACTCACACCCACGGGCACTTGAAGGTTTAGGAAGAATGCCCTATATTTAAATAGGACTCATGACTTTTTAATTACTGCACAGTACAACAGGGCTCAGTGAGAACACATGGTTGTCCAAACTGGTGTGCTGGGATTGCTCACCAGTGGTATGGGAGTGCATTTAATCAGTGGTCTGTAGCTCAGCTGAGAATCGGCACCCACCACAGGCACAGGTAGGAACACTGACAGACAGCATTTCCATAGGAAGCTCAGCCTTGTGTTGGGAAGATGGTAGGAACAGAGCTGTGTCCTATGGATGACTGGTGCAGTCTGAAGGACACCCACGTTAGAAGGCAGCAGTGTCAGTGGGTCCTGGTAGCTCCATAGAGGAAAGTACACCCCTCTGTGGATATCTTTGCTGGAATGTGAGCCCGTATAGCTTCCACTGCCCCCTTGCATGGATCCTGCCATGTTATCAATGGGCCAGGGACTGCCCTCAGATTAATTAATAGTTTCACTGATTGCTGGAGGAGATGTGGAGGAGGGCAAAGACATACTTGTCAGTGTTACAGTTAAGAGAGGCTCTTTTTTTGACATTTCCTTTTAATTAATTTTTGCTTTCTGAGATGTTTATAACAACATGAACAACTTAACAGAGTTGCTATTATTCAGCAAATAATAAAAGCAAATATTTGGCAAGGGCATTTTTTAATCCCACCCTCCCATCTTCACTGAACATTACTTTGGGCTAGCAAAAGATGTCTTTGAATATGATTAGCCATAGCCTGAACCTCTCCATATCACTACAATATGGTTTAAAGCACGAACCAGACTGGTTCCACACCTCCTTTCTTACATTCATAGGTCTTCCCAAGTGCTATCCTGAGCCACAGCCTAAGGCCAGTGAGTAGAAAACCTACCTGCTGGATTAATTTATTTTCTTGTTTAGTGTGAGTTTCAACCACTTCCCAAAATGATGATTTTTCTAAATGTTAATTTCCTCTTCCATTCTCCTTCATGGCTATGCCTGGCTCAGCCTTGCTTGTGTGTCAGCCTGCTCTGAGGATTCATGTTCAAATGGATTCAGCTGGAATGCTAAAGTGGCTGGGAGCTGGCACTCATGCAGGGCTTGGGGCAGCTCATAGTGGCCTGACCTGTTTTTACTGAATCAGTTCCAGTTCAGCAGAAGTGGGTCAGACTACCTTCAGCCATGTCGATCCAGAGCTTCACAAGAACTTGCAACTTTGGCAAAGTGGAAATTAATTCAGCTGAAGAACAATCTCAGAAAAGCAGAGATGTCACTGGCATCTCATTGGCACCATGAATACCCCCAGCTATAACATTGCAGATCCCCCACGCCCTCAGCACCGTTTTGTTGGTGGGGAGGCGCTGGGAGGAAGTGCTGGAGGAAGGGCAGAGCAGCTCACCTGCACACTGGGGCTCCTCAGTGTCCCGGCCAGCGAGAAGGAGCACACCCAGCACTGGGAAGGAGGACTTGTCCAGGTGTCCATGGCAGGGGTTCACACCACCCCATCTCCTGGAAGCCAACCAAGGATGACATAAAGATATGCTTCCCATCATGCCATCCCATGATGGTGAGTCTCCTGATTATACATGGGTCCCTTACTCCCTCTCGGGATAGGTCCATCCCACGCTAGCCCTGATCTGGGAACGCCCTCAAGCAGGTGTTGTGAGCAGGCTGCAGCTCCAAGGACTTCACTGGATCAGAGCCAGGCTCTGCACTGGGGACATGGCTCTGCATTAGTCACACTGGTGGAGAAGAAAAGCCTAAGCTCCAAGGGGCTTGTGGTCCTAAGATTGGACCAGACCATTTGACAGAGGCCTAATCTAAGCAAAACCAGTACA
>VZTR01006657.1:129000-159000 GCA_013400775.1 Chaetops frenatus | reverse complement strand
CACATTTTTAAGAGGTAGCCCATTGGGCTGTTCTGTGCAGGACAAGGCTGTTACTGAACAGGCAGATACCACATAAGGATAAACTGCTTGGAAACCTTTCAGGTGACTGAAGTAGAACCTGGGGTGATCTGAGGCAATTTCAGCTGGTTGATCAACTCAAGTTCACATCTCAGGAAAACAGAACACCCCACTGTCTAGATCTGAAGCTTCCCAGCACATGAGGCATTTACATCTGGGTTAAGTGCCAATGAATCAGACTTACACCACCACCACTTATATCTTACGTGCAAATTATGCTCAGCAGGTAAAACATGTACATGACTTTAAAACAGGTTACAAAATAAAAGATGGTGAGGTTCCCAAGTGCTCAAAAATCTCTGAAGGTCTATGCACACAAACACAATGTGGGTTTTCGGGTGCACAAGACATGGCAAGAGGTCCCCATGGCAGCATGTTGAGTCCCTAAAATATCAATTCATAATGAGTACCTCAGGATACATTAATTGTGACTTCTGATTTGCTCTGAGCTGGCTCTAACGGCATTCATTATGTTGACACCCTGTGATACAAGTTTGGGTGCTAGATTAGACCGAGTTTATCCTTTGGCCTGTGTCAGATTGGTGCTGAGCATAAACTGGGTTCTTATCCTTGTTCCCAAGGGAAATGAGTGTTCACACAGGAATTGGCCTTTGAGAGGCTGAGTAAACAGAGCTGCTGGGATAGGTCTGTCTTTGCTGGGAAAGCAAGGAGAGAAAATTCCTTTTCAGGCTCAATTAGCAAGTATTTTGAGGCTTTCTGCCCATCACTTTTTAAGTAATAGGCTATTATGATTCACCAATGTTCTAATGATATTTTAAAGGCATATTTTCTTTTTGACATGCTATCCATTTATCTATGTTCTTCTCTAAGTAGGGTCACACATGCAGCTTTTTAGCACATGACGCTGTACATGGTGCTAATAATACCAAGGTTTAATCCCCATATGGGCCATTCACTTGAGAGTTGGACCTGATGATCCCTATGGGTCCCTTCCTACTCAAAATATGTGATCTGGAAATATGACCATAATTACCCATAGAATACAAAAGATACGTCTCGAGTGGAAGATGTATCCATTCAAACCAATTCAGATTTGCACTATGCTAGTAATTTTCTTCTGTTGGTTATCTTATTGCTAGAGTCTTAATATTGCTTGAATGCACACTTCTAATGCATTAATTGCTAAGAAGAATGCTGTAAGGGACTCTGGACGCCATCATATCTTTTGAGTAAATCATTAGTGAATATGCTCTGGCACATATTTTGAGTAAATCATTAGTGAATATGCTCGGGCGCATATTTTCATCTGTATTCTTCAGTAACTGTTCTTGGTAGTGAAAAAAATCCCTAGCATATCTTAAAAACAATCACTTTGCATTTCAAGCTAGGAAATCTCTCTACCTTCCATCTGACTTATGGATTGTGAAAAGCTACCATAGTGAAAAACAAATCGTTGGATACCTATCACATTGAAGGGTTATATGATATATCACTCAGCATGGAGTCTGGTTTGATTTACTTTGCACGCAAGCGAAGGAAACTGTAACAAAAGTAGTGCTTTTACATTCCTTGTATTCCCCGCAATATTCTGCCATCCCTCGGAAGGTAAAGCATGTCATGAAGTCACTATAGGTCTGCATTCAATAACTGATGGCAGGATAAAGCCTTGCTGTCTAGGTGGATGGTACATGGCAGCACAGATAGAAGTAAATGTCTCATTTCTCAGTTCATACCCAATTCAGAGAGGATTGTGGATCTTCCTGTCTTGCAGAAGAGACCAGGGAGCTAAGGAGGAGAGTGACTCTCTGTATGTACTAACCCCTGCTCTGGTTTGGAGACACCAAGGACTTACTGTGGTTCAGCTGAAAGGGCAACAAGAACTGTAGTATGAGATAAATTACTCACTGTTTGACATTTGGGATCTTATTAAATGTTAGAGAATATTTTAAATTATGCAAATTAATATTTTCTTACAGTATATTTGGCTGTGTTCCTGGCCTGTATTACTTTTCTGCATTGAATACCTCCATCTCCATATCCAGCAGATATTCAGTCCTTAAAAGAGTTTGGCTTTTATTTTATTGCATTTATTTTTCTGCCATCTTATATTCTAAAGAGATGTAATGTATCAGCCCAGATATGTTTCATGTTGTGAGGAGGGGGAAGGAAATAGCCTGAAAATGGTTTACAGTTTAGCATTGAGCTGATATTTGTGAAGACAAAAACTTATTCCACAGCATTTTTACCTTGTGATTTGGATTCCATGGGGTAAGAATCAGCTTCAAAAATCTTGTCGTGACACTGTTTTCAAAGTCAAATAAGGAGCGTCAATGAGGACACACCACCCCCAAGTGGCTCCCCTCCAGCTTCATAACCCCAATTTATTTTTGACATTGCACCATAAGACTGCAATGATTAATCTATAATAGATTATCTCACAAATCTGCAACAGAAGAACAGAGGATATGATTTCTCAGGATTTGGCACACTAGCAATGGCATGTCACAGCAAAGGGTTTAACGAATAACATACAACAGAAAAACAAACTGGGGAGAGGCTGGGCTATTGCAGAGGGACTTTAACATGGCTCAAGGAAACCCACCTAACCCAACGGCTGCATTGACCACTGACCACTTGACTTACCTCTAATATTTGAGCAAATAATTCCCATCAGCTTTCCAGAAAGACTTCTCTAAGCATAGATGTTCCTCACAGCCTGCCTTGAGCTTGCATTTCCTAAGTGCTAAGTACCTATAAAACAGAATAAGAGGCGTTTACCCTTCCTTTGTGTTTGTCCTGTGGGATCATAGGATGTGTGTTACAGAACTGCAAAGTGTAGTCATTTGCGAAAATTGTTGAATTCCTAGGGAAAATGCAAACAATTGGATGGCTGTACGACGTACCTTCACTTCTGAGAGTAAGGGATGTTTGTGTGGAACCTGCTGCATAATTTACTGTACTGTGAAACATTTACCATGGATAAGTTTCAGCCTATGGAATTCAGTTAAAAAGGGCAAGCATATTTTTTCTGGGACATGGAACCTTGCACCAAACTTAGAAGCCAAAAGTAATCATAAAAAATCAGAATAACATCCAAGTTCACAGACACAATTTTCTGGTGCCACTGAAAATGTTTTTGCCAGTTAAAAAAAGTTATTGCCCTTTACTGTAATTTTAAAAATTGATTAGGAACACTAGAAACTTGAGAAAAAATCCTCCCTCACCTGTCTGACCTTCGCCAAATGCTGAAGAGCAACCATCCACCTGAGAGCAGGACAATGAAAAATGGAGGGCAGAGTAAAGCATGATTGTACTGTTATTGCCATTCAATGACACCTTCTGTAGAATCTCTAGTCCTCTTTTTACAGTATTTCCATATTTATTAAGTAACCTGGGATAAATATGTTGCTCTAACCTTGATTTCTGCTATTTTCAGGGAGGTTTTCCTGCCAGTCTAAGCTGTCTTTTCTGGCATCAGAAGTTGAGCAAAGTTCTCTGTGTTGTAACAGGTTTTATTAGTCTGCAATGCCCCTTCCCTTGACCTGTTTGGACTTCTCTTTTGCTAGTGCTTCTGTCAATCCTTGGCTTTCTGTGTGGGGCCAGTGAAGGTCTCAGACTCCAGACACTTCAGCCAGAACCAGGACTATTAATTTGTTTGCGTGCACTATCAAGCAGCAATTGTCTTTAAATTGCTGGCTGAAGGCAAAAGGGCAGGTCAGTGCTATCTCTCATGGAAGAACACAAGGATGGTGGCAGCAGGGTAGGTCTGAAAAGGCTGTGGGGCCAGAGAACTGTCCCATGAGCCAGCACTGTTGATAGACAGCTGTGACAGACAACATCAAGACACTTCAATGCTATAATCTCCAGCCCATCAAAAGGAGATGTTAATAGTTTCACATAGCTGGGGTTTGTCTCAGAGGTGAGCTCTTTCTTTGGTTCTGTTGGTGTGTCTGGGTGATGGCAACTTTTCCCCTTTAGTCTAAAGGCCCAGCAGATGAAGCTTGCCAGGGTAGTGCTGACACTATCCAGCTTCTGCAGCAGTGCACAACATAGCAGTGCACAACACAGGAAAGTAAAACTGTGTTGGAAAATAGGGATGCTGCTGCCACACAGCCTGAGAGGCTTGAATTTAAGTCCCTCCTCCTCCCTCTGCTGAAGCCATGCTCCTCCCTAGAGTCATCAGAAATTGGGTCTTTCCCTCACACTCACCCATGGTCCAGAAAAGGGTTTAATTTCTCTCTGCCGGGAAGCAAGTTATATATTGGGAATTATGCAGGATTTTTGACCTGAGTGACAGCAAATGCAGCATTAACAGCTAAAATTTAGAGAGCAAAACAGTACCTCAAGCTTTTGCAAGATTGATGCAAACTGTTCAGCTTTATGCAAATTTCTTTCCAGGCTATTTTATGAGCAAAAATATTGTCTCCATCTCTACCTCTAGGCACTCCTGACCACAAGCTGAGATCTCACCTATAGGCCAGGAATGGTGGGGTGTCCAATGGCAGAGATTGCCACAGAGCTTGAATTTTACACATATGTGAAATATATACAAAATATATAGGGTTTCACATCTCCAATGGGAAGTGTCAAGGGTCTTAGCAGACACAGAGGGCTGAAAGCATCTGCATTGAAGCAGGAGTCAGGGCAGGTTTAGGTCAAGGGTCTGGCTCAGAAAGTAGAGAGCAATGAGGTTTCATTCCTGCTGTCAAAGATCTGAAATCACTCCCTGGCCCATGCCTTACTTGCCATCCATGGCATTCCAACCATGAAAAGCTGTTGTACTTATGAGATGCTAAAACTCCTCTCATGCTTTGGGGTTATATAAATACCATGAAAGCCCACAGAAATGGACATGGAAAACCAGCATGCAGATCCTGGTCCTAGTCAGCCTGAGAGCCTGTGTCCTACTCTACCACTGCTGCTTCAAGCTCAGGGTGCAGGTGACTGACAATGTGTCACCCTCTGCAGCTGATGGCCCTGGCCCTGAGTCCACAGAGTTCAGGGGTCTTGGCAGTATGGTGTAAAATGTAAACAAGTGGTCTTTTTTGTTGCTGCTTTTTGTTTTCATGAAAGCCAGTAGTCACAGAACTAAAGCAGTTGGATGAACCATAATTTACTACCATGAACTCCTCTTGTCTGTGTTTTCCTAAAGGTAACAACCATAGATACTGAGATGGCTGCACTTTGGACAAAACAAATGCTGTAACAGGATGTAGCTGTAAAAAACCTGTCAAAGCTCATAAACAAACAGTTATCCATTTAATCACTAATTATTAATCCAATTCTGATCTTCAGTTACTCAAAATGAATTGTTTTTAAAAAGTGATACTTGTTAGTCTAAAGCAATTTAAAAACATGTGTCCAAAAGTAATGCATTGGTTTACTGTGGAACAATCCATCTGTTATTACAAGAAAATTAGGACAGGAAAAATAAGTCTTATCCCATGAAATCAGCCATATGAGAGAAGATTCCTTTTGAAACTGCCCCCACCTGAAATCCTAACC
Organism: Chaetops frenatus; assembly: GCA_013400775.1. Lineage (NCBI taxonomy): Eukaryota > Metazoa > Chordata > Aves > Passeriformes > Picathartidae > Chaetops > Chaetops frenatus. The sequence continues at coordinate 153,456 of VZTR01006657.1, read as the reverse complement.
TGAGTGCTGAAGGAGGCAGACAAGCGTTAATGAGTAGGACCGCAGCCTGCACCATATTCCTGCCCCTCTAAAGCAGCAGAGTTACAAAATGGATGGGCATGGAAGAAATTACAGATTTGCTACAGATATCTGCTGCTTAGTGCCTAAAAATTTAGTTTAAGGAGCCTCTCAATCTGTGTATGGAAATGAGTCAACAGCAGAAGCACTTCTGACCTCCTTGAAGATTTTTAGCTTCATCTCAACTCTTCTTAAAACCTTTCCAAGCTAATGATATTGTATTCTTGGATTTTAGTTGTTTTTTGTTTTTCTTTTTTTTTTTTAATCAAAACTGTATATATTTCAAATTTGTCAAATGACTGGACAAAGCAGTGTTAAAAATTCAACTGCACTAATTACTAGCTGAGCAGCATAAAAACCTCTGAATAAATGTCAGTCTAGGAGATAAGCTCTTATCTTAATCTAATGACTCCACAGACTTAATTTGTCAGGCCAGCCTAGTTGATGAAAAACAGGTTTCTATTCTCCAGTGTTAGCAGCTACATCTTTCCAAATCTTTGAAGCTGGATAGTAATACCATCAGTGTCATCCTGCAAAAATCTTGTGACCAAGCCAATTCCATTGCTATTGTCTGTCCTGTTACCCTAATTAAAGCTGTTTTACCCCCATCGGTGTGAAATAGGTGAAAATGAAGGCAATTTATTTTTAGATTTGTTATATTCTGGGATAATCATTTTTGCTTCCCACTGCCCACAACCATGTGTTGATATTTGTAGCTCTCTCTCAGTATCAGAAAGCCAGGCTTTTTAGCAGGGCTCCATAGACAGCACAGTGCTATCCCAGGACAATTCCTGCAGTGCAGACAAAGCACACAAGTATGTGTGTGTGGTTTATTTGTGTAGAGAAGAGTAATTTTGAGCTCAGGCAATGAATTTGATCTTAAGAGATGATTTTAGGTTTTTGAAGTTCTTCCCTAAAGGAGTATTTGACATATTTAGAACTAAATGCACCAAATGTTCATAGTCTTTGGATTAACAAATCCAAAGTGGATTAACAAATAGAAAAAAAGAAATTGGCTGCAGCCAGTATTTCCAGTCCCCCAGTGTTCAACTAACTCTTCTGATGGGAACTTGGTAGGTCTTTTGTGCAAAGTGCCCCATTTTAAAGGATACCATTTAAGCATGGCACTCTTAATCCCAACCCCAAAATTTAGAGCACTATGCTTGGGTTTGAGGAGTTGGGAGATGAACTTTATTCTGATGATACCCAGGAAGACTACAAAGTAACAAAAACCTGATGAAAATCATCAGGTGCAATCTACTGAGGCAAATCCAAGAGGCCAGCCCTGCTCTGGACTCTGTTTGCAGTGACATTACTGACTTTATCAATGCTAGGTATGTCGAGATATGTAACTGCTCTGTTGTATCTGGTTTTATAGCAGTGCAACTCCACTGTCTTCGGCAGAATTTGATATCATACAATAAGGAAAAGGGAGTGGAGAGTTAGCCACCTTTCTCTAGTATTACAAAATCCCCAATGCCCAGAGCTGATGGGTCTGAAGCCCACGTTACCCCTCAGAGTAGCAGGAGTGCAGGGTCAGAGGCAGCCCTGTGTGGGTGCAGCACAGGTCATTCTGGGGTTTGTTTTGGAATGCTTTAAAAGCATTTCACTGTTTGGCAGGGAACACCCTTTTGGATAACACAGATTTAATCAATTAGATCACAAATGTCCATCCTCTTGGGTAAGAACACTTCCTACTCTCAAATATAGCCCAAGTAGGACTGCAAGGGGACCACATAGGTCATGTGGTGGCACATCTACAAAAGTATTCAGGAGCTGGTCCATGTACATTTTCATTTCAAAGGCTCATGTGTGAACACGGACAGCCTGGCCATCTGAGTCATCCTGGCTGTGATATGAGTTGGGTGTCAGTACTGCAGCAGCCAAAGCCTGAGAGCCCATGCATGCAGGTCACATTGCCTAGCTAGGCTTCTTCACCTGCAGCAGAGCAGATCTTCAGCAGGGGGACATAGAGGCTGAGAAGAAGGGTGGGAAGCTTCACAAGTTGCAAAAACCTTTAAATCAGAAACTGTAATTACCCCAGCTAATTGGGTTCTGCATCTGATGTATACAATGGCATCTACTAACATCCTGGCTACCACATCATGGCTTATGGCACCTTCCTGTTAGTTGAGAGCCATAATACATCTTTCTTCCTGTTTTACCCAGAGCCATGCAAAGGAGCAGAGTTTGCAGAGTAGTGCCAGGTGAAGTGTTCATGGTCTCTAGTGTGACCCACAAGGACAGGGCTGCTGGATAAATTAGAGGCAGATTTCCACAGATATATGAGCATCCCTGGATACAGAGCAGTACCTACTTCAGATTCTTAAGGCTTCCAGGCTCCATGTTGTCATTGGGAATTGAGAGCACATGGGATTTTGAAAATCTCAGAGCCTGAAACATATTTAAGAACTGTTGCCTATTGCTTCCTTGATCAAGACAACTTGACTCTTTGAAACCACTGGGCTGCAGTCAGTATCTGACCTTCTGAACACTAATAAACATTTGGTGCATGGTCTGCAAGCTTGAGGCCTCATCTGACCAAAGCTGAATTTATATCCATTGATTTCATCATGGAAGTAAGTGATGGTTCACTCCTGAACATGCCAAATTCATTTATGTTAGGGCTATGGCCTGGAACAGCATCTTTTTAGTAAGAATTAAAGGCTTCTCATTTCTCCTGCTCTGAGTCACAGTTTAAATCTACAGGCCATTCCCAACACAGCTGAAACAGAAAATGAACACATTGAAGTGAAATTTTCAAGGTGACATTTGAACCCTTTCTCTCTGATGAAATCCCACCTATTGATCCGGTCAAATGACTGCAGTCTCCTCAGGCCCATCCTGCAAAGCCTCCTTGACTGGCTTATTACCACAATTCTTCAGGTGCACTGTGACTGTCTTTCAGTAGAGGACAGGTGCCAGCTAATCAAGTTGAAAACATTAAAACTCCCATAGATTAAATCCTAGTCCTGGTGAAAGATATGGCAAAATTCCCATGGAAACCAGTGACTACTTGTATCTTAAGACATTGTCTCAAATCTGAATTGCCATTAGAATACTGACTCCCTGATTTATGCAATCAGTTTAACTTGGAATTAAATTTATTGTCCTTTCCTTGGTAGCTGAAGCAGTGAGGAGGCTGGCTCACATAGGAACCATTCCCTAGGGGAGGTGTAGTGGGATCCAGCTGGCTTGGATCAGGCTGCCCATGCTTCAGGAGACTTCGTGGTTTCGTGACTCCCTTTGCTCCCTCTATACTCTCCAACACTTGCTCCTGTGATCCCACTACAAAAAACTTTACCTGCTCCTGCCTGCAAAGGAGCCCTGCTATTTTTGGACTGCAGCCTATAAGAACAACATCGGGTGCTAAGGAAAAATTAATCATTCTGATAGAACAAAACTAGGTCCTTTATGGAAAAATATTGTGGTTCCAAATCGGAGGGCTGTGGATCCAGATCAATTTTCCCAGCAAAGAGGAATAATTCTAATCTAAACATAAAAAGGGGTCTGTCATGGTGAGATACAAAAATGTAGGGGTAGCTGCCAGGTTTGAGATTGGTCTTGATGAAGTATTAGTGCTGACAAGCTAATAATGAGCTAAAGCCCATGGTGAGGCTGCAACAAGCTGGGTCCACTTGGCTTGACTAAATGAAGTCCAAGGGCTGGCACCACTGCTGGAGGCAAGACAAGCAGAGTCAAAAGGAGCAGGATTTCTTTCTTGATTTGCAATAAGAATATCACAGTCCTCACACCTTGTGTGTGAGTGCAGGGCAGTGTGTACCATGTTAATACCTTTGATGCAACATTCCCAAAAGGAAGTGTTTGAGCACAACAGCTTTAATTCAATGTGTCAGATAAGAGAAAGTCATGTTGACTTATATTTATGACTTATCATTTCTATCTTAGCACTAGAGATGTTTGGAGAGCAAACCGACTCTTCAGTTTGGGTTTTGCTTTGCTTTTTTTTTTTTTTCAGTTCATCTAAGCCTTGCCAGGCAAATCCATAACACTTCTATACCACTGCCATATCTGCTGCAGAATAGGTGGGAAGACACTTCTGAAATGCACTGAGGGGATATTTTTGATAAGTCACAGGTTATGTGACTTCAGGGAAGGGTAGAGAAGGTAGGCAAGAAGTGAAGACATGCTCTTGGTGGGTACTTGATGCACATGTTATTGCATAGGTCAAGGAGAGCCACACCAAAGGGAACACTACTGATGTCTTGTATTTCTTGTGGCCCTTGGGCAGTCAGGATTATTGAGCTGAGATTAGAAAAAGGATGACCCTCAAGTGACTAACAGACCCATAGAAAAACAAAAAACAAAACTTCTAATGATTAAAGAAAAGGCCAGAATTCAATCTGTTTGTACCAAAGTAAAAGAGCCCAAATCATCTTGAGAATTTGGGTGCTTAAGTGTCTTTGTTTAGGATCCTGCCACAAATGTCTATGATAACCTGGGCCAGTATGGGTGGAGAGTTGTCTCATACCTAGAGGCTGGTTAACAAGTCTCCACTAACAGTAAACCAAAGAGAACCAGCTTGATAGTTCTACCACCTGGTGATGACTATTTTTTGAGATCCATGGGGCCAAAGCACGTAGAAAGATGGGTTAATCTCAGTTGTTCCAAAACATGCTACACTGCCATTCAGAACAGCTGGCGAAATGTTTGGTTGAGGCTCTTGCGTGCTATACAGAGAATTAACAGCTTTGTGGAGATTGGCTTCCCTCAAATGGGATGCTCTCTCCTCTTTCAGAGAGGTCACTGGTGTGGCCAGACTTTGAGTCATGTGTACAGTTTTGGGCACCACAATATAAAAGGATATAAAACTACTAGAGATCATCCAAAGGAGAGCTACAAAGATGGTGAAGTGTCTGGAGGGGAAGTAAAATGAAGAGCAGCTGAGGTCAGCCTGGGCAAGAGGAGACTGAGGGAAGACCTCATTGCACTTACAACTTCCTCATGAGGGGAAAAGGAGGACACTGATCTCTGCTCTGTGGTGACCAGTGACAGGACCCGAGGTAATGGCCTCAAGTAATTTCCTCAGAGGAGAAGTCTCTTCACCCCGAGGGTGTCTGGACACTGGAACAGCTCTCCAGGGCAGTGGTCACAGCATCAGCCTGACAGAGTTAAAGAGGTATTTGGACAACACTCTCAAGTACATGATGTGACTCTTGGGAATGTCCCGTGCAGAGTCAGGAATTGGACTTGATCCTTTCAACCCAGCATATTCTGTGATTCTGTGATTTTGGCCTTAGTAAGTCACACTGAAGATTTTCCACTTCTGTTTCAAAGGGAACCTCCAGCCACTCCCAAGTGCCAGTAACTATTTCCGCTGTTAAGGGCACAGTTTCCCTACACTCTTTGGGAGAAAAGGCAGATAATAAAGGGAAAAGTAGAGTTACACTGATTTTTGGGACTGATGGTAAAGGTACTCAGTTAACAGACTGAGTGAGGAGACTCAGATCTGCTTGCAGAATCTTGTGTGAATTGCAGTATTCTTCCGATCAAAGAAATTGTGAGAAATTCTGATTTTCAATTCATTTTTTTTTTTTACATATGGGAAAGAGGATGCCTTTGTGCAATGACTGTTTAAAAATACTTCAAAAGAACTTGAATCACTCCATGGCTGCACTATATACAAATTAAAATAATTGATTTTTTGGCAGCCTTTTAAGAGATCTATAAATTAAAAAGATTTCTGATACATTTTGGGGAACTTTATTTCATGTTGGCTTTCAGAGCGCCCTCCCTCCCAGAGCTGAAAGTCAGCCACAAAACCAGACAGAGCCTCTCATTAACTCTGCCCTCCTGATGCAGGAGTCAGTGGATCTCCTTCAGGAGTGGCCACGGTTAGGCATGGTGGGTCCTGGACCCCTGCCAGCTCTGCACCCTTCCCTTTCATTTCTGCTTTGAGAACTTAACATCAAGAAACTGCCCCAAACCCACCCCTCTGGGGAGTTAGTTTCTCTCTTTTTCTCCATTAGTAGAAACTGATTCCCTTACCCAGTTTGTGTTGCACCTGGGCTGTCCCCATTCTGTGCTCTGATGGCAATGGGTTCAGTTCTATCTGTGATGACCTAAAAATAGCACTCAATTAACATTGCATTTCAAGAATTGGAAAATTTCCCAGAAGTCCATTCTTTTTTTCTTTTTCTGTTTCATTACATTTTACAGTAATAATACACAAGCCTGTAGAAAACATGACGGGTAATGAAAAAATGTAATTAATATAAGCAGTGTAAAGCATTTTTTTTCCCTCTGTTGTCCTTGCAGAAAATTACTGCTTTAAACTGAGCAGGATGTGAAAATGCATAAAGCAAACAGTAGTATGCTGTGGTTTGTAAATATCTTATGCAAAATAGTCAAGTCAACTGCTGTTTATTTTTCTTACTTTGTGTCACAAGCGCTTTCTTTTGTTCATTACTTTTTCCATTTGTTCTCTTTTGGGGGCTTGCTCTCTTTCATCTTAAGAAAGTCACTGACTTAACTATATTTTTTTCTGCTACAGCTAATTCTTCTCACCATCTCCTCCTGTTTGCTGGCTCTGAAATGCAACATGCTCTGCAAAAGTGTAGTGAGCCAGATCCTCACTATACTGAGGATCTGCTCTCGTTGTTTTGGGCTTAAAAAAAAAAAAAAAGAAAGAAAGCACTCTTATCCCACAAACAAACAACTAATTTTCCCAAATCCTGCAACAGCTTTATGACTAACTAGCATTCCTGACTGTTACTGTAGGATTCCACACTGTTTTAACAAGGCTGCCTGGTCACACTTTGGGAACGGGCTGTGAGCAATACACACACAACATTAACTAGTATGGCACAGTATATGCCATCTCTCCCTGGAATATTTCTCTCTGGCTATCTGTAGAACTTGTAATACCCAGCAATATCTGAAGGTCACAGCAGAGTTTCTGAGCTGAAATACAAAACAGCATTCCAAACACATCTTCTGTGGCCAGACAAGAAACTGCCTATGGTTTATTTTTTCCTCCCCCCTCTGCACAGCTGACATCCAGCATTAGTTATTGTTTATTTTTGTCTTGCTCCTGGTTCTAAAGGTTTCCTTTATGGCCCTGGTTTATGTGAACTTTCAGATATCACTTGGGGCTTTTCTGCCTCGTCCTCTCTGATGTAGCTGGTTCCCCTGTGAAGGTAGGCTTCCCCAGCTGAAGATCTCTGTTCCTCTCTCCTGTGGCATTCTGTGCAGCCATTTGGAGTCCCAGATGTAGGAAATGAAATAATCCACGCTCATACAGTCATGAAAGTGCCCATCTGGCACACAGGAACATCACGCATTGGAAGCACACAAGCGTGAGCTCACTTTTGTTATGGCATTTCATAAACAGAGATGCAGTGAGCCAGCAAGTCAGGTCCTTTGGATAATAACAATCGTCTCCATCACATGTTGTGTTTAAAAAATAGGGAAAGAAAAAATCAAGACAAACTAGAAAAATTTGCTCTGAGGAGAAATTTCTACTTATAAATGTTTTTTTCCCAGTGGCCTGCTGTACTTACACCTCTCTGGCTCTCTCCACTCTATGTAGATTTAAGACAATGGTGACAGTTGCAATGCAGCCAGTTAACTCTTAGTTAGCTCTGAAATCACCTCTTCCTCACTGTTCAGTTAAAGGAAGAAAATATTACATCATTCTTACAAAAATGAGTCCTATAAAAACAAATTGCATGTTACTGCTTTCTTATCACTACATAAAATTCACAGAAACAGTCTAATAAATGACCTCACCACTCAATTTTGAAGTATACAAATTAAAGACAGCAACAGATAAGCCAAGAGAGATTAATGTACAGTGTGTGTGCCTGTATGTGTGTGTTTGCATGCCTCTGTGAGGATATACCCATATGCAGTTGACATTCAACCTCTGGAATTATAATTAGGGGAAAAGGCAGATGTGTAAATTCATCTTGCTGGGCAGCATATATATGTTGCACTAGTCCCTGATTAATTCAGTACTTGAACACTTGAACACATTTACTCTAAGACAAAGGGTTTCTGTTGGGATATGTTGGCTAAGAAAGGGGTAGAATATGATGAAACAATGAACAGCCCAAAATGATGGACTAAGTTCAATACCAGTAAGTAAAAACCAAGATTATTGATACTATTTTAGCTTTGCAAAGTAATTGAAAAAAGACATCCTAGGCATTTTGTTGGATGTCATTGCATGCTGTAAAGAAATCTTGGGATGTAATAAACTTCTCAAAACCCCCACCATTAGTTCTGCTGACAGTGCTGGATCTTCAGAGGGATTGCTGCTCAAAGGGGTGAGATTTTTAAGGCCAGGAAAGAACAGAAAGAGGCGTCAGGTCTCCTAAAACATTGCTGGAAAACTATGCCCATTCCAAAGTGGGGGTGTGGGCCTGCCAGGGGCAGAGGCCTGCCACTCCATGGTTTATGAATATTATAAATTATGGATAACAGTAAAAGAAAATAGTATCTGAATTTTACATGACCCAGTTTTGTATTGTATTTGGCAAACAGTATCTGGTCCAGTATACTTTAAATACTAAGTGCTAAGTTAGGAAAACAATGAGATGTTTGTAAATATCATAGACCATTACAATACACTGCTTCTCATTTGAAAAGTCATTTGTGCAAGAAATTATTATTGACCCATAATATGTAAATGATTGAAATACAGAAATTAATATTTGGGTCAACTCATGTATTTTTCAACCATGAAATGAAAAGCTCAGTATTCACATTCCAATTCATACATGAAAGCATTACAGCACTATTACTTGGCTATTCTATTAATTTATTTTTGTCTTAGTTAATGATATACAGAGGTATATCTCTACTTTCCAATGAGGAGAAGGCATTGTATGCCATAGTGATGTTTCAACCCAGGATGGCCCCTATCCTGGACTCTTTACTGGTGACAATAAGCCAAATTCAGAGCTGATATGGAAGCAAATAAACAGGAATGTTAGCACGAAGGAGGTTTTGGCCGTGATATACCTTGAAGGTGGCACAGGGAGGACTGGCTCCTGCATTGCAGCTCCTCTCTTCTGCCTGGGCTTGATTCTCCTTATTTACTGCAATTAATTCAGAAATATAAACAGCACAAGATCAGTGCATTTAGTGCTGTGAGGTAGTCCTTGTTGTAAGGGTTCTGTTTCTGCTTCCTCCTCCTTTTCCCTGAGCCAGGGGGAGTCTGTGGGAGTGTGGGGCTTCTAAGTGCACTGTGGGAGTGCTCGTTCCTCCTGAGGGAGCTGCAACAGGCCCCTCAGCCCAAGGTGACTTTCATTCCGGTGAATTCAGCACTGAAACGTGCCAGGTTGTGACTCCAGAGACTCAGGTGCTATCTGTCTCCCCAGGAGGAGTGTCCAAGACCTAGAGCAGCAGCCCAACCTTAGTCCATGCAATGCTCTGTCCCTGGGGTGGCAAGAAGGCAGCCGAGAGCCTGTGATGAGGTACTTCCCCAGGCACTCAGAGCAAAGGTGCCTCAATAAGAGCCAACCTGTGCAAGCTAGACCTACAATATATTTGGCTCTTGGACTATTATCCATTACATTTCAAATGCATTGGCTACTGAGCTTAGCTGGATTGAGTCTGACTTAAGGTCAATCATCCAAATAATTCATTAGTATCCTATAAACTGTGTGCTCCATCTTCATGGCTTTTTATGCAGAAGTAAACAATGCCTCATTCTTTGTGCCACCAGGTATTGTATCACTTGATGGGTCTATCTCCTTAAAGAGATGCATAATTTAAATACAAATAAATGTATGAGTGAGATCCATGTAGAATGATATTCATGACAGACAAAATGAATGAAGAAGAGATGGACAAAACAATTTAGATAATACCCAAAAGCAAAGCATCACAGCTAAATCAGGATTAACCCATGAAGCATGATGTGTTTCATGAAATGACTTTGGTATAGTCTAAAACAACAACGACTCGAATTAAGAAGGGCAGCACTGCATCAGGTTTGCTCCAGTGTTCAAACATGTTACACACATATTGGATCATGTCTACAGGAAAGAGCCTGACTTTTTTTTTTTAGTTAAAATTATATATAATTATATTTGCACATCATTTCAGACAAAACATTTAAAAATTATTTTGCATAAAACTATTTTATATTTCAGACAAAAATGATTATAAGCAGCTTAAAAAGGCAATAGACCCAGTTCTACATGGCTTGCGAGATAAGGTAAAGAAAGTCACAGTCTAAGGGCATGTTTGGGTCTTGAAGAAAAAATGTGGTACCCCAGCACCACATAAAATGATGATGAAGGTGAAGTAGAGGTAGTGGTGGTGTGCAGTGACATAGCCACTGCCCTCATGGTGTGATATAGAAACTGCCCACACTGGCCAGCTGTATGTGGGAGGGGCAACATCCTCCTGATCCTGCCCAATTAATCATCCTCTGGTTTTCTTAGTCTCTGGTGCAAAAGGCAGACCCAGATGACTAATTCTGGCAATGGAGGCCCTGCTTGTCAACAAGACCTCCCTTTGACAGAAGTGTGATTTGGTTTTAATTTTCTTTCAGCCCATTCATTTATTTGAGGCTAATGGCTGACATGAATCATAGCGTTAGAAGAGAGAAGCACGATTTGTACTAGCAGCCTAAAAGAAGATGGCATGTCCACCAGGAATGGCAGGAGCAGAGGGTGCAGTTTCTTGATGCTTTGGACACAAGACAAGAGGATTGGCAGAGCAACTCCTTCAGACACAGTGTCCTGCCCTGCTCATAGGGAGGGCGGCATCAGTTGAGAGAACAGCCAAGGCGTAAGTGGAAAGTGGTGCTATTTTGCAATGGATTCTGTGGGAGTCTCAAACTGACAAGGTGATGATTACTGTGGCCCCAACCAAATGCAGTCTTTGTTTAACTTTACTAGTATGAGTAAGCTAATTGGCGTCACTGGGCTTGTGTGCTTAAAAGTTCTGGCTGTGTTAAAATACTTGGTGGGCCAGGGGATAATGGCTGTTTAGCACCTTGCTGGGCACAGCTCTGGGACAAGCCTCGCCCTGACCTTCTGCAAAGTGGTTGTGCTCAGCCCGTGGTTGCACCGCCCCACGCTCTCCACAGCTCCCAAACGCTGCGCATTGTCTAAAGCACAAAACGTGTTGCACCAAGGCTGACAAAACTAACAACAAAATTAGCAGGAGTCAGTCCAGCTGACTCTGTAAGAAGCTTCAGAGCTTCAAAATTAATCTTGAATTTACAGAAGTAAACCTTGAAAACAAAATTCATTCCAGAATGTAAGACTCCCTGAACATATTAGGAAACTCGATAGGAATACCTAGGAAAAAACACATACACTTTAGATAAACCCCCCATTTTAATTGTATCAATTCTGCCAATTAATGATAATGGAAGAGCAGCCCAATTAGCTAAATAGCTAATAGTTTTATCAAGCAGAGGCTGGCAATTTAAAGCAAACAAATTCATTCTAATTTTATCCCCTTGCACACCAAGATGTTTAAAGGATAATGGGGGATCCAATAAAGGATATTGCTCAAATAGAGCTACATTTAAATCACCTAATGGCTTTAAGAGTTTTACCCCAATTAACAAAGAAGAAACATGACCATCATTCAGTGGCTTCCAGCATAATCTTCATTAAAGAAAATCTTCATTAAAAAAATAACATATCCTCCAAGTAAGGGCAAAATGGAAAATATCACTGAATTTTCCCTTAAAAACAGTGACTACTCCCAAAACAAAGGCTCCTCTGTAACTGCAAAAGTATCAGAGAAAAAAGACTCACATGTCTAAGCCTCAGTATATAAATCATCTTCAAACTGTGGTCATTAGTTTTAACATAACAGTGGATTTGAATAAAGGAGATTGACCTATCTAACATATTTAAGACCAAATCCTACTGTTACCTAAATCTGAAATAAGTTAAGGCTATTGAAGAGAATCAAAAGCCTTTTCAAAACCAATAGCCAGAACAAATTCCTCATGATCATAATTTTGAGGATAAAAAATCCATTAAAATGATGTCTTTGATTGCTATTAATGAAGCAATCTGGAATAAATCCAGAGTGATCCATATGGATAATCGAATCTCTCATTTTCTCACATTTTACAGATTTGGGCCCTGATTTATGTGACAGTGATGGGCAAAAGGCTCCTTTTCCTTTTGACTTTCGGCTGCCCAGCCTGGACAGCTGATGGCACGGTCTCTAAAGGGAGCTGGAAGAACAATGAACTCGATGCTCAAAGAAAGAAGAGCTCAAATAAATCGACTTCCAGCCTCAACCACAGATCCCCAAATACCTCTCCTTCACTGCAGGTCTTGTGAAGGTTACTGTGGGCTGCAGAAACCACCAAAGTGCTGCTAATTAACTGGCACAAACCTCTCTCCCTCCTCAATATCCCCCTCATGGCTCAGACGTGCTTGGCACTCTCGCTGCCCTGCCAGGCTCAAGCAGAGACAGGGATGTCACCCACGGGGCAGAGGTGGCCTCCAAAAAAGCCCCAGGTAAAGCCTTTGACTGAAGATTAGCTGCTTCTAAGGAAGGTATAAAGACTTTTCCTTCATTGTTAAGCTCTTGTTTCCCCAATCAAATAGTAAGAGATTTAGGCTTCTCTCCCTCTTTTTTCTTTTTAATAATGTCATGAACTCAGAGACAATGAACACCCCTCATTCCTGGAGCTCTGGCCAGGTCACCCTACCTGGGGGCAGGGTGGGTGCAGAAGGAGCCCTGTTCTGTCCTCTGCCACCAACAATGCCAGCTCCAAAGTTTTACTGCTCTCCTTCTCTGCCCTTTTCTTTTCAGACAGATAATTCCAGCACTTCACCCCTCGGCACCAATTTTATGGCTTCCAGATATATCCTAAGCAGCAGCAGTCTCTCCCCTCCCTGCATGCCCTGCCAGATCACCTGCATGAGCCAGCCTGCCTTCCTCCCTCCCTTGCCCCTCCATCTCTTCTCCCACGTGGCTGTCATCTTACCTGGTGCCTTGATTTCTCTTGCAAAGCTGATCATCCCTCTTCTGGTTCCGCTGGATTCATGGAAAAATTTGCCACTCATCCCAAATTTTGAAAATTTCATCAGAAGACCAGTAGCGCTAGAAAGGAATACAAAGTTTTCATTTATGACTTGGCTTTTTTGCTACCTGTAATCTCTCTCTAGGGTAGGTGCCCATCTCCTTCACCTCTCCCTAAAGTCAGAATTGTCTGTGGTCTGGAAACTGTCACATCCTGCAAAATGCTCCTGACCCCATGCCACAAGGCCAGGACAGGGTCCCCCCATCTCTGAGCAACACTGCCTCAGTCAGAATTCAATAATCTAGTTGTATCATATGAACTGGTAGGAAGTGATCTTTATTTGAAACCAAATTTTAGATTTCAAGCAAGAATGAAAATTTAGACGGCAGGTCAATACACTTTGTACAGATACACACTATATTTTGAACTTTCACCTTCATTATCATCCTAAACTATCTTTGAGTCAAATTTAATTTCACAGGTGTAGCAGCTCCTTTTCCTTCTAATCTACTGACTGCACACTGAAGGCGAAAGCTCATGGGTTCAGGCTGTCTATATAGTTTTATCCAAAGCAGATGTAAGAAGGTCTTTAGAAGTCTGATCTGTATGTAAGGACTAGCTGCTAACAGAACCATCTGCCTCTCAAACAGCTGAAATTTTATATAAAATCTTTCACTCTGACTTCACAACCGACTTCCTATTGCACCAACTCTTTTCTGCATTTAGTTACCACTAGAAGATATGCAACTCCAAGCTGGTTTCTTTTACAAATGCTGCATCTATCATGTCAGTCAACATGAATCCAAGTGTCAGAAGCATCTCTTTGTAAAAGGATGCCCTTGGGTGACCAGGGTCAGTAAAAATTGCTGCTTTTCCTTATGACAGTGCAATTTGGACAGAAGCTGTCACCTTTTCAGACTCACTAAAAATAACATAAACATAAAAACTTAAGACCAAAACACAAGGCCGAAAAAAATCTAACTATTCCAATATTTTATGTCTGATAATTACCAGTAGTGGATGTTCAGAAGCCGAAGTGTAAGAACAGGCCAAAGACTGAAGTTTGGCCAGTGTTATGGACCCTCCAGGTAATCTGTGGCCTAGGCAATCTTGTCCAGACTTGGGCAGAATGTGGTGAGATTACCAAATTCTTCAAACTATACTGGAGGCCAGTTGTTGACAATTCTTGAGACTATATAGAGATTACTGTTTTAATGTTAGAGTACAAATATATTTTCCTACTTTTTAGTGATCTGAAATGATACCTGCAGCTCATCTAAATGATCTTCACTGTTCTTCATTGCCCACAGCACTTTTCCCCAAATCCTTTAATCAGCTTGAATCTGAGAGGTGAAAGCAGACAATTTACCATGAGCTTTTTGGAATTTGTGCTGACACAGTAGCTCTGGACATACCTGTGAAATGTAAGATAACTGTTAGGAAAATCGGGAGAATTAAAGGAATTGAACCAGCAATGGCAACATCAATATTCTTTACTAGTGATAGGAGAGAGCAACAATTCACTACCAACATATGCCCTTACAGATGGGTGTTTCTAAAAGCAAAAGTGCTAAGTCCTGGCATTTGTAGGATGGTTTGGAGATTGTGGAGCAGGCTTCAGGAAGCTTCCTGGCCCCAGCTGGATGATAATCGACAATGGCCACAGTGCAGGTAGACTCATCTAATTTAAGGAGCATGCTTAGACAAGTATTTGGGAGATTCATTAATGAAATTTGACCTGGAAAGCACAGCATCTTTCATCTGTATAGAGGCAGGGAGTAAGATGGAAGGAGCATTTTCGGTGGAGTGATTCAGCCTGCTGAGCCCACCTGTCATGGCCCTGACAGAGAAGAACCCTTCTCTCATGAAGTAAAGCTATCAAAAGTTAAGAGAATTTCTTTGCAGCCAGACAGGGTGAAAGAAGAGATATGTGAAGTTTTCTTACCAGGGTTGTTACGAGTCTCTACTGGCAAAACTAATGGGCAATGTAGCAAATCATAGTCACAGTATTTTTTAAAAAAACCAATGCCACTAGTTAGTGCTGGGACACAGGCTGAAAAGTACAAAAGCAGTTATGGATTCCATTAGCTTTTTTGAAACCAAAGGAATTTTACCACTAGAGGAGAACAAATTCTGCTGCTAGTTACAGTGATCCAATTCCAATAAAGCTGACAGAACTAGTACCAAAGCAAACAGAGCTTCTACTACTTCAGGTACAGGAAGAATCTGCTCCAAGCCCCTGGAATGCCTGTTAGGCTGTGATGAACAGAAATAACTATCTCACCATGTTGAGTAAGAGCAAGGAAGAGAGAGGAACTTTTTATGATAGTCTATCTCTTAAAAAGAAACCTGAACACACAGCTTATTTTTATAAACAAATGTGCTACCTGAAGAACAGTTGTACACACTCATTTACATAGGATTTGGTATACATCTGTGCTCTTCAATAGATTATTCCAAACCTTGAGTATTTCCTATAATTAATATCAATATACTTGGCTTATTTCTTATAAAAGAGTTTCTAATTAGCCCTTTTCATGTGCAAAACTTCAGTATTTTTCTCTAGTGTTTTCCAAAACATGTTTCTTATTTTATACTACTAAGTGATAGTAAGATTTAAGACTAATTCTGGAGATGGTTTAAATTGCATGTATGTGATAACTAGGCCTTGACCTGGCACTCACCACAGGGTGATATACTCCTGCTATGAGCAACGTCAGAAGTCCACATAATACAAACTGGCCTTGTGAGAAGTCAAAAATTCCAAATTCCTACTATATTCAACCAACACTTTGTGTATTTCCCTTTATTATAGTGACATATACAATTTACCTTTAAACCCAAGCAAACCCCACTTGCCTTCACTGAACCTCAGGAGTGTCTTTGGGAAGAACAAAACCTTCACAGCAGTGACATTCAGGGGCTTATCACAACACACCAGGGACACAAGTAAATCTCAAGCAGTAGAAGAGTACAACTGTAGTGAGCTGCCTCAATGTAGTAATAAAGAAGGCCAAGGTAAGCTTTTTTTTTATACCAGTCAACCCTGCAGAAAGACCAGACAAATTAAGAAGTTTTTGCCAAGCCAAAGGGTAGGTTCTATCAGCAGCAAGTAACAGGAGGGTGGAAAGTTAAGTATGCAGACTCCTATCACTTACCCCTCTTTTACTTGGGAGGAACTTAGTACTGAATTTACATTTAAGTAAACCCATGGCACAAGATCGTCTGGATGCCTGGTGGAAGCAACTGGAATATTTTCTGTTTACTTTAAGTCTTGGATTAAACTCTAAATGTGAACAGAGCAAGGCCTGATCTGTGGAGGCATACAGAAAAAAGAAATTGTGCTTCTCTATTAAGTTGGACATCCAAATCACTTTATTGAATGCTGAAACGAGACGTGAAACTCCATGACAAGCTCAGGTTTTCTTTCCTGTGCAGCTTTCATTTAACAGAAAGAGGCTTGTTTTGCATATCATGGATCCCTTGATCCCAAGCATTAAATATAATAGCTTCCCTAGAAGCTTTATAGCCTTGGCAAGACAGTATAGATTGGCCTTGTTTGTTGATTTGTTAATTCAAACAAGAATAGCACATTTCTAAAACTTTGGCCGAATTAACATCTTTTTGACTGTTCCAATGAGCTAATACCACTGTAGAAACCTGGAAGCAGTAGTCAAGTCTTTGATGATTTATTTAGCAGGAGTCATCTTGTAACTAATTGTCTGCAATTTTTAACCTCATTCATGTGCACTGCTGATTCTTCTTCCAGCATCTGCAGTTTTCTCCTTAAGCTTTCTTACATCTCCCTTTGTATCATTTCCAGATGGCAGCTCAACTTCATCACAATATTTTTATCAACTTGCCAAACCACATCCAAGATCTTCAGACTCAAAAGTAAAAGATAAAATCATCCTCAGAGGGCACCTCACCCTTCTGCACCCAGGCATATGAAAAAAAGACTGCTTTAGGCTCTGACATTTTACATTAATGATGAGTCACAGCTTAG
Source organism: Chaetops frenatus (assembly GCA_013400775.1). Taxonomy (NCBI): domain Eukaryota; kingdom Metazoa; phylum Chordata; class Aves; order Passeriformes; family Picathartidae; genus Chaetops; species Chaetops frenatus. Next base: position 136,414 of record VZTR01006657.1, on the reverse strand, counting down.
GGTTTTTGGTTTGGTATTTTTCGGTGTTGGAATTTTCACCTTTCTTATTCTCCTGGCTTCCTCACCTTGAAACCATATCAAAAGAGAGCAACTACTGTTGAGCCATGTTTTCTGTTTATACTGCATAAGTTACCATCTCTGTAGTGCTGGCCCCAGTGACATGCATACCTGTCAGTCACTGCAGATGTACCACAGGAAGAATGAGGGATGACCAGGCAGGGAAGTTTTGGCTGGAAGTGCAGCAGACTTTTACACCACATTGGCAGTAAATCTTAGCAGAGATCAGAATTAACACAAATGCTCAAGACATTTGATGGCTGTGACCTAGATCTTCCTGGGTAAGTTCAAAGAAGACGACTCACTGTGTGGTTCTGTTTCTACCATGGTGTAAGGATCGTCCTGATGTCTGTTAAGTCATAAAAATATAACAGTTCTAGTCACATTTCTGGTTAATCTCATGTGACTCTTCATGAGATAGAAAGTTCTTCCTGTTCATTCTTTGCCTTCAATTATTCCAGTGCATGACTCAGCAATTGTCAGTGTCTGTTTTGGGGTGGTTTTATGGCATGAGTGAATGACAGGCTCATTATGCCTGGTTTCTGTCTCCTATTTCTATGTTTACGAAGAAGCCTGAGCTCCCTGGGAGATGGAAGATATTCTATTTGGGCAATATTATTACCATAATCTACTATGATCCATGCCTGTGGGAAGATATTTTTAAAAATAATAAGTCCTATTTTGCTAATGTAAGTATTGTTTAAATGTAAAATATAATTAGAGTATCCACCCAGGGTGTATGTTGTTGTGCAATTTTATAATACTACATCTAGATGAGTGTTGGCATTCTACCTATGTACTTAACCACACCCAGGAATGCTGGTGTTGCACAATTACACACATCCCATTGACTAATTACATAATGCTTAGTACTTTTAACATTCAAAGATGCACTCAAGTCAGTTGCACAAGATTTTATGTCACTGCAAATTAAAGACAAAAACATAACAAATATATGTAGCAAACAATGTTGTACAAATAGCTTACTGAGCCTGGACAGAGCTTTCAGCAGACAGCATGTAATAATACTTCATACTTTATTTTAAAATGTATGACATTTTCTACACGTTTGGCAAAAACCCCCTGCCCTCCTCTTAATTTGGGTTGTACCTTTTTTATAAAACTATTGAAGTAATTTTGTATTCAGAACGGTTAGAATCTCTGTAGTCTGCCCCCGAGTTATGATCACTTATCATGACCAGAGATAATTCTTGGCTGAAAAAGCACTGTGATGTGCCTAGGGAAGGAAGATTGTTCTTTACAATGGGAACTCTGGAAGGAGTCTGGAAAATGCACTTTTAGTTAGCAATTACTTACAAAATATCTCAAATACTGTTGTTTTAAGAAAGTGCTACTGATTAGCCCTCGCCACTTGGATTTGAAACAGATTTTCCATAAACCTGAGTGGAGTGTCTCGATCTGGGCTCTTGGTTCTTATGATGTTGATGAGAGATAGGATGCAAAGTCTGGCTCACTATTCGGATTTGGGGGATTTAAGACCAGAGACTTTTTGTTGCAATCTTGTCTTACGTGTGTTTAAAAAAAATTTTCTGTAATGTAACTTCTAAACTTGCTGTTAATTCAGCCAGAATTTACAGAAGGTGGCACAGAGGCCAAGCCCTGGGTCTTGCCTAGGGCACAGTTTGATTGCTGCAATGCACCAAGTGGATCAAGTATGATGTTTCAGCATGTTTCTGGCCTGCCATTGCTAGTTTCCCTGAAGCCCTCAGTTGTTCACATAGACCTTTATGATGAGAAAGATGGAAAATATGGACTATGTCCCAAACTCCAACTATGCGTTTTTGAGGCAAAAGAGCAAAAGATGTTTTGCACATAGCTTCATTTTTTTTCTCTTAATGAATTTGATTTCTAACTTGTCAGTTACTAAGGCAGCAAATGATTTTCCAAGACCTTGAAAACAAACCACACCCCAGGAGTTTCTGTTTGGACTGTTTCTCTTTTCATAGGGCAAGAGGTTATAGTGCAAGACCAGCTTCTTTCAGCTGCTCTGAAGAGTAACTTTTTGCTGCCATAGCAAGTTAAAAACTGGTATTTTCGTCTGAACATTTGCCCTTGCTAGGCAGTTATTTTTTAGTGAATTAACACTTCTATGAAAGAAAAATGGGGCTATTTGGAAGGAGAATGATGTGAGACTGCTGAAATAAATGACACTGCTCAATTTAGGGACACGTGCAAGTAGCTTCACAGCTGCCCCTAAAGCCTTAGCAACCCCTCTACCCCAAATATCAGCAATGAAGTCAGGACAGTACTGCACTTCTCTGCAGCTAGCAGACACTTAAAAAGAGGCAAGCTTTCTGAATTTGTAATTGGGGCTCCTGTTACCTCTAAAGGCTCTTCTTTTATGTTCACTGCTTTCTTGCCTGGGGTGCTTAACTCCTGACTGGTAGACAAGAAATTTCAGAGGAACAGGGTAACCATCCTCACCTGTTTACCTTGGTCACCACTGGCAAGCAAACAGCAACCTGATTTCCCACTGAGAACCAGTGTTTCCTCTGAGAGAAGTTGCTTGAAAAACGGTTCTTCAAACATGAGGCTGCAGTTGACATGATTGGTCAAATCCCTCTTTTCCCTTCTTTCCTAAAGAAAAACAAAGCCACAATGAATCTACACACTTTGCTATGTCCCTCCAACAGAAATGCTGTGGCTCACCTGCATATATGATGAGCAGTATTTCATTATTGAAAATAATCCATAACAAAAAATTGCACCTGGCCAGCAACATAAGACCAACTTGCTTCCTGATGTGATTTTAAATGGCTGAGATATTAAACACTGAAAAACGGGGTTTATAATGGAAATACTGACAGACTATTAACTATAGCAGTGCTGCTCTAATAAATGAAATAGCCTGTCGTAATCTCTAATTCATAAATATGCAAATACAAGGCAGAGGATTTGCTCCAAAGGACGTCTCTATAATTTTAACTGACCTTTACTGATACCAAATGAGCCTGTTGCTTCTGGTTTTGTGCATAAAATAGAAAGTACAGGGAATCCTGTGTCTCTATATCCAAAGTCCACTTCAGCTCCCATAAGTGCCAAAGGCAAAATCCTTGCTTCAACAGGAAAAATCTGGCCCCCAAACATCTAGAATGTGAGACACCTGGCATTAAACTGAACTCCTGACTGTACTTGATTTTAATTCTGTTCTCATCTGTGTTAATTATTATTATATTAATTATTCTGTTTGGGAGAAATTAAGCACACATTTGCCCCATGTGTCAAAGAGCTTGACCTGCCAAAAGGCACTTACTTACTCAGTGATAAACAGACCATCAACACAATGATATAAATGTTGAATTTTAGCCAGTTTCCTGTTCTGCACCAAATGGAAGTAAATCCACTGACTTAATATTTAATAACCTAAATGTAATTTCTTTTTTCTGCCTCACATTGCACAGTAAAGAATTGGATGGCTAGCAGTTTTGCAAATTCCCAACCCCTAATTATTTTAAGCTATTCATCCTGGTATCTGTCCATTGATGCTCAGCCAAACTGCCAGCAGGGGAGAGATCTGTCCAATCCAGGAGCTAAATGAATCACTGAGAGTCAATCTGTTTTTTCCCCTTGCTGCTGGGATTTCCTTGGGTCCTGGCCTCTCTCTGCTCCAATCACACAGACACAGCTCCAGGCGTGGGTCCTCTTTGGCTTCAGCTGCCTCCTGTCTCCCATGTCTGCTCTGCTCATCACAGCTGTTGATGGGTTCTCACTGCCTGGCCACAGAAGACCAATACTTCCACCACACTGCTCTTACAGCTCTTGCTCTGAAGGAAAATGAAGACATCTTGGCCTTGTTGAATTTGCTGATGAAGCAATACATCAGGTATCTAGACGGAAAGCAAACCACATGAATAAAATGTGTCATCTGGGTTAGATACTAATTTATTTGCCTTAAGTTCTGGGAAAAATATCTGCAGTTTTTCCAGATAATTCGGTTAAGTTCCATAGAAACTGAATACTAATAGGATTTCTATAGCATGGAAGACAAATATGAAACAGAGAAATAATAGACTGATCAGAAATATTAGCTGCTCACTATTAAAATATCTGACAATGCCACAAATACAATTTATAAACAGGAACATTTAGGGCCTAACTTTTCACTAAAAAGCAAATTCCCTGCTTTGTCTGTTTTAGGGACAGGATTCAATTACACAAAAATATGCAGCAGACTTAAGGACTGCATGTAAGATTAAGATAACTGGTATTTCATGGTAAATGATTAAATTAGCTGACACAGTTTTATCCTGAACTTTGCCATTAAAACTGACATTTTTGTGCCACGCACATTGTAGGCTGCTGGTAATCTAAATGGCTTTTTTTCTTTCAAAGGCTCTAAATAGCTGAAGAACTCTTGTTCTTTACTCTGTTTGCAAATGTCTGGAAAATATATCTACAACATAACAAGATGAACTAAGCACAGGACTTTTTTTTTTCCTCATCTATCATACAAATACCTTGAGAAAACAGCAAGGAGGTTCCAAATGCCCAGATTAAGCTCTGCAACATGCACTTTAATCAAGTAATTTATGTGACTCTACAGAGATGAGAACATGCTGTCCTCCTCATGGTGAGTGAAAATAGAGAAATGACAGAAGTCTCTTACTAAGAATTTAATTATTCCTAGTATACAATTTTAAACCACTCTGTGTTTATTCCTCTGCTTTTCAGGCTTGCTTTTTTATGATGGCAGGAATTATGGGAATAATTTTGATATAAACCAGACATAGAAGTGTATGGATGAAACATTGTCAGAGCTGGTTGTAGTCATTGCCCTTCAGTTGAGTTAGCTGGCAGGAGCAACTCAGCTCCTCAGTGAAAATACTCAAGTCTTCAAGCAAAGTGCAGGCACGTGTCACTGCACACAGCAAAGACAAGGCCAGTCTGATCAAAGACATGAACTATGAGAGAAACACAATTCTTGAACGGTGCAGTGAGAGACCACCAGACTGGGTGGGAAGGAAAGCCACAAAGGCACTGCAGAAATGAAGAGAGGTGGCAGGACATGCAGCCAGTGCATCCCTTTGAGAGGCCAAGGGTGAGCATGAGGAATAGGCTCTGGCTGAAAGAGGTCCCACGGGCAAATGGATGCCCGTTTATGTATACTTAAAATAAGTTCTATGGATGAACTTATTTTGTTTTTATAGCTGTTTGAGTTGTCCTGTGGTCAGAAAAACAGATCTTCATCCTTTTTTTGTAGATACATACGGTTACATAAAAGCAGATTGTGACTCTCACAACACTTTCTCCTCATAATTAGTACAACCTAGAATATCTCAAATTTTTAGTCAGCCATAAAGTTCAAAAGAAGTAGCTCTAACAATAAAAAAGCACCAGGACTAAAATACAAGTCCAGCATGTCCAGTCTTTCAGAAACAAGATCCTTACACACTTGTGAATATGATACAAGAGGAATGACAATTATTGTTACAGACTACCTAAATGGGACACACAGGCTCCAAAAGTTGAAGTTTTATGATGAAGTCATGTATGCATCATATTACACTTCTTTCTGTGCCTTGGCACAAAGGAAAAGAAGTCTCTGATGGTAGAATTTGGAGGGGTAAAGACCTGTCTCTTTACATGAACTCTGTACTGGTAACCAAGGTCTCTCCTGCAAAGGTAGCAGAAGCTCCTGTTGTCAGTAGGCAACAAAAAAATTGTGATTTTTATTCCAGAAGAGAATTTGGCCCCTTATTCTTAATGTAGACTTATCCAAAGTGTGTGCATAACAGGAATGCTATGGTAAAATTTTGGGATACCTTGTTATCCATAAACAGTTGAACAAGACTTTGGACTCTATATTTTGGATCAGTTTTAATAAAGAAGAAGAAGAAACACAGCTTTTTACAGAGCACCTTCCCCACCAGTTAAAAACTGCAGTTTATACAGCACTCACATGATCACACCATTATCATCAAAGCATGACTTTCACCACTGAAAGTCACGATGGTCATGAAGTCAAAGAAAGGTCCACAAAGACAGTTTCATTGTTTGAGAACTCATGCAAATGTTGAACATGAATGAAATTCAATCTGATTATCAAAAAATCAAACCTGTATGATGATCTCACAAACTGTGTTATTCAATTAAAACTTATCATCTCTCCTACATATTTTTTTTGGCTTTTAAAAGATACAGCTACCTTTACTCTCCCTTTGTATGTTTTATACTTTGAAAACCTTTCACAGCAGAGGTTATATGAATCATCTAGCTTTCTTATTTCAAAATGTTTCACTGATCATTCATTATTAACTTAGTAAAATGAAGGTAGCTATGATAAATTTTGGTCTATCTCAAAGTATTAGAAAGGATATGAAAACATCTTGTTCAAGTGCTAACTTTCAGATGACATATGACAGTACAGGCCCAGTTTTTTCACTGTCACATACAATGAGGCTCCTAACAACCCAATCACTGGCTATTACTTTTTTTCCTATTCCTAGGCTAATAGTTTCAGCCTGCTCTGCCACTTAGCAGAAACACATTCAAACAATATAACCATGAAAGGACTGGATGTGGGTAAAAGGAAGCCTATCAATATTAGAGATTAGGATCCTAAGAAATGTCTAGTTCTTTCTGTAATTAATGTATGTTCTCTAAACAGTTCTACATACACCTATGGCTTGATGTGAATGCTCTGGAGAGGCTGCGGCTGCTCTTAGATCTGGGAGTGATATCTTTCAACACGTTTCAGCAACTGGTACTCTTTCATTAAATGTACTGCAATATAACTGTACACAAAACTTGAAATGTTCCTTTTCAAGAGGCTGAACACAAGAATGAAACACAACCTAAAGAGGAGACATGTTAACCCAGAAGAAAAAGGAATTGGCTTATTTTAATGAGTCATGATCCCGGATACAACTTGCTGCTTGTCATTTGGCTATCTAGACAGATGGGCTAGACTGAAGTCAGTGGGGCTACCTGTGATATACTCCACAACTGAACACATTTGGAAAAAGCTGCTGTAATTTACTCATTTACACCTTAAAACACTTTCAGTTTCTCTAGGCACAACTCAGCCTGGATTCTCCATGGCCAGAGAAGGTCAGGCCTATATGTGAGAGAAGCAGACAGGGACAGAAGTTGTGCAAAGCTGGCCATGGACTTAATAAGAGCTTGATTCTGCAGCAATGAAATCAATGGGAGTTTGGCTCTTGTTTGCAATGGGAGGTGGATCAGCGTTTTATGCCAGCTGTTCCCTGCTGGGCAGGGATAATCCCTTTGAAACAAAATATTTAACTTGTTCTCACTCTGTTGTTGTAAGAGGGCTTCCCATGAAAATGCTTTCATGAGAATTAAAAGGTGTGTCCCATTTTTATTTCCAAATCCA
>VZTR01006657.1:114930-128923 GCA_013400775.1 Chaetops frenatus | reverse complement strand
GGCCATGACAGCACTTGCACTTTCCTCAGCCAGGAGGTGCAGCAAGGAAACATGTTAATTCAAACAGCTGCAATTGAAGTGGGATCCCATGGGCAGAAGTGAAATAACTGAGGTTCCTGCAGGCAAATAGAAGATGATAAAAAATCCAAACTTCCAACAGTCATGAAGGGAGCCATGAATAACAGTGTGGGAAAAGTATCAGGGAGATCAGAGATAAGGAAGGACAGTATTAACAATAAAATCTTGTATGTGTGTCCTCCAGTCTGGATCTGAGTACAGCATTTAGTCTCAGTTGCTGTGTCTGTGTTTTGTTTTCATGTTTTACAGTGAAAATGAGATTCTAAAACATGGCTGATGCCCAGGTTGCTGTACAGAGCAGCAGCAACGGTGGCTCCTTCTAGTCTCTGCATGTGTTGGTCAAGTTCAAAAAGAATGTGAAAGTTGGGCCCATTTACACCAGCTCTCAGTTTGGTTCACTCACTCGTCTGGCTGAGGTCCATTTGGCCGACAAACCTGGAACATAGTCTGCTAGGTTTTATAAAGCAATTATTTAATTTAAAAAATCTCTTTCATTGCATTCTAATGGGATTTCCATAAAACACAGAGTCTTCCAAAATATCCAGGGAACTTTTGTTTACACTATAAACTATGACACTTTTTGAAGAGCTCTAGAAGACTTACAGAGAGGAAACTTCCAGAGGCAGAGCTGTTTGGCCTGGCAACTGGGAACTGAGCCTACTGTAGAGTTACATCCTCCAGAAGCAGGAAACGTATGGAATCATTTGAGCTTAAGAGACTGTGACATTTTTATAGAATGAAAGGAGGAACTAAGAGATACAGTGACAGAGCCGGGAGCTGCAGCTGGCTGGCTGTTCCACAGAGCATTCCCCTCATAGATTTTTATGACTCTCCTAGCCCTAATATTAAACATTTGACCTTTTTGTCAAATACTATTTTATATTATTAGGTTGGATGATTAGTTATTAAATATACCATCTATAGTAAATAGGAAATGGTGTAGTCTGATACGTTTAGTCTTAGACTTTTCAGGTATTGGTCCTTTTGCATTTAACAATAGAACATTGAGTGCTCTTATATTAACTTAAGTCCCTTGGTAAGCAAGAAGTGCACAGCATTTTTACATGGGGCAGAGGGGTTTCTGAAGCAGCACTACCACAGTGGAGAATGCTGTAAATGTTGTGAAGTCAGGGATAACTAGGAGCCAGCTGATGCTGAACAATACACCTTAATCTACAGCCTAGGAATAAGTGCATTTACTTTTTAAAATTCTGTAAACCAGAACTTTGCAAATTACTCTGCCCTGTGCCTCTCTCCCTGGTGAGCTCTTCTATTCGTCCTGTCTCCTCCCACATACAAAACTGTACTAATGTTGGAAGCAGAATTAAACATTTGCTTTTTCACCTCTCCCTCCTAGCAATTCATACCCTGTTTTGGGAAACCCTGCTGTAAACCACTCCCTCCCAAAATGCCACCTCAAATATTTGGATTTAAAGGTATGTGGTTACAGACAGCATGACTCTGAATTTCTGAATATTTGTAATAGTTTTGGAAGACAAAAAAAGATCAAAAGTCTTCCTGGAACTTAAAATGGTTTTAATGGGATTGGATCAAAATGCTAGTGGAGAAACATCTATCACCCTTAGAGGACAAGCTGCATGAAGAAGAAGAAAGAGACTTATTTGTAAACACTGTGGAGCTTATTTAGAAGAGCACCCCATGGAGTACTTGTAACATATTTATAGTGTACAACTTCAGCCTGGACATAGATATATGATTTGGGTAAGTGATTCCTCATTACCAGCAAATGACAGAATTGCTTTATTTTTCAGCAGACTGTGTCTGGTTCTGACCTCAGTCCTGAAAGGTAACATTGGTACAGCTCCAGTCATTTCTGAAGAATCATCGCTGTCTGATACCAAGGTTTCAGTTGGTCTACTCGATTTAATAAGCCAGCTGCTCTAAATCCTAGAATAGATTTCCTCTCTGTTAATACAGGATGGTACTTGTTAGCCAAGCAAAACCCAAGGAGTCACCCATTTATATGAGCAGAGGACAAGCAGACTGAACTGCAGGATTTGGCCTCAGATTTGCAGAGCTGTAATTATATTTTCTTTGATTACACACAAGTGTGATGGAGGCAGCCTATGCACAAACCAGATAACATGACCTTTCTGCAGTTTAACTTCTTGCTATTAAAACAGGCGTGTTTGAGAACTACAAGAATTAGAAAAGATTAGGAAAAAACAGCCCTTCTAAAATCACACAGTGTCTGAAAGGTTAATGAACAGTGAATCTTAGTCAGGACCACCACCATGTTCCTATAACTGCTGTCCACTTTGGTCATTAATAATAATGGCAAAATATTAGTGAAGCTGCAGATACTCCATTGCAGTAAAGCATGGTTATTTAGCAAACAAATACATTCAAAATAAACTGCTGGAAGCCTGCTGTGCTCCAGCATCTGCCAAATTGAGTTTCTCCTGTGTTCCCTCTTTCCAGATGCCCTCTGTGTTGCTTACTTCACCTCTTGGCACACACCACTGCAGTGACACGTGACAACATGAGGCTTAGGGCAGTTCCTAGTCATTGCTTCCAGAATGGGAATGAGCTGGGACTCCTCCACAGTCCTGAACAACACCAACCTGCAACAGTGGAGCTTCCACAGCTGAGAATTTCCTCCCCAGGCATCATACAGATATTTGCTGATCCCAGAAAGTCTCAGAACAAGAAAGCCTGGTTGCAGGAGCAGCAATCCCACCTGTCAGATGTTTCATTTCAGAAGTGTGTGTTTGAAGCCTTAAACATTCAGTCCTTGATTACAGGATATATCTCTACAGCACAGGACAACTCTGAGAGAGCTTTTATGGCCTAATCACAAGAATCAGCACATGCCTGTTTATCTCAGTGCTTTGCTCCCAGTTGCTACATGCAGCTTGTTGAACCCGCCTGCCTAAGCTACCTTTATACTTCGAAGAAGCTTACATCTGCCCTAGCTGGAGATCTAAACTTCTGAAATCTATAGGCAAAGAGATGACTAATTCACATGCCCTTTTATATATGGATCTTGATGTAAGGATAGGCAGTCTTTGGCCATGTTCAGCTCCCACATCAGTGGGTGCAGAAAAGGGCATGAAGCAGAAAAAGCAGTAACAAAGAAAAGATGAAGTAGAAGAGTTGTGCCACATATAAGATATTTAATAGGTTGGATTTTTTTGCTGCCACTCCAACCCTTTTGTCTATGCTACTGACACAAAGAAGATAAAAAAAGGGGTTTGTTAGAACACAGTAGGTTCATTTGCACCATTTAAGAATTTGGCTCAAGAAGTAAAATCCGTGTTTATGCCACAGCTGGCCTTGGTTCATTGGTTTTGTTACATTACCTAATCTCTTTGCTAAAGAATAGGCATTCTAATTCTATGTAATTGCAGTATTGCCTTGACTCTTGAAGTTCATGGAGCTCTTCCAGGACTACATGAGTGCAGAGCAGAGCAAGAATATAAAAATCCCATTATGAGGTTGGTGCTTAAAACAGAGAGCTGTATTTGCTGAAGGCTTCTGTAATTCTCTGGACTGTTGAAAAAAAAAAAATAGAGCAGTATAGGCATAAATGAGTTTCAAACACATGATAACATTTGCCATCCTATCCACTTATACCCTAAATCAGCATTTTTCTAGTCTGTATGGCTTATCAGAGGACTTCTGTAGTAACATTTTACTGCATATATTCCAGTAGCTGTATCCATGAAAAGCCACTTCTGAAACAGTGTTACAATGATGAGTTTTTCCCAAAGAGGTTCAAGTGAAATAATGGAAGTTAAACACGAAAGTCCATAGCAGGAAGTTAGTAGCAAAGCTGCAAAGAGTATGGCAAGAGACCTGGCACTAAGATGCAGCAGGCCAGACCATGACAACTCCCTCAGCTCAAACCCATTCAAATTACTTAGCTGTCAATCACAAAGTAGGACAGAAAATTCTTCTCAGCAGCTAGTGGACATTAGCCAGTTACCTGTAATAAATTATGTGATTCATTCACATAAGAGAAATCAAAATTCAGATTCCATCTCCAGAAGATCATTTCCCAGTTACACCATTTTGTTCTTATCCTGCATGGTTTTCAAGCACCATTTACCAATTTTGATATATCTTATAACCTCCCACAGTCAATCAGACTTGTGGATGTTTGCCCTCTTCTGTATTTCCCCCAAGGACATTAAATGTTTTTAGTTGGTATAGAACAAACACACACAGATATCTGATATAAATCATTATGACCTTTGGCCAAAACATATGTTTTAGCTGTGGGCTTGTTTTGCTGTGGCTCACCATTTTTTCCATTAGCAGAAAGGCTAACACAGGCTACATTTGCTGAGAAGCAGTTTTCTTATAAATCAGGCCAAAACACAGTGGCTCAGCTTCTTCATCTAGGATCTTCAGGTCTGCACTGCAACCAGACATGTCCCAGGCACCATCTGCCCATCTGTGCAAATGTCAGCACAGTTACACCACTGCAGCCTGGATGTCTTGAGAAAACAGTTAGTCATGCTGAGAAAGTCTAATATCCTCAGTCCCAAAGTTCTAACCATAATTATAATGGTTCCCTAGCTCAAAAAATGAGAACATGCATATATAAGGACAAAAATTTGACACATGGGAAGTGTAAGGTGTTATAAATACAGCTGCTGGCATTAACACAATGTGTTATATTCTAAAAAGCAAAGCATAGCAAATATGTCCATTTAAAACACAAAAGCAAAAGCTTTGCCTTCACCCACTGATGTTTCCAGGCTATTTATGCTCAGTCCAGCTCCTGTCAGCTTATCACAAGCTGCATGTTTTCATTGCAATCTACTGCACAGCATCATTCCAGCTCAGCTGGCATCTCTTAGGAGAAAACAAGACGGATTTTATTCCTTTGCTTCACATCTAACCTACATCAATTCCTGTATGTAGAACTCCCTTTCTCTCTGTAACCAAGTGGGATGGTGGTGGGCCAGCTTCAACACCTCACTCAACCATCTCCTCTGCTCAGGCACCTGTCAGCCTCCATGTTTTTGGTGCAAAATGCACCATTTTTGAGGCCTGAAAATTTCACTGGAATGGTTTATGCCTTATTCACCAAATATCACAGCAGGGGATGGAGAAAGATCAGATGATCTTACTAATAGGGCTTTATTTTGAAAAGTCTTCCAGTGGAGCATCTGAGGCCTCCAGGACACCCTCCCTGTGGTTATGTTGAAATGGTTGAGGAAGATGAGCTAACTAGATTCTGGAGTATTTTATTTCTATTATTATAGCTGAGGCATGTGATAGGTATATAGAGTCATTTCAGTGCAGTTTTGTCATCGCTGATGACAGAGAATAATACACTGATATGTTTTTTAAATAAGAAGCAAAGACTCTTCAAGACTGGATACCATAAAAATTGCTATTAGCAAATCTGTATACCAACCAAAGATGGATACCAATGATACACTCCAAACAAAATGGCTGGGCATTAAAGATAATCTTGTTTGGCACAGTGCAGGTTGGAAATCCAGATGGATGTAAGCCTGGTGGGAAAGACTGCCCAGAGAGTAATACTGATGTGAGATTTTATATTTTCTTCCCACATTTTGTCAGTGGGACTTAACTTCCCTTTTTCACACAAGGGTCACATCACTTCACCTGTTTCTTTTACTGGTTGATTAAACCAAGCAAGCAATTACCTGCTCATTCTGTGATCTATTAAGGCAGGTCTCATTGAGAGACCTCTGCAGACAATCAGCTGTGCTGGATGTTCTAATTTTATAGCTCTTGGGACTCAAACTCCTAAACTACATATAAGTTTATTCTTCCACTTAATAGTCAGATTGGAGGTTTGGATTGGTGACATTAGCAATTTTACAGCAAAGGTAGGAAACTTCTGTCATGGTATGGTTACATGACTTCATCAGACCCACATACATACTGTAATATATTATTTTAACTTAATATTGCTAATTCTTCCTGGGCTTTGCCACTACATCTGAGTCAGACCAAAGTCCAGACACGATGTCTGCTTCCTGTTGCTGTTTCACATTGCTTTTGTGGCAAAATGGCTGATAGGAGAGAAGAAAGTCTTTGAAGTGTTCTGACAATTTCTGTCAAGAAGATCCCAAAAGCATGGATAAATGTTTTTTTCTCTCCCAGAACTTGCAGCTTAAAGTACCAGAGGGCTCACTGCTGTTACTTTTCTTATTCAAAATCCATATGAAACCACTTGAGGATATTGTGAAATGGCATGGGCTACAATGTCATCAATATCCTGATGACACCAAGCTCTGTCTCCTTTTCATTGAAGCCATATGTTACAGCTTCCTTGAGTCTGGCAGAGATAAGACATGGATGAAAGCCAGTTGGCTGAAGCTTTCTCTAGATAAGATGAAGGTAGTATATGGGTTTGGAAAGGGAAAAGTGTTTTGAGTTGACAAAAATCTGCTTCCAAAGTTGAGGGAGATCCCCATTGTCAAAATGCACGAGGAATTTACTGCCTCCTACCTCATCCTGAAGTCCCAGTGGCAAACGTGACCTGAATCTGTGTGCTTCTTGCTAGATTTTACTCACTAGGTGCTCACTGGATTTCAGTTGTTCACTCTGTCTTGTCCAGGCACACAAGGTCAATAAAGGCTCTGTTACACCTTTGTCATTACTTTCAGACACTGTCCAGCCTATTCATAAAGATGTCCAGTGACAAAGACCCTGTGCATTCCTGATCTACTGCTGTATGCCACCAGATCCCTAAGGGAATACCAAGTATTTACTAAAGATTAACTGACATCTTTCATACCATAAGTGAACCTGTTGGTACTTACTTTTGTTGAGATCCTTTTCTTTGGAGCAGTGTTTCTCACATTATCTTCTTTAAGACCCTTGCTTAGGTTAGACAATCCCAGATCACTCAATCTTTCCTCACAGAGCAGTTATCTTTTTAGACTTCTGAATATTTTTTTCTCTTTTCTCCAGCTGGACTGTATTTCTTGAAATGCAAGCCCCAGATGGAGGTCACAGTAAATCAAGTGATATTTTAAGCTTCTATTAAATATAGGTAGGCAGCAGCACCATTTCTGCTCCAGGCCCTTCTGACATATTTACTGGGTGGAGGATCTTTCCTTGTTATCTCTTCTGCAATATGATAATATGCACTCAGCCCCCCAAACAAAACTACACTTAGATAGCACAGAGACACACAGGGCAATGCAAACACAGTAAATTCTACTCTCGTATTCCAAATTCTCAGCAACATTTGATGTTTTGGGTAACATTAGGTTCCTCTAAGTTGTCCATCTTTTTTCCCTGCAAGTCAGAGCTCTCCTCTTAACTGTTGATCCTCCCTCCCATCACACCAGCTTTTTCTAGTCCCACCATTAAGTGGAACCTTTCTGCTATAAAGCATTCTGTCCTGATCCACTTTCATGTCCAAAGCTGCTGATTCTTCCAAAAGCTTGAGTCCTTATTGTTCCTTTTAGTCTTTCCTTAGTCCTTGCAGAAATTTCCACTGCCCACTTTCTCCCTGTTTCTCCCAAATGAAGAAGCAGTTTTCTCAGCCCATTGGACTAGATGACCATTGAGGTTAATACTCTAGCACTGTCACTCACCTGGCTGGCATGGGACATTTCACTGTCAGTTCTGCAATGCAGCCTCTCCATGAGCCCAGCTAGAAGCCACAAACTCAACAGATAGACACATGTGCCTTCCAGCCACCACAGGATCACCCTTGTTCATATTTGAGGGTGAGGGACACTGGTTCATCCCTTCCAGAATGCTCTTCATCCTTGGCCCATGTGTTTTGTCTTTTATTTCCACAGTGCTCCACTGCCACTCTGGGACTACTCTGGAAGCACAGAAGGAGCCTTCTCAGAAGCTCACTAATGCAGAGTGAGGCTACTTTTTTGCAGGACAGAGAAAAAGAAATTAAAAAGGACAAAGAACATGTGTTCTCCGTACTGTGCATGAACTGCCACATGCATGCTGGCCTGATGACCTTGATGCCTGGCTTTCTTCAAGACAAGTGGATCAGGGACAAACTCTCTGATTTGGGCAAAGTAGCTCTGTAGGCAGAACACTGCACCTCTTGGTAAGGCTCACCACTGTGTTCAATAAAAACAGGTGACTGGGAGAGTCAGCAAATAAGTAAAAGGAAGAATATATTTAATTAAGTGTATAGAAGAACAAGGAGGATGACCAAACAAGAGCCATGCTGGTCATTTCTTAATTACTCTATCTGCTAAAGAGATAGGCAATATTTATGCAAATTACACAGACTCCATTTAGCACAAAAGTTACTGTTCTTCCTCCTGCTCCCTTAATGAAATCTATGATTCTGCAATTTATGAAATCTTTCTTTCACATGTGGAAATGAAAAAAAATAATAATCTTCAAGAAACCCTCAGAGGAGCACAAGAGGCAGCCAGCTGATGCAAACAACATGTCAGGGTTTTATGCAAAGACTAGGAGTATTAAAAAGGGGAAGCAGATACTTTAGAAAAAATTCTGATAGTGTTGGTGTTCAGGTTAGGCGGTCCAGGGAGAGAACTAATGTGTTCTCAAATCATTACTGTGGATTTTTGGTGACTGTAGTGCCATTCATGAAGCAGTTACCCAGATCTGTCATTTGAACAATCAGGATTTCATGGCTTTCTGACTAGATTTTAAGGGGAATGCTCTGGGGCCCTCCTGTTTCATGCCCTGGAATTACAAACTGTGCAGTGACCATCTTAGTACTTAATATAGAAATTTAGTATAAATAACAGCCCTGAAGAGCTGCAAGATTTGTTATCTGCACATCGAAGTATTTTTCAGTATTTTACGAAAAAAGCATGTAAATATGAAGACCCTGAGATTTCCACAGAAACCTCTGGTTAAAAAGAAATGACAACAGACTCACACTCAAGGGGAAAGGACAGCATGAGTAAGTGCAAAGAACAGCTGGGGTATTTGTAATGTCACAGTTATTTTTCTATGCTTCCTCTAGGATGAACCAAAGACCTTGTTTTGCTTGATGCTGAGTGCCCTAAAGTCCCATTACACATCTCAGGAAGGAACCTTAATGGTTTTATTGGGATCCGTATCTGCACATATAACATGGCCTTTGAAGATGAAAGGATTTTTTTTTCTGCTTTCATTTGTTGCCTCTTGGTTGACATGTTCCTATATGGACACTCAGTCCCTGGATATCTGTTCCCTAATCAGGGACATCAATAACATCCTCAGAGAGAAAACTCTGGAACACCTATGAAAGTCAGAAGTGTGAGGAATACATCTCAGATGATGCAGATGCAGTCACTGCTGTATGATCAGATAAGCAACATTGCAAGTTCATTTTTGTATGCTAAATAAAATAAAAATGTCAATATTTACACATAACCTTCAAGGCTCTTACATTTGCAGCTCTTTAGTATTCAGTGCAGACCACATTTTCTTTAGTCCGTTACCAACAGCTTGGAAATTTAGTTAGAGGATGCAACCCAAATGTTCCTCCAAATGTTGTTTCCAAATGGTCATCTTGAAAAATGCTGTTTAAAAGGATGAAACCTTTATGTGAAGATATAAGAGCCCATGCACAGAGTAATATAAACAGCAAGGAAATAATCTGAAGATTAAAACCACTAATGATAAAGATATTACTGTTAGGCATAGTTTAATCTTTTGGTAACTAAATCACTAGGGGCTTTTTACAGCCTTCTTGGAACCTGACTATTGTGTAGTGCACATTCAACCTCTAAGTGTACAGTGACACAAACAAATAAAAGTGATCATAACAGTTGAAATGTAGTTAGAGACACAATTGAGAACATCTGTATTGTAAGCAGAAATAAATTAGAAATACTGAAGTGTTTTGTAGCTGTGAAACTGAGGGATAAAAAAATAACCTACAGCACCTGGATTAAGCAGTTGTAAATAATGTATAAAGGAAAAATCTCATTACCCCCTGTGTAAACTCCCCCCCAATGAAATATATTTTATGAATGTTGCATCACAGTAATAAATGCAGCATTTGTTTTCCCCATAAACTTTCCATTTCATGACTATAAGATAGTTTGGATTTGGAAATAATGGCCAGTGAATGTACTGTTTGCAGGATTAGTTTCCTTCAACAAGCAGCTTTGAACTGACCTTCAGTTTTTTCGGGCTAAAGAGCAGGGACTTACACAGGCTTAGCAGAACTCATCTTTGTGCCTACAAAGCTGTGTCAGTGTTCTCCAGTTGCAACAGAACCATACTATGTAAACAAATCCAAAAGGACCACTAGAGAGTATTTAGACTCTGAGCCTTGAGTGTTGTAATTGCCTGATATCATGAAAGATTTGATGAGACTGTATTAGGTAATGACTAGATACGAATGTGGAAAGTCTTCCCTTTGTAAAAAAAAGGGATCTTATGGCAGAGGTCTGCAGGATACAGAGCTTCTACTTACAGTACAAAGAGCAAGTGCCATAGAAAAAAACTGTAATGCCTTTGAGTTTCCAGTTTTCCTTTGTAAATGTTCCCAGTTTTGTGTAAAAATGCCAGGACTGATTCCTCGCTTGTGTCAGCTTTGCACGATCAACTTTGCTGATACTCAACAGATTAATTCTTGATTTAGGCAGTGTATTACTGTCAAATAGAACCATTAGCTTTCTCTTGAAGATATCTTCATTCCCCTCATATGAAGAGGGTTCGGCTTCCTAATGATCCAGAGCACCAATCACTGATCCCCTTGGGTGAGTCCCTGAATCATCTGTACAGCCAATACACAGTCACCAAGGCACAGCCTGGTGGAACAGGTGAGAATGAGGATGAGATGCTACAAAGGAAGTCAGCATCTAGAGTCAAACTGAAACCTAACAGATTACAAATTAAAAGGAGAAGAACTTCCCATTGGCTAAGAGAGATAAAATGTCACAAACATAAAAACATTATAAAGTTAGGCTTGAGTCTGGAGTGCTTTTCCTTTATGATTAATGATTGGGCTCAACAAGGATGGGAAGGGCAAAGCAAAGTTCCTCTCGAACCAGCTTAAAAATGCCACAGCTAAAGAAAAAAATATAAGAACATCAATTCAAAAAAATAACAAAACAAACCCCCTCTACTAAAATGTAAAGGTCAGGAAAGATTTGGGTGTTTTAAACTGCTGTCTCAAAGAAATTTCATAAAGGTTAAGATGTCATGTAGTTTCAGAGTTATGGGCACTGTAGGGGGGTCCTTGAGTGCCAGCTATTCCTCGGGCCACTCACTGACTGTGAGCTGCAGTGACAGTGGACAGCGGGAGGCTGGCAAATCAGAAGCTATCACTGTGCCACTGGGGAAAACCCATGTCTTGCTCCCCAAAGAACGAAGCGCTGTGTGAATATTTCAGCATCTGAGATTCAGGCAGTAGATAAAACAGAAAAACATGCCTTAAATACAAGGGTCTAATTTAAATTGTCAAGCACAAACATATTCAGCATTCAGGCTCTTTAGCTTGGTTCACTGTGCCTGGGAGGTGCAGGAGGTACAGTAGGCACATTACACAGAGCCCAAGGAGCTCCTGGTGGCAGCCAACCCCGTACAGTTCAATGGCTCCAAACAATATGTGGATTCCTTGTGGTTCTAAATCCCTGAGGGCACACAGGCAGGCAGGACAGAACAGGAGCTGTAATACTTCTTTTTCCAGGTGTTACAGATGAGAGCAGGAAAACCAATATGATTGGGGAGGAGTTTGGAGGGCAAGTTTTCCTTCACTTGCACTCTGCCATGCCCACCTGGCAGTTGTTAGGGCACTCCCTCCTCCTGCAGGCTCCTGTGCCCTGATCCCATTTAGCACTGACCTGGCCTCCTGCCTCACCCATCTCATTTTCCAGGTTCCCCTCTCTCCTCTGGTCTTTAGTTCTCTCATACAGCATTGCTGTTTTGTATGGACTACAACTACTGAAAAAAACCCAGATCTTGCGGCTTGAATTTTTTTCTCCTTGTTCTCATCTTCAAGATCTTCAGACCTGAGCCTGCATCAGTGGAGTAAGAGCTACCTTTCTCTGCTTCAAATAGTCCCTGCCTCACCTCCCCCCACCTCAGGTTCCCTCTGATAAGCCATTTTACCTTGCTTTCTGCTTTTGGCATGCTGGCTACCCTAGTGATCCTGCATATTCTTTGACAGCAACTTGGGGAGGAAAAAGCCTGGGATTGCTACCCAAAGCTCCTACATGGGAACCGTGGATGTAGGGAAAGCAGAGCATCCACCACTATCTCTTGACAAATGAAACCTATTTCAAAATGACATGATTTCACTTGCATACAAAAGGTGAACTATGAAAAGGTGAACTATTTGCTCTTAATGACCAAACTATTGCTACAGAGAGGCTGTAAAATAACAGAGAGAGAAGAAAATCCTAGGAAATCTGTATCTATTCTGGACAAATGTTACATGGAGGGTAAAATTCTGCAAATGTCAATTTGTCATCATTTGTCAAATGTTGTCATCAAAATAGCATCAAGATCCTTTTCATCACATATGGATGGTACTGTTCCAGCTGAAGGTGTAATGAATAAAATGATCTTAAGTTACGTTAGAGCTTAACCTCTCTTGCCTGGTTGTCCTTTTGCTCCATTTCGTCCTTTTCCATATCCATCTTTTGCACACTCCAAGCTCCCTGTGACAACTACCATGAGGCTTGATTTTCAGCCCTCTCTCTGGCAGCTTTGCACTGCTCAAGAGAGAAGAAGGAAAAACAGGTCTCCTTGGATTGTGAGGTCTTGCTCAAAAATCTCTTGGCCTGCAAAGGGAATACAGTAAGGACAGGACAAGACACAGCTTCAGAAAACCTGGATTGCCAAATGGGAGAAAAGTAGCTTAGTTTAGTTTTCCCAGCCCTTAGTCAGTCAGACACTATGTGTAGCAGGGTATGGCTACAGGTATGTGCAGCAGAGTGTACTCTGGGTCTCACCGCTTGCCTTTTTTACTGTTTGAAGAATTCATGCAAAATTACAGTGCTGTATCAAGAATTACTATAATAAATAATAATAATGGCAGCAAAGCTTCCCCAGTGTTGTGTTTCTCTTTCCTCAGTTTACATAACTGCCTTGTTTCTCAGAACCATCCTCCAAAAGTTGCTATTTTTTTCTGCCAGACTAATACATACAATTATTTCTCTTATTAGCTGGAATAGTCTGCTGTAGGTAGCAAAACAAAATGTTAGCTCAGTAAGTTTAGATACAGCAGAAATCCAAATAACTAATAATTATTCTTTATAGAAGATTCATGCATCCTTATAATTCTTGGAGAAAAGTGAAAAACTGCATAATTAAAATGATTCTTCACTCAGCAAACAAAGCAAAGACATTTTCTTCTGTCCACTGTGTATGTCTGGGTGGACAAAGACAGAAAATCCAAGCTCATGTGCATAGGCAAAGCAGCTCCCAGCATCAGCTCCCCTTGTCCTCACCCTCTAAGCACACACTGCATCCTCAGAGCCTCCTGGCTGCTGGTTCACATAAGTCTAGTTTTATTTATAGTTTCCCTCAATACAGAAAACGTATTTGAACACATTTGTCTTTTCCCCCTCTGTCAGAGACACAGATGTGTATGTATATATATGCATGCACAAGAAAAACATTCACACCTACCATACTCTTGAGTTTAGCATCAAAATTATGTTGAAACACATTATTAGGGCATATTTTTCTATCTGAAACTGGCTAGATTTTCCCCTAACAGCTGCACTCTAGATTTTAATTAAATAATACCAGTTGTGCCTTATTTAACTAAGCCAGCACATCTTGCTTATGTTTGGGAATACTAATTTTTTAATTTTTTTTTTCTAATGAATAGGTTTGTATTTTGTTTTGTAGCACTCTATAGCTAAGAATGCCTTCAAATCAGTGCAACATTATATAGGCAGGGAAGGGGGATTTTTTTTTTTTTTGCTAGGGCAAATCTTGGCCACATTTTTAGCAGGCTTAATTTAAACCAACAAATTTTTCCCTGAAAAACAAATACGGG
>VZTR01006657.1:45280-113531 GCA_013400775.1 Chaetops frenatus | reverse complement strand
ATATGCATGCACAAGAAAAACATTCACACCTACCATACTCTTGAGTTTAGCATCAAAATTATGTTGAAACACATTATTAGGGCATATTTTTCTATCTGAAACTGGCTAGATTTTCCCCTAACAGCTGCACTCTAGATTTTAATTAAATAATACCAGTTGTGCCTTATTTAACTAAGCCAGCACATCTTGCTTATGTTTGGGAATACTAATTTTTTAATTTTTTTTTTCTAATGAATAGGTTTGTATTTTGTTTTGTAGCACTCTATAGCTAAGAATGCCTTCAAATCAGTGCAACATTATATAGGCAGGGAAGGGGGATTTTTTTTTTTTTTGCTAGGGCAAATCTTGGCCACATTTTTAGCAGGCTTAATTTAAACCAACAAATTTTTCCCTGAAAAACAAATACGGGTGTAGTCAAACTCTTCGGTTCTCTGATTCACTGCTGCAAACCTACAGACAACAAGCTGAAGGCCACCTTCCTGGGCATGTTCCCCTTAGACCATAAAAAGCAATTAGTTTTTGGAGTCATCATCTCTGTTGCTGATGCTATTTAATCAAAGAGGGGGTTTAGGGAAATTGAGTATCTACAGTGTTTGAATATAGTGATAAAAAAAATTAAAAAATGTAATGGATCCCTGTTCTATTCAGAAGGCCAGCATCTGCAAAATACCCTACAAAGGAACCAAAATAAAGGTGTATCATCAGCTTTGATATCCATGGGAAAGTTCTTGTACAAGTAAAAGATGAAGGGAGGCTGAACAACTCCTTCCTTCTGGTAAATATTGTAATAGTTTTTACTTCATGGTTTTTACTTAGGAAATGCAGCTCTTGATACATTTGCCTCACATAAACTACTGGTTACCAATGAAAAACAGCTCATAAGAGAATAAGAGCAGGTCAAGAAAATTATTCTTTTAAAGGAGTAAGAACTCCCTTCAGCTTTAACACAGTGAAGATCTTGCTCCTGAAGGGTCACAGAGAGACTGCTGACACAGCAGAGGTTTGGAACCTGGCCCTGTGAGCTGCACCTCTCCTGTATCACCTGCCTACCAAGCTCCATCACCAATTACCATCAAGTCAGTTGAGATCTACATGATGAGCAGGAAATAGTACATGTAAAATCAGCTTAAGAGGGCAACACATCTTGAAAGCTGTGCAAGCAGGTGGGACTAGCCTGACCATGTGCTGGTATGATTTATAACATGAAAAGCAGGGTGCACTTTCTGCGGAGCTTTATTACTGCCTTGTCCTTGGGGGTGGCAAATGGCTTCTCTTCCATAATTGTCATACACAGCACTATAGGAATAAGCAGTGCATGCAGAGTGTGCTACCCAGAAGCTGCAGGGTGGAAAGAGCCCCCTGCTTGGGCTGGGGGAAGCAGTGGAGAATGGAAGTTATTACATAAAAACAGGTACCTGCAAGAGCAGCCGTAAGTCTGTAACTTTAAGACAAATAAATATATTTGCATCTACAGAAAGGAAGTCTGCCATATCTGAAAAAGCCATGAAGATTTTCTCAGCCATCACACAATTTGTCTTCATGATACTTTGGTTCCAGTGTCATGTACATTACGTCCTATCTGTCATCAGAGTCAATCTCAACAGCTGCTTGACATGGCTCTAATCAAGACAGATACAAACCCCAGTAACAAAGGTATTGTTGCCCCCAAAGCAAAGTTGACACAATTGGATGGTATGTTTATTTAAATAGCTCACATCTATCCTGTTAGCACATTCCAAATCAAAGTCCACATCGTTTATTTGAAAGTGAATTTTGGTCTCCTGCTTTCCTTTGTTTATGAATGTCTGTGTTTCTGACAGCTGATAAAGGACATGCTGAAGATTTACAGTATCCACAGCTGGTTGTGTGGTGCAAAGGGACTTTCCCCTCATAAGTTTGGTCTATGTGCATCAGCTATAGAGAAAACTCCCCAGTGAGAGCTGAGTTTCATGGTGAGGACAGCTTGCCTTGCCCTGTACTGTTTTTCCTTTCACTGTGGGGAAATTGCTGTACCTCAAAGCCTAGAAAAAGTGACCCTGGCAGAGCCTGGAGTCCTTCCTCAGGTGGAATCTATGGGATCAGAAGTGGTACTGGCTTCAGTGTGCCTCATGCCCAGTCCAACTGTGCAGTTTCTATGCCCATTAACTCTGGCACTAGGCAAAATGGTCAAGCAGAGAAAGTAGGAGTAAAATTTTATATTCCATATAGGCTCTGTTTATTTATACCTGAGGAATTCCACTGCCTTGTTACTGCTGTAACTCTGAAGAGAGTCAGACTAGAGACTCCTGCTTTTGCAAGTCCAAATTCTATCTCCTTTGGCAGGATGCTGTCTGTGCACCAACTGGAAAGGAGCAAAGACAGATGGAAAAGAGTCCATGAACTGAAATACCCAGAATCTTTGGCTCCAGGTCAAAGATGTATCACTTTTGGCCATCTTTGATCAATTTGCTTCACGCTTTCCCAGTGCTGGCATGGCATAGGGATCTATGTTGTGTTGTTCAAGAACTTCACATTTTTCCTTTATCATTAGAAACTTGGTGTTCAGAACCCTTGTGAGATGGCTAGGGCAGCATCATATTCTCTTTCAACTGCACACATACCAAGAGGGAGCACTACATATTTGCAATGTTTACACATGGCATCACATTACCTTTTAGTTTACAGAAACCCTCGCCAAGACTATCAAAGCCAGGATGGAGAAATACATAAGTGAGCTATCTGCAGGTGAGGACTGCACAGGAAGTGTCCTGGTGTAATTCTTGACTACTCCCAAGCACCTAGGGCTAAAGTATGCTTGGGCATGTGTCATGTTCTCTAGTAACTTCCAGCTCTTGCTTGGTAAATAAGATTCAGGTTCTTTGTCTTTACGCTGCAAAATGATCACTTATAAATCTAATAAATGGTACAATTGGATAAGTAGACACCTGTTAGTCATATGACCTGACAAAAGCTAAGGAAAAAAATAGAAAGACAAGCATAAAAAAAGGCCCTAAAAAGAATAAAAGAAACATGCCAAGAGAAAATATGACACACATACTTTATACACGTTTAGTTTCTGTTGTTTTGGTTGGAAAACAGCTGCAGGTGTCCTCTAATTATATCACCATTTTCACAAATATCAACTGTCATATTGAATCTGTTACATTTACCATCCAGCCTCCTCAAACAGTACACTTCTTTCATTACACATTTAGTGCCAGAGTTTCTAACATTCAAGCTAACTTTCAAGCTAGTCAATTAATGCATTATTTACAAGTGAAATGTTATTAAAAACAGATTCTTAATTTACTAATGATTTAGTAGACCCCAGGCAGTATTCCAATTTGTTTTTATTGAAACTGGAAGAACATTTAGAACAAAGGGGAAAGTAATGTCAAGGATATTTTGGCCTATTTGTCTGTGCTGTACTTTCTGTGGTATTATGTCTACCCCTACATCTTCCCTCCCTCTTTTTTATATTGTATTTTTGATACATAACCTAACCAGTTGCAGCATGATTGAGGGGAAAGGTCTATGAAAAATGAAAAACAGTACAAACACTATTGTGAGTTTTGTTTTTAAAAAGCACCAGGCAGTCTGGAATGACTCAATACACATGTTCACCATACAATACAGCATATTTTGATTTACAGTGCTGTTCTAGCAGCACAGCAGGTTAAGAAGGTTAGAAGTCAAGGGAAATTAAATGTTATTAGCATTCCACCATTGTTGTTCTGTACAAAAGTGAGTATGTAACTTTTCAAATGCATTTTTAAACTCAAATTTGTTTCTGAGGCTTTTAGCTTGTCAGAAACTTTAATGATCACGTGTGTGCTTCTTTGTCCTTTCCCTTTTTTTGCTCCTTTTCCTCTCCTATCTGTGTCCATTCAGGATGTTCACTAAAGAATAAGTCCACTCCTACCTTTTCTCTTTGCCAAACTGCCACTACCTACAATACTGCTGTTATTAAAATGTTGACATTGACTTTTAGGGCCACTTAATACAGGAAATATCTGTGATTCAGTGGCAATACTAATCAGTCACAAACACTAAGCATCAACATTTGTATGGTGACTGCGATAGCTTCAAGATACTTCTATGTGTTTGTTTTTGTGTGGGAATAAATGAAACCAAAGCAGGAAATAATGATCAGTGTGTGTTTTATTCCCACAGGGTGGCTTACCAAACACAGATATACCCAAATCACGTGGCTTCAATTTGGCTTTAAGGGCAGGGTGGGGGATGATTGTTTCAGAACTCTGGCACTCCCATGTATGGGAACACCTAACTCAGACCCAGCTGTGGACACCTGCACCGGGAGATCTATATGTGGGTAAGGGGCAGGGAATGTCTAATTTAGGCATGGCAGCTCCAGCAGTCTTGTTGAGGAAATGGGGAGGCTAACAGGTGCTTTCAGAGAGCAGATAGGGCCCCAGGTCTTGTTTCCACTCACTACTACTGCTTTCATAAAGCCTACATCAGAAGAAAGTTTGTCGGCAAAATACTACCACACCTAACTAAATGAGAGCCAATCCAGATAAGTCTATACCACCACTGCCTCTTCTAAAGTGATGAGGCAGGCAAAGCTGAAGCTTCTTTGTGCCTCAGACTGTTATTTGTAAAACAGGGATAACACTGTTCCTGTACCTTGTAAAGCTGACACAAAGATAAATTCAGTAATTATTTGGGATGGTCTCCTTTATGATGGCAACAGTACTCACACAAATCAGGCTGATGGATCTGTACCTTGCCCTACTAACCCCTGATGTATTTGGAGGCCGTTCTGTAGGTGATGACTTCTTAGGGTTGGGTGTGAAGTCAGGTGTACAGGCTGGCCATGAAATGACCCTTTACTGATCGTGCCACAAAAGCTGCAATCTCTGCCCTGTCACCAAGGCCCTTTGGTCCCTGTAGTTTACTGGGTGCCTAACACAGCACCAGTTTCAATGTACAGGGAGCCAGCTTGGTTGTACAGGGCCCTCATGAGTGTCTTGTGGCCAAGTCTTCTGCTGCCTTGGTTCCTGACCACCTGAGGCTCATTTTTGCTGAAGGATCCTGCAAAGCCACAGCGATCATCAGAGCTTTGACCCTTGTCTACCTCACCAAAAGCTGCTGACACCCAGTGCTGACCCAACCCAGCTCCTGTGGCTGGTTCAGAGGGTCCAGAGCCTCCAGCCAGTACAAACCCAGCTAGCTTAGCTTAGGTGGAGGAGGCAGGGGCTTTGGGTTTAAAAGCTTCTGTTCTCACTTCTGCTGACGAGCTGTTGTGCTGGATCACTGCTAAAGAAGTCATCAGAAAGTTTCAGACTTTGCAAAATAATGCTGTGTTTTTTCAACTTTCCAATCATTCTTCTCTACTATCTGTGTTTCACATACCGTGAAACTGCACTACACTGTGCAATTGAATTAGTTGTACAGTGACTCAAAGGCATTAAACAATGACTTTGATATTTTAAGTACTGTCTAGGAGGGATTTTTAATTCCTTCCTTATAATGAAAGAAGAAACACATGAAAAAAACCCCAGTTACAAAACCCTGAAACATTGATTTTCTTTTCCATCCTGGGTAGACCCCTCTGACACAAGAGAACAAAAAATATCCTTAAAGCTTTCAGCTTGTTTAGTAGCAGAATAAAAATAAAACAAGCATTGACATACAATGGTAATGCCACTCAGTAACACAATAAAGTCCCTGTTATTAATGCATCTTCTAAGTTCACCATATGTACTCAGGAAGCAAATCATATGGGAACTTTCCAGATACTATAGATTCTAAGGGAGGACACGTCCATCCTTCTCCAGCTGCAGATAGATCTGCTGAAATGGCCAGTGCCCCAGATGTGGGGTTGGTTAGCAAAGCCCTGGTATTTGAACGGTTTGGGGTGAACCTATTCACTGTGATTGTGACAGATAAGGGAGTGGCCACTCAAAGAGCTTAGCTGGCAACTGGGAAGGAGATGCTAAGTATTGGTGAAGAAGTGATGACAAGCTTCTGGAAGGAAGAGAGACCCACTGCTGGCACACTGACAGTCAGAAGAGGATCCACACAGAGCCTCAATCTCCCACTGGTACCCCTGGAAAGCTGGGGAGAGGAAAAAGAAGAGATGGCTGTGCTTGCACTCACTTGGTCAGCAGGACCCCAGAAGTAAATGGCTGAGGTTGGCCCCAAAGGCCACCATCGCCTCACAGACAGCAAGGGGTCAGCTGTCACTATGGCACAAACGTTGAAGAAGAGGAAGATCTGCCACTGACAAAAGACACTCCAGACTGCTTCTTACTCGAGATGGAAATGGGGCCAGAAAGAGGGGAAAATGAGTGAAGAAATGCTGTGAAACTACTGTCCTTAGCTGCTAAGAGCACAAGGCCAGGCACCTAAGTGATGACTCACATCTGACAATAAATACATGAATACTTGTTGAAAGTATGTTTGACTTTCACAAAGGGGTTTAAGCAAATATTTGTTTGTTCATTAGTCTTGAGCAACATTTTTATGGCAGGAGATCCGTTAAACCTTAACATATATCTGCAAGCGAGATATTTGGTTGTCTTGCAGATTAAGACACAAAGCAATGTTTACACAGAATGGCCTTGAAATACCTGTAATGGAGTGAGATACAGTTATTAAACACTAGCATTGTGAATCTTCATTCTTTTGAAGGTTAGTTGGGGTGCCATGTCAGCTTTAAAGGGCCCATTTCTGCTAGCATGTCTGCATCAACTTTCAGCTTCCCTGAGTCCTTTAGTCTTAAAAACCTGATGAATGAAATCTGCTTCATGAATTAAATTATACCTATGTATGAGAAAGCCATTGCCTGTTACAGATGGTGCTGTAGGGTGCCTACAACCACTCACAAACTCCTCAGGACAGATCACAGCACAGACAGCTCTGTCGTGCATTAGAAAGATATAATTTGACTAGGAAGCTCCTTCCCCAAATATCCTGAGGTGACAGCACCACAACCACAACAATTTCTGTGTTAAAAGACTGCCATGTTATCAGATGGCATGGACAAGAAGCACACATCAAGCTCTGCAAAGTGTCTGTGTGTGGGGAAGGCCATCCTTACAGCCCTTTTGTGCTCACTGGAGCCTGGCCCAGCTGCTTGCTGGTGGGCTGTGCTCAGGTCACTTGTTGAGCTCTGACTCAGGACTTGTTACAGCAGCTGGAAATGAGGAAGACCCATCATGCCTCTTCTAGTGGTTGGAGGAGACATTTATAAGAGCTCCCTCCTTTAGAGCTACTTTGCACTATTTATGCTATATGCATTCCAGCAAAAAATGAAGTTGGATCTGTATTTTCAATGTGCAAAGCAGATTGGGAAGT
The DNA here is from genome assembly GCA_013400775.1 of Chaetops frenatus. Taxonomy (NCBI): domain Eukaryota; kingdom Metazoa; phylum Chordata; class Aves; order Passeriformes; family Picathartidae; genus Chaetops; species Chaetops frenatus. The sequence goes on along the minus strand of VZTR01006657.1, from coordinate 106,229 downwards.
TATTGTGACCACATCCTCAGTGATGTAACACTGACTGCAGCATAACTATCCTGATTTATACCTATCAAACCATAACTATTCTCAAGTGAACAAGTTATGCTTTGCCTCCTCTTGCTATTTTTTTTCCTGTGAGCAGAGCTGCACAGTGTAATGTTAGATGTGATGAGGGTCAGCAATAACATAATCACAGATCTGAGGTCTCCAATTTATGCACCTCTGTGTCTTCACCTCATCTCACCAAATGATAACATAAAAGGTTACGATGTGCAAAGCAAAAAGCCTAAGTTGTTAACTTCCTGAACTTGAAAATACTACATTCCTAAAATTATTGAAAGCACAATGTACTTGACATCCTATGCAGATGATGTGAATGGAAGATGGCATGCAAATATTTCACAATATAACAGCATTAATACAATAAAAGTCTTACAAAAGTCTTACATATATATTCATTATGACAATGAAATCTGTAGATTACTTGACTTGGTGTAATTCATATCAGTATGTCAGTTGTACAGTTGTGACACTGAAGAAAACTTCTGTTTGGGGGGAAAATGGTGAGCAATATCTTTCAATTTCCCTATGCATCCATAGCAGAGAAGAAACTGAAGCCACTGGATACAGGCTGACATGATCTTCTACTTCCCTCTGCTTTTTTAGATAGAAAACATGTTCAAAATCTGTCCATAATAAGCATATTCTCCTGAAATCTCAGTGTGGGCAAAGCTGGTGTGGAAGAGAGTTCTGACCAGACTTTATGTCTTGCTGACTTCCCTCCCATTACAACTTAGGGCGTTCACAAACCCCGTGGCGCGAAACCAAAAAAGTTTCAGATTAAAAATTGTTGGCGTGAGAGAATTTCTATGTGGTCTCAACCAGATGCTCAATCTAGTAGTTCATGTTGTGGGAGCACAGAAGAGACTTACTCTGAAAGCTGACAACATCAGTCAGGCACTTTGCTTCCCTTCAGGGCTGTGTTACAAGGACTATCCATAATAGGCCATACTAATTTCAGAAGGCTTGGGACTGCAATTTTTTTGTGGGTCTTTTGTATTACAGCTGCTAGTGCTAATTTTGTAGCTTAGAAAGCACAATGGCTTTTAGGAAGAGCATAAAACTTGGAAAAGAGGGCAGCTCAGAAAAATGAAGATGCTTCCTGAAGGAAGGTGAGCCCAAACTGAAGAGTTTAGATGAAGAGCTGAAATTCTCCAAGTTTGAGAGTATTTGGATATTAGAAGTCTGTCTCATCATTGCTTTCCTGCCTCAACATATACTGATGCTTCCTAAAAACTAGTTCAGCTGGGCCTTGCTAGAAGCAGATATTCAAATGCATAGTTAAAAGCTGAAATGGCAATATTGAGAACCAGTGTGAGAAGCTTGCAGGCATGAGTCAACAGGGAATGGTACAGGGTCTTAGCAAGCCTGAATTCTGTGAAAGATTGTAGGAGGGCAAGCTGTGAGATGGTCAGGCACTGTACCAAGTTAACTCTGCTACATCCACTTTGAAACTCAAGAAAGTGGGACTAATAGCTGAAAAAGGGAGCTCAGTCATCCAAACAGGGGAGTGGTCTCCTCCACTGGACTGTCATTCTTTTTATTCTCTTTAGTTTTGATGCCATTTAGCATTTAAACAGGTGGCATTTGAGCAGAATCAGTTTCTCCAAACACTGCAGCTTATATAGTGAGTATAAAAAAAGTTATTTCAAGGGCCATGTTGCTATGTGATTGCAGAAACAGCAGTGCAGGGAGAAATGTCACCAATAAGAGCCTTTTGAAAATAGAAAGCATTTAGCTGTTGTGAGATTACTTTTTCTGTTTTCATTGTTTAGAAACATATAAAACTACTGTAGTTCATATCTGCACTTTTGATAGGTTGTGTGACTCACACTGTGATTACACCAGAAATACCAAAGAGGGAAAATATACATAACCCGTGGTTAGGATTAAATGTGAGTCGCAAATAATCAGTGTTTACAGCACATTTAACCTGGGTGCAGTACAGCTTGTTCAGATTTTATTTATGTCTGAATATCCAGTGTTGTGTTTGGAGCAGTAAGTGCACCACTGACATGAGCAAGGACAGGACTTTTGCTGCTGAATGCCAGAGTTTTGCTGAGTTCAAAAGTCTGTAAGTTCACAAAACAAGTAGTGTTTCTTGCCATAATTAAACTGCAAAAAGCATTTGCTTAAAAAAAAGTTTTAATTACAATTGGCATTTCCAATCCCAGTGCTGGAGGCAGTTGTCTTACTGAAAATTGATGTCCTTTATGGCACTGGCAATAGACAAATCCAGTGGAAAGGCCCGTAAACAAGTTTCTAGGCAAATTTAATATTGGTTTAACCACTGGAGAAAGCATTTTGGTTGTTATCCTATTATTAAAAGAGGTTGGGAATGGATTCACACACTCTCCTCTGCTGAGTTAACTGTCATATGGTTGGCATCATAGGCAACATCATTTTTCAGCAACATGGCCACCTCCAGCACTAAGCACACAAATGGCAATTGTATCTGAAAACCACTTTTCAGTTCTACTACACAGAAAAACATTTTGCAGTTTATTTGTGATGAAAGACAATTCTTTTTTAAGAACAATGGAACTATTGGTCTGAGCAAAAGAAATGAAGAGGGGGAACTGTCTTTTAAACTCTATGTGAATGGTCAAATAGACTGATGAGCAATTACTGTTAGGCATATTTTGGCCCTATTTGAAGGCATGAATATCAGAAACTCACTCTGTGCCACACATCAAAGAACCTGTGCCTGGGTGGGGTTTGCCAGCTCTGAAAGTACATATGTGAATGCTGTGGCTAAACTGTGCTGCCCTGCTGCCCCCAGCTTGGGCCCCAGAGGTGGCTCCCAGCAGTCTGCATGTCAGGCACCTTGGATGCCAACTCTGAGTAAAACCATTTCCATAGCCCAAAGTCCTGAAAAAGGGTCTGAATAAAAGGCCTTGAGCCTATGAATACACTCAATATCCAGACAATATTAAAGAAAATATTATTAGGACTTTTGCAGTATCCAGCTGTGGGATTTTACGTGCTTACCAGAATAAAGATGGGTGACAATTTTCATCTTATATTTAAAACATTCCTCTCCATGCTAGAGACCTAATCAGGACAGAAATGAATAAGATGTGATGCAATACATTAGCTACATATGCAGCTGATAGAGCCTGACTGATTAGTTAGATAGGGTGAAGACGTTTAGGCATAGGAAGGCTTTCCCCAGTGCTTGAGCTGTCTCTCATCTCCATGGGCCACACTCTGCTGGAAAGCACAGATGCACTCAGAGTGGGACAGAGCCCAGAGTGCCCTGCAGGGAAGACTAGCACAGCCTTAATGACATCACATGTTCCCCATTTCAACTTTTGTATCTGGAGGCTGCTATTTGATCTTTGGCTATAAATTAAAAAAAATACAGAGTTTTTGAGCAAAATTATTATTGCCTTTTATACTGACTACTGGGCCAAAGGAAGGTAATTGGCACGTTTTGGACTCACCCACTGGGTGTAACATAAAACATGCAGTATAAATATATGAACCCTTTAATATTTTAAACAAATTTGTTGACATGGTGGTCTCACAAATTAAGAAGCAGCATCTGTACTAATCATAATTCCTGAAGAGCACATTACCAAATGAGACACATGTGTAGGGTTTTATCCAATCTGGCAAATGAAACTGATTGTACCTGAGTTACCTGGCCAGTAAGGGCCGAGCAATCAGATAATGTGATGGATTAACATTTCTTAGAAGCGATTTAGCTAAATAAATGCAAATGGCTGAAAGACAAAAGGCAAAGTGATCAGCCCATTGACATGCTATGCTCTCTGAGAAAAACAAACAGATTACTCATAGCCCAGTTGTAATCTCACTACTGATCTTGGCCGTATTTGGACCAGTACAGTAGCCTAAAACTGACCTACTTTAGGAAATAATCAGAGAGGTGAGGTCTTTTTGCTCTATTACCAATCCTTTGGGACAACATTCTCCTTTTTTAGCTTTTTATGTATGTTTTAAAAGAAGTGCAGTGCCTGGAGCCTAGCATACAGAAACAGTTTTATAGTAACATAGAGAAGGAAAAAAACATATGTAAGAAGGCTTCCAAGAATCACTGTTAAGTGCAATAAGGGAAAAAATACAAAAACCAGGTTAGGTTGTGCCCTCAGCTGATGTAAACAGGTAATACTTCACAAGACAATCTCTTTTACATCTTTAGGGTTCTGATATTTTACACATCTTAATTTACACACTTCATATATTTTTGGGGATTGCTGCAAACATTGTAATTTCTGCCCAGATTACCTACAGAGGATGTCAACAGAGTGGCTAACCTGGACCTGAAACGGCTCCTTGCTACAAGCATTTGAACTTCATTGTTCAAGTGAATTAAACTGGATTAAGCATGGCCTGCAAATTGTTCGTGGGGGTGGTTCTGCTACCAGGGGACTGCTCAGCTGCATTGTGAGAGTCATGGTGCCTCTCCCTAGACTGTTGGAGACAATTTATACTGTTTGTTTCACCTTTGGATGAAGGTCACCTTTCATGGATGGTCTGCATGATATCCCACATTGACTGTATGATAAATGGATAACATGGTTGTGCTATGGTAAATTATATACCACTTCCAATGACAGAAGAGTTCTGTAAGGTGTTCAGCCCTTTCACTTTTCTTTGTCTACTTTTGTATTTGAGTTGATTTCTTTTCTCTTTTTCTGCCTCAGTTCATCCTGTGATCCTGTCCTCAGAGAGCTTTAGGATGTCTTATTTCTCTGGATTCCATTACTTCTTTGGCTTGTTTTGTACATAATTTATTGAAGTCTTTATACTTGAAAGTATATAAAGCAGCTTTCAGGCCTTTGGGTGGTTCTTCACTATGACTTCACTATGACCAAAATAGTCTCAGAGAGATGCTCACTAGCTGCACCTCACTTAATACCTCTACCTGACTTTCAGGCTGTGTTTTGTATCTTGTTTAGTGGCATTTATATGTGGCATTTATATGGTGTTTATATAGGCCAACTGTATAAGGTTCAACAAGGCAAAGTGCTGGGTCTTGCACCCGAGTCACAACAGCCCATCAGAATGTGAGCCAGCTGTGCCCAGGTGGCCAAGAAGGCCAATGGCCTCCTGCCTGTATCAGCAGTGGTGTGGCCAGGGGGACCAGGGCAGTGATTGTCCCCCTGTGCTCAGCACTGGTGGGGCAGCAACTCAAGTGCTGTGTCCAGTTCTGGGCCCCTCATGACAAGAAAGACATTGAGGGGTTGGAGCGAGTCCAGAGAAGAACAGTGGAGCTGGGGAAGGGTCTGGAGAGTGATTCATATGAGGAGTGCCAGCAAAAGCTGACTTTGTTTAGCCTGGTGAAAAGAAGGCCCAGAAGGTGACCTTATTGTTCTCCCCAACTACCTGAAAGGAGGCTGTAGTGAGGTGGAGATCAGTCTCCTCTGCCAGGTAACAAGTGACAGGGCCAGAGGAAATGGCCTCAAGTTGCACCAGAGAAAAGTTTAGACTGGAAATTAGGAATCATTTTTCTATTGAAAGGGTGGTCAGTCATTGGAATGAGATTCCCAGGGAAGTGGTGGAATCATCATCTCTGGAGTGTCCAAAAGGCATGTGCATGTGGCACTTGGGATATGGTTTAGCGGTGAACATGGTGGTGCTGGGTTAATGATTGCACTGTCTTTTCCAAACTTAATGAATCTATGATTCTAAGGCATACAGGCTTTTTCTGGGATATCTGACAGCTTTTTGCTTAGAGATGTGTGACAACTCAAAGGGAAAGCAATGGAAAATCATGCATTAATCCCATGGGGAAAGCCTGCTCACCAGGCTCTGAAAAAAAAAGGATGACACAGTTTGGCTCATTTAGAAGCATAAGGAATAAACTTGACATAACTTTAAACTCCTTCATCTTTACTAACGAAAGTGGCTGGTGTAGTAATAACTGTTCTTTCAAGTAGAAGAGACAGCTCATCGCATTAAGGAATATAAATCCATTATCAAAATCAACCAATATGCTTTTTCAACAAAACCAGGTAAAGTCTGATATTGACAGAACAGAACCCCTCCACTTGTCCCACAGGGGAGTTGTGGCAGCAGGCAGTGTGAGGCAGCTGATGGCCAGAATAAAACCCAACTCCTTTCCATCTACTGGTCCATGATGAACACTGTCAACTTTGGGAGCCCCTTGCACCACCCCTACTACACAGAGAATTGCTGTTCATGAAACAACCTATGGCAAGATCTCTGAGGCACACATTCTGCTCAGAACAGGGATTTGCATGGTCTGCAGCCCCCTGACACTGCCATGCTGCCTCTGAAACAGCACATGGAAGGTGCTGAGTTTGTCATTCCTGTCTGGAATCAGAAGTGCTCACGAAGTGTGCCAAAAGAAAATGAAGAGTTGGCAAAGCTTGGGATCAGTGGAAGTTTATATGAATCACATCTTCATTTGTGAGAAGTTTGAGGAAGAACATGACGTCAGGTTAAAACATGTTTGGAAAGGAATGTAGCTTGCAGGACTAAACTGAAATTAATGTGTGCCTCTACAAAGCCTGCTGCAGTTCTTGGCTCCTGTGACTGGAAAAGGGGAGTAAGGACAGTTCTAGAAATATAAAACCATAGTTCAAATGCTGCCAACTAACACTTGGTGCAAGTATGGGAGAAGTAAGGGAGATGAATATTTAGAATTCTAAAAAACATGTACTAGTGTTTTTACTGTGAATTTACACATTTCTTTCAAACTACACTCAGACTGCAAGATGCTCATACTGTTATTGATAAGCAGTAATAATCCAAAAAAGATCTATCCTATTAAATATATTTTACTACATTTTTCTGGAATTTCACTGGAGCACTGGAATGCTCCTATAGTTGCTCTCTGTCACCTTATCTACTGGTAACTAAGCATACTTATTGCTGATTTATGGATTCCTTTTTTTCAAAATAGTTGCAGAGAGAAAGAGAGGATGCTAGGGAAAGCTTCAGAGATAATTCTATAAGGAAGAGACAAAAAAAAAAAAAAAGGAGAAAGAGCTTTCTCTTCATGACAGATAATACAGTTTTCTCATTCAAATTAAGTTTTTTGTTCAAAGATACAAGAAAGCAAATCTCAGTATAACAGCATCACCTTACACATGTACAGAATAGTATGCATTTAGGTCTTTATAGCAAAAAGAAGCTGGAAAGCTGCATGAGACAGTTGCTTTTCCCATCTTCTATTGACAAATCACAAAGGAAAATCCAGGCCCTGTTACAAAATCCCAGCCCACTTACCTTTTCTACAGAACAATCTTTTAAGAAAAAGTTTGTGCTTTCCTCTTTTTTTTTTTTTTTTTGGAAATGTTAAACCTGCAAAACTTTGAATGGCTTGCATGGAGCTATGGGAGTGCCCCTTTCCTAAATTTGTCCACATTAAACTTCGAAAAGGCTGATGTGGGAACCATCCATAGAAAGAAGAGCCTGTGTTTCATTTTGCCCATAAATGGAACTGGATGCATGGCACTGGATTATGTGGAATGTGCATGGGATCCTGCTTACACAGCCTGTGCACAAACCCCAAATGTTTGCAGGCACAGTTGAAAGTGAGCTCTGCTCAGAGCGGATGTTTCTCTTCTCTATGTCATGCAACAGGAATGCCAATCACATTAGTAATTTTACATCACAGCAGACTGGTACTGCATTAAAACTCCTCTGACATGGAGAACAGTTCTAGGATAAGATGATTTGCACGATGCCTTTCAGAAAAGTTATTCTCTATCCCCCTTTATTTTTTTATAGATAATATCACTGCACTTATCATGTGGTAGTAGCTGGATGGCACATTAATGAGAACACTCATAATGCAGAAAACCTCATGTTGCTGAATACTGATGTTAGTGGTCTGAAAGGATCTGTTTCCAGAAAATTATAGTTACCTTTCCACTTAAAGAGACCAGTCTCTCTAATTTTTCAGGGATGTTGGATTCAATTCTGACTTTGCTTAAACCAGCTCTGCCTGTTTGCCCTCGAATGCAGTTTATACCAATATTTCTGAAAGGCTCATTCTCTCTCACTTGCATTATAGTTCAGTACAATAGGTGATTTAAACTTCTTCTGATTTGATACAGATATGATTTAGCAGGGGTGGAAACATGGCCTGATGCATTTCTTATAGCCGCAATGTTGTTTCTCCTAAAGCACAACATTTACAAAAGGATCACCTAAATAAATTGCTGTAATTACTGTTCTGAAATGCCATTTGATTGGTGTATACATGTTAAGATGCCGGTTTCATCCTGAGCTCCCTATCTGTCTGCTTGATCAAAGAGCTGGGACTGGCTGCAGGACCACTTCCACAGCAGTGGAATCACATGAGCTATCACATGAGCTGAGGGGGAACTAGCATTTTACTAAACAACCCACCATTGAACCCTCCTGTGTCCTGTTCCAGATTGCCTTGGAAGGCACCAGTGTGGATACTGCAAAGGAGGGTAACATAAAATTGAGGTTTGAGAACTGCTCCGAGCAATCAAGCCCTTTTTCTCACCGCAGTTAATGCTGAATAGAGGATCATTCTAATCCTCCTTAAATTGCTGCACAGGTGTTTCAATGCCTGGTTTACAGCTACTCTGTCTTGCCCTCCTCGAGTGAACTATACCCTTTCCTGAAGTGCACCTGAGCTCACAGCAGTTGAGCACACAAAACCTCCTGTGAAAACTCCCAGCAAACAAACACTGTATACAGTAATCCAGAAGGAATAAACCTAACAGTTACTGCTTGATATTTGAACATCCTTTAATGAGTGCCCAGAATTCATCTGTAAATGCACATTGTTAATTTTGGGCCTGCTATTCATTAATTAGAGGCTTAGTGGCAAGTGCCATTGAGCTATCTGCAATGTTTAAGGTTACATCAAGCTCCAGTAAATGGCTTGCTGATAACAAGATGCATCCATCTTCATTACTTGGCCACTCCTGTCTGAGTTTGCTCTGCTTCCTGTAAGGGCTATGTCACTTGGAACTGAAGAATTAAACTTTTATCCAAACCAGATTCTGCACTTTCACCTCTTTTTATTCCTTGAGTAATTCCAATTCATTTTACTTAAATGACATTGGATTACCTAACATGGAGAGGAGCAGTACCTTAACCTAAAACAGTTGCCAGATCTTTAGTTCTGGGATGGAGTGTTGCAGTGGGTTAACATTTATAGAAATCATTACATTTATATTTCATCTGATACTGGTCTCGGTGTAAAGAACTCATAAGGTTACAACTTAGATAGGATAAAAACCTAGAAAAACACAGGAAATTAATTTTAAATCTGAAGAATAAATATCCCCCTTTTTTTAGAGTTTACCTTTGCAATGTTACGCTCTCAAAATATATATCACGCAAGGCAATCATAACTCAAGAGAAAAAGCATAAAAACATTTCCATGTAAATTCTCAGGTATACATGTGTCTATATGTGTTCATCCAGGGAAAGATCACTGCAGCTAGTCTTCCCCTGCCTTCTGCTAAACATGCTCTTTTTTGAGCAATGATGCTCCTGTCTGAGTCTAGGGAGGTGCAGTCAAACCAAATAATCAACTTCCTAAACTCACTGTTTTCCCTTAAAAGTACAAGTAGGAGAACTTGAAATAGAAAAGCAACCTCTTTTGGCAGATGGTCTTTTAAAGTAGCTGCTGCAAGATACATATAATGCTGCTTAGTATGGTTGTTTAACACATTAGGGTGCTCACAGGTATAGCCTTTTTGCTCTCATGAACCATTTTAAGCATTTGAGTTCAATTTTAAGCATCACTGCTTGGGATAGTAATTGTAATCACAGTGGAAAGCAAGTTTCTGGGTGCTGATGCTCCAACTGAGTGTGTATGTAGGAAGTGAAGAGAAAGAGAGGATGCTTGTTGCCATGATAGCTCAAGGAAGAGTACCAGAAAGCCCTTAGGCTTTTGAGCTGGCACACATATCACAGCCTGGCAGGTTTCACTGGGGAAAAGCCTCTTGGGGTGTTACTGTTTGGTGTGCACACCTCCAGCTGGTTCAGAAAGCCTGGATACCTGTCTCACAAGTAAGGCAGTAAAGGAACACCAGCTGACACAGGGCAGGCAGATGTAGGGGCGCATCAGATGTGGCCAGTGCAGCACTGAATTTACTCAGCCAGGCTGGTGATGCAAAGAGGGCACCTCTGACTCTGTAGGTGTTGTACTGCACGTGAAGATATCCACTCTCCCAACCCCCTCCATTACCATCTAAGACACACAAAGCTACAAAAAATGGTGGTGAAAGCAACTTACACATTTGCAATCAAATTCTGGGAGGGTTAGTTGTACTCATGTATCATTCTTCCATAAGCCTGCATCTTTGTTATATACTAAATGAGAAAATAAAACCGAAAGGGTGGGGAGAAAAGACAAAGCAGACATAAAGCTTGCTTTGTGACATTTAGACACAGAGTTATCTACATTATCCGTGATTGAAACAGACAATCTTAAACTGAGGATTTCTGAAATTTACCAGAAGGATGAGCTGGACTCTTGAGGTAAGTGCTCTTTGAAGCTAATGTTCTACTGTACAAAGAAAGCTTTTTTTCCCTTTGAAAAGATAAAGCTAATATTGTGGCANTTATTATTATTATTATTATTCAAACAAAATTCTGTTCTAGCACCATAAGATACTACACATGCAGGTCTCTGGATAGGAAATCACTCATCTGTCCGATTTCCATTATTCAATATTGCTTTAAAAAATCAGAGAAGGAAGACGAAAAAACTTTGGGCATCCTCAGGTCAAGGCGATTTTTTAAAAGGTTAAAAGCTGTTCAGAAGGGTTACAGTGTCCATAAAGGCAAATGAGATTATATTTAAAGACTGATGGAGAAAAAGCAATAATTGAGATAAAACGCTACTGTCTCGAAAAGGTTTAGACTGAGGAAATGCTGATATTAAAGCAAAGAAATTGAAAGACTTACAGATCAGCCATCACATCAAAGACAGCAGGGAATTTAATTAAATTTGCAACAATTATGTTTACTTTTAATGTTTACTGGGTTCTTTTAGTTTCTTCCATCATTGTTCAGTTAAATATTTTTGTAATAACTTAGGGAATATTGTGATTGTGTATCTTCAACCACCAGCTGTCAACTGTTGACCTCTCTGTTCCCTGCATCTGTAATGTTACAAGTCTTTGTCCTGGAAAGAGTTACGATGTTTGAATCAAATACATTGTGAAGTTACAAAACCCATAACATGATATGGATAATGATTGCCTGGATACATTTATAAAATATATTTTAGAGCCCCCCAGGGAACAAAGATTGGGGGGGAAAAAAAATCACAAACATCACTCTGCTGTTTGCTGTTAATTGCATGAGTAATCATTACCTGAGATGAGTGTTGACTGTGAAGCCTGCTGTAAAGGTATATGGTAAATGCACAGAAGTCCAAAACCACAAAATAGCTGGGTCAAAACATCACTGAGGCCCTGAAATTCAAGCTATAAAAGTGTTCTGAGTGCTGACCTAAACACAGGATCTCTGTTTAGCCCACATAATTTTGATATGGCAACCTACTGAGAAATTACAACTTGTATTTCAAACTGCTGTGACTTTACCCTAGATTTACTAAGTCTCAGAGGTTGTAGTAATTACTGCTAAAGGGAATCATGATAGAGAATTGTTTCATATCCAGCCAAAAGACTACAGCAAAGAGATGTAGTTGTCCTTTCTGTCTGTGACTTGGGAGCTTCATCAAGTGTTGGGACACCTATGGGTTCTTGACAGATCCAACCAGTTTCTTAAAAACTGAGGGATATGACAGGCAGAGTGTCTAGAATAGAAATGCCCAAGCAGTGACTGAGAGGCCAGTTGAAAGTGATTCAAGGCTTGATGCAGGGCTAAAAACTGTTTGTCCCTCTTGCTCCTCACTGTTCCATGGTTGGTCATTGCCAGTAGCACAACCTGCTACAATGGCTGCTGTGTAAGAAGTAAGGCAGCAAAACCAGCCTGGGAAGACACAGATTAGAAAATATTTTCTAATTAAAAACTCATTGAACTTGGCCATTCTCTGTATGCAAAGGATTTATAAACTCAGGTTAAACCCCTCCTCACTTCTTTAGTGTATAGATGCAAACTAATTTTCACACAGGTAGTACTCTGCATGTTGCTCAGGACCTCTTTTGTTTGAATGTCTTGTGTTGGGCCAATTTGCAGTCTCCAGAGTGTGTTACTGGTGTTTTTTCTCACTTGGGATTTATTCTGCTCACTCACCAAAGAGCTTTGCAAAACCTCTGCAATGTTAATTATTAGGAGAATAAAAAATGGTGAATAGCAATTTGTCTGCTTTCAATAAAAAAATTTTCAGAGAAGTCATCATGTAAAAATGTTCAGTGGTCTGCAAGGTGTTTGTGAGGGGTTATCATGAAGAGGTTCCTGACTTCTGGAGTAATTTGATGAAAAGACATCTATGCCATGAATTCCCCATCTGTGGTGGAAAAAATGTTTGCACATTTCCTTTTATTTTATTTTTATGTTTGAGCTTGGCTTTTCTCTGTTACCCTTTGTGAAGGTGTTCAAAAGCTTGGCTGAAGGAAATTTCTTTTATATTAAAAAAAAGTTGTTAAAATGGCTTTCCGATCTTGCATGCTTTGTTTTATTTCAGCCTCTGGGGTTTTCAAACAGGTGAGTTACCATCTACCAAAATCATAAGGAAATAAAAATGATATAGAAAAAGAGCTATGAAACATGTCTCAAACAGAAGGGACAAAATAAGAAAGCATTGCACAGATCTGTAAATTACTATTTTAATTTGGGACCTATGACAACCTTGACAGTGCCCCTTCATGTCTTTCCCTATTGTCTCTATTTATATCATACCATTTTTATTTACTGTTCATCTAGCAAATGAAGCCTGTCCCCAGCACTCAGAGTGCCAGGCTACAGAATTGCTGTAAGTCTCTCTGGAGTGGTGTTCAGCCACGGGTAAACTAGTCCTGCAATGAGATGCTTCCTATTCTCCCTCGAAGGTACAGAATGAAGAAACTCATTGCTTATGCTGGAATTTTGATAACCTAACTGGCAGAACAGTTATTCAAATTTTAAGCTTCTAAATGCAGCAAGATCAACCTGGCCATCCACATAAATAATTTTGACATGATAAGTATGCGAGTGCGATGATAACTGATAAGTGAAGCAATTACCTTGCTTTTTTGGATTATATTAAATGAAGATTCTGATAGAGTAATGAAAAGAGACAAAGCAGACAAAAAGGCAGCTGTAGAGCTTTTGGGCACTCTGTTATCTCTATTATACCATATTGAAATAGAGAAGCTATCACCAATCATGCTTCCTATGTAACTTCTAGCTTCTAACAGTGAACAATGAATAAATTGTCACAAGACAGTAACTGATAAATTGGGATTGGCAGTGCTTTTTAAAAGTGTAAATAAACTTATCAGCCTCCTCACCCTCCCTAAAAGGCAGTACAGTTTGAAGAGGATTTTTTATTTTGGTATGTTGAAGCTTGCAAGGTCTCCTTTCATTTACCCACCTCAATTGTCCTTTGTTTAGCCATCCGTTTTAAGCAGCCACTTCAGCATAAGAGTTTACTCCAGTACTCGCATTCTTTTTGTGGTGTTCTACAGAACACTTTGCTTCTGTCCCTATGTGTTTTTACTTTGGCTGTTATCCATGTCTCCTAATTCCTGACACTCCAATTAGAAACTGCTCTAATTATATTATTTTATGCTGGCTTTTACTGCATGCAGAGGCATACAAAGATATAAATAGCACCTCCAAGCAAAGGTGCCCAGATCTCAGTTTCTAAGAACAACTTTACAGACATTGAATACCTCATAGATTAATTAGAGTTCTCAGGAAATGTGTTATTTTTTTCCAAAGACCAATCCCAGGTTTTTGTCTGAGAAGAGATTTTCCTACTCATTTTGGCAGGATCTGGCCCAGCATTCTTTTTGGTGGGGGATCATGTGCTGAAACTGATATTTGTACATTGCATCCTTTCAAAACAAGGCACAAATGGAGGGGGAATGTCATTCCCTTGTTAAAATTAATTAAGTAACCTAACACCGTACATCTGGGGAGAGGACAGAAGGGGAAAGGAAGTTCTCCTTGTTCTCTGTTTACCATTTAAGCCCTGCTGCATGCTGCAATAGCATCACAGTGCTGTTAGTAAGGCCCCCTATGCTCTGCTGGGCCTAAAGGCAGTGGCAGAGTTCCTGCTTTGTGAGGTTCATGCTTTGGGATGACCACATCATATCACAGGTTAGAAACTTGTTGCCTTTTTTTTTTTTATAATTTTTTCAATTTATCATACCAACATTGGACAAGCCAGAGAGATCTTACTGGAAATATGCTGGGTTTTTAGAAACTCAGTACAGCATGAGAAACACTTGAGAATTCTGGAGTGGAGAATGGACACAACTCCTTCCCTGACGTCAGGAATAACAGAGGGCATCTGAGAACTAGCAAACTCTGACAACAAGCATCTGTCACCCTTTGTCTTCTCACCCTGATATCTACAGCTGAAAGTCTCTGATAGTGAAGGCTAAGCATACTGCTAAACTATAGCCCCCACTGAGTGGCTCTGTATGGCTGTTATTAGACTTCAGGATTAATGCTCCACAAAGGTGTATTGTTCTTGTACACTGTTTACTTATTTAGAAAAGTTTTTTGCTTTGGAAGCCTATCTGTGAAAATCAGGCAGATCACAAACTAAGTTTTACTCAATGAAAATAAAAGCCTGCTTATCCTGTCATTTTTTAGGAGTTGGTAGATTATGTGGTAAATTCTGTGGCTGCAGAATTGCATGAAAAGAATCCCAACTTTGACTATTGCCTATTGTTCTACAGGATCAGTTGCTGAGATCCATCTCCCACTGAAGTCAATGTCAAACTTCACACTTAATTCAATGTTTCTGCTACTTATTTCAAAAGAAAGCATTTAAATTGACTTAGGCCTATCCAGGCACACATACATCTTGCCCATGTAAACATATTTTTTGTTCCTCTTATCCCCAGTACCTGTTGCCTCCCACAATGTTTCTTTGCCTACACGCTCAGTCTGCATTAGATTAGCAGAAACTTCTGTTGACAGTGGCTTTTCTCAAAATCTGAGGTTTGGGAAAGTATGAAAATATATTATGAGCCCTTGGGGTGCTAAAAGAGAATGCAGCTTGGCTGGGGAGAGACCATCAATCAGTAGAAACCGAGGCAGCCCTGTCCTCCCACAAGATCCTGCCTGTATGTCCCCTCCTCCCTGTGTCGGTGATGCTGGCCCGAGTTCTCACCTCACCATGCTTTGGCCTGATCAGGGAACCGACATGGCTGGAATGAAACCTTTGCTTTGGGCTGCACTGGTTTCCAGCAGGAGCACAAGTATGTTTCCAGCAGGATGTGTGTCTCTGCTGTGCAGCCATGGGAGCTGCAGCACCCACGGGAGGTGGGTGGGAGGGAACACCCCTTTTCAGAGCTGCCTACTGGTTCCATGACTTGATTGAAGCCTCAGATCAGATCACACTTAGGATCACGGCCTCTGAGAGAACTGTGCTTTGAGAAAGCAGAACGTCCTGAGGATGGAATATGCCTAAAGAGGGGACAAGAGGAATAATTGCTTCCTTCTCCATCAAAACTGCAGTGAACTATCAGTTCCTATACTGTACCACGTAGCTGAGGTGCTTGGCACAGACTATGTGGATATTCTTTTGCCCTCCTGGGGTTCATTGGTTGCTGGTTGTGCTACAGTCTGCACTGCACTACATCAGCCAGCGGCGTCGGGAGGAGTGAGGAACAGTGAGTGTCACCACTCTTCCCCAGATGTCCTGTGCAATTTACAGGCTATTTCCTGGCAGCTGCCCAGAACGCCAATGACAAACAACCAGTAGCGGACCCAAGAATGTCAGCAAATGTAAAAATGACACATTTCAAATTCAATTTGCTGGAACCAACTTTTAATCAGGTAAAGAGTCTGTATGGGTTGCATCAGTAGAATTGGGCTTATGGTAGCATCCATTTCAAAAGCACTCATATGACTTAGAAATTTAAAATCTCAAATGTAAGAGTATTAGGAGCATAAATATCTTCTGTTTTCAAAGGAAACCAGACCTCAGAGTCACTGAGGTGCTTTCAGAAGTCTGCATTTTGCCCTTGAGAAATCGTATTTTTCCAATCTATTTTCTACTGAGACATGGAAAAGGCAGAAATATTCGGCTAAGAGAGTTGATTCCTATACAAAAGATTACATGATTTGCTAGACCATGTTCTTTATGATCATTGATAAAATCAAGGTAAAAGACTAACTGCCTCTCCTTGTCAGGAGCTGTAGAATGCAGAGGACAGGCTGATAGAAGAGGGTGGAGGTGGTTTGCAAAGCATCAGATTAGATCAACTTCTTGTCACCTAACACAATCGCAACATTTCCCTTTCATCTTTACTTTTAGCCTTTTTGGCCTACAAAAGATAAGAAAGTACACCAACTGCCTGGATATGGGCTGTATTTCTGAATGGTGGTATAGAAGTTGGAAAAAGAAATTTCTTTGTGTATGCAGATTTTTCCTGGGGTGCTTTCCCAGTGTTGGAAACTTCCTTTCAGGCATATATTGCAGAGGGCCAAGGAGAAAAACATGAATACTTGTTCTTCTGGGGTAGGAATCCCCAAAGAATACAGGCTTTCATGACCACTTATAAAAGTGTGGTTGATACCGTACCATGTCACACCTATCTAAATCTCATTTGTAGTCACCCATTCATACAGGGATGTTTTTCCCTTGGTGTTACACAGGTCTGAGCTGCCCAGGTTTGCTACACTTTCCCACTCTCTGAGTGTATTACTTTCCATAAAGGATGTTCATGCTTTTTGACATCCTTTGTCCTCCTCAAAATGCATATGCAGCAGTATGCCAAGTCCTGCTGAGCAGAATACAATGTAAGACCTCAGAGCTGTGTGGGTGAAGATGCACATCCAAGGATGTGACTTGCAGAACAGCTGGCTGTTGAGATAATATTTTCCCACTGCTTTGCACAGTTTGGAAAATTGATACATGACTTTAGCCCTGTAGTAATAATCAGATACGTACAGTGAGATATTTGGTTATTGATCTACTCCTAATCAGGAATCAAACAACCTTATCTTATGACAAAATGTAATTAACTATTTTGTTAATTATTATAATTATCCTCCCCACATTTATTTTGACAACAATGTCAGTAGTGGAAAACTATTTCCTTAAATTGCTGTTGCCTCTTATGAATTCCAAATTCATACAATTTTGACAAATTATTTTATTCTCCTTTTAGTAGCTTGTTTTGCAACAGACAACTTTTCATATAAAAAAGGAGTATCTACTTGAAAATCAGGCTAACAAGGTCACACACAGATTAGCTATACTGGAACTAACAAAAACTGTATTTGACCAAATTCAAGATTCTTTTTTCTTTCCTCTCCTGGTAAGTTTCTTTTGATAACTAGATGACATCATAAGATGTGGGGAAAAAAGAAAGGGAAGAAGAACAGGGAAGAAAAGAAGAGGAGAAGGAAGGAGAGAAAACCTGAATGGTTTATAGTAGTAATTACCCAGAGGTAGCCAATGGGGGACAAATGGACTAAATGTGACCCATGAAATTCTAGAATCTGTTTTGTATGTTGAAAATTATTCTCTTTCTCTCTCAACTGTGTGATGAGGAGAGGGAGAATACACAGAGGCAGCATGATACACTGGTCACACTCTGAGACTCAGAACCGCTTTTAATTTTACCACATCCTAAATAGGTGACTTGGAAATGGGAGATGGTTGTGGCCAGAAATCTTTGAAAACACAGGTATTCAAGTGGGAGCTCTTCATATGCTTTTAAAGCTGGAATCAGACCATCTGCTCCATGCTTCATTTAGCAACTTCTATTCTTAACTAAAATACTTCTTGAGCCAGCTGCTTCAGCACTGCAATTCCTTCTTCTGGCCCAGTAGAGCTCAGCCTCTGGGGAGGACTGATAGAGCTTTGAATACAGTGCATTGTCCAAGAAAAACTGAGGTTCTCTTGTTGGGACAAGGTCTATCAAAAAGCAAAGAAGACATGTGGCACCAATAGAAAATTTGCTTTGATTAAGATGGGCCTGTATTTTCTGTGGGTTGTATCTTCCACTGGAAGGAGGGAGTTGGAAATCAAAGGGGCCAAACCACATCTGAGCCTAGGACGCTCACCAGCTCCTATGTGATTTGCATTTGCAGAATCTGGTTGCTCCAGAGTAAAATTCTTTGTTGCCTGTAAATAAACTTCTGAGGTGTCAGGATCATATTTGGAAATGACAGGATGGGTGAGGAAAACCCGGACCACTAAAAGGTTTTGTTCAATCTATCTCCTTTGCAGGATGGCAGTGACAGAGTTAACTGAATTTGCACCACTGCTGTAGTGGAGTAACACAGTTGTGTCTTCTGAGTGGCAATGACTAACATGGTCAGCAGCTGGTGCCAACACTGAGCATTCCGTTAACCTCCTAGTTTGCTTGTAGCAAAAGTAATTTACTCAGTACACAGACATCTACTCCAGTCTAATCTCCTTGACAAGAGATTACAAAGGGGTGGCAGGCTGAAGTGGCATAAAATTCCAAATACCATATCTATTTTTACTCATTGACAATACAGCAATATCCATGGGACAAGGATTAGTAAACAGAGAAATATATTCTTTCTTAAAAGACAGCTTTTCTCCCTGGTTTAAAATTACAGTAGAGCAGATCTTCAAAAATGAAATAGAAAGTTCATCACTGAGCCATCCCAGGGAAGCATTTTTGCAGTACAGACTATCAGGAGCTGGATTTCAAAATTACACAAACCCACATGAAAGTGAATGTGGTGTTCATATGTAGAGCTATTTATACTGGGTGTACTTGCTTGATTTCAGAGCTAGAAACAAAAAGACCAGAGCATGAGATGGACAACTAACCACAAAAGGACCAGGAAGCTTGATTTTACTGAAGTACTGATGTGGCTTGTAATACTTGGTGAGCTTCTAGACTCAAATGGTAAGATAACAAGTTCAGCTGTTAGTAAAAAATAATTCTATTTCTGGCCTTTGTTATGGAGGAAGGTTTGAAAAAAATCATAGAATACAGGCACACTGTGTATACTGATTATATACACATTGTATACAATCACTAAAGAGGTAAGAAGAGCCAAAATGCACTTACTACAAAAACTTGTGATTTAGCATAATTTCATAATTTTTAGTGTTTCTCAATCATGGGTTTTAAATGCACGGGGTTGGCAAAATACCACCATCCTAATGAAGCAAAAGCTTAATGAATGAATCTAGATGCATTAACAGGATGTAGAATGCAATGCCAATAAATACTAGATAGGAAATGAAATTCAAATAATGAATAAATTTGGAGGAAAATTATAACTTCAGAGACCTATCATTAATAGAAACAGAGGAAAGGCTTATTTCTTAGTTACTCCACTTCCTTTACAGCCAGCAGAAATCTACCATTGATGTTAATTAGAACAGGATCAGGCCAGCAATTAGCAATCAAAAACCCCATATCTCAATGTATTCATATACCAATGATTATTGATAATTTACTTGGGTTAAAATCATCACTGGCACTTGGGATATTCTTTTTGCAAGGGAAAATACACACAAAGAGAAGTTTAAAGAAAATCCTTTAAGTAAAATATCTGGGATCATCAGTGGGCTGACAAGTAACCCTCATGAGCATCAATTCCCCAATATCTGTAAAGCCTTTCTGTGCATTTTATAATTTTATCCAAAAAATATGATTGCCACCAATAGAGGAGCCACAAAATACCAATGTACAGACAAGGGATATGGAATGCAATCTGGACCAGACAATAATAATGGGGGTTCCACTTGCTCTGATTCTGTCAGCTCTGCAAACTCATTGGCATTTTTACTTTACTCTTCCTTTTTTTCTTGGACAATACAGAGAATATTCCAGGCCTTGACTGCACTTCTGAAACCTAAATACCAACAATATGAAGATATAGACTCCCTGGTAGTCTGACCTGCATGTTCTACCATGCCCAGGGCTGGCAGATGTGAATGCCTGATTCATCACCCAGCAACAATCAAGAGCATTTTAGGGTACTTGTGATTTTCTAACTCTCTGGGGAAGTTCTTGTGACTTCCTTTGAATTCTCACAGGAATAATTAATCACCCTTTTCATTCCAGTTGCAGTCTCAGTCAGGCACAGTGTTTGATGAGTGGCACCACCTCTGCAAGCTGGTGCCTTGAGGTGCCACCACTGACTCTGGGGTGCCAGATCTGTCACCAGGCAGCTGAGCTGCACTAATGCAGTCAGCCTCTGTCATGAGGATTTCTCATTTCCACCAGTGCCTTATGAGTGAAACTTTCCAGCTTCTGCAGTCAACCTGTCGCCCTATTTTCATCAACAGACTGCTCCCTTTAACTCCTTTACCTGCCCTTTTCACATTTTTTAAAACCATTTCTCTTTATTGGTCATAGGATTCAATAAAGTTATTCTCTTGGTAAGTGTGAAAGGTCTTTTTTTTTCTTGCCAGTGTGGTGTGTACTTCTGCAGCTCCCCCTTACCACGGCTTCTGCTAAAAACTTTCATCTTTAAAGGTCACTTGTTTCCTTACACATGCAGTCAAGCCCAACAATGATTTAATGACACCTGAACAAGCTTGTATTAAAATTACCCACAGTGCGATCATAAATAATTATTAAGAAAAATAAGAAGAAAGCAAACACATTTCCTTTCAAGAAACTAACACCAAAGATATTAGTTAAAATGTTAAAGTATATTAACCAATTACATAAACCCTTTTCATATTGCCTTGCTTCATTTCAAACATGGCATGGGCTATTTTGTCTGTGAACTCAAGTGGAACAAAAAGCTGCAGAATGCAATTTGTGTCAGGGGCCGGGCTGCAGAGGGACAACTAATTCTAATTAGTGCAAATTCCCCACAGGCCAGTCAGAGGCCTCGTGCAGAAGCCACTGCTGCTGCTGAGCTCCTCTGCCTGCAACAGGTGGGCTGGGGCGCCGGCCATGGCCCAGCGACAGCTGAGGGCAGCCCTTCGCCGGACACCCCTAATTAATGGCCTGCATGGCCAGCCTTTGAATGTGATATCTTTTAATATAGGTCTGAACTAAGGAAGATTGGCTCTTCTAATTGGTTCAAATTAAACCGGTGGCAGACTTTGCTAAGTAACAGTCAGGCTGCAATGCCCATCTTATTTCAGCTTAAAGCTCTGCCAATCAGTGCAAAAAGGGCTGGGCTGGAAAAAGAAATTACTGGGGGGAAAAGTCTTGGCCATCTGATAACACTGGTATTCTAGTAAGCACGTCCCTAATATGTCCCTAAAATATGTCTGCAACTCAATAATATTCAATGTTTGATGCATATTAGAAAGATGCTTTAAAAATTCTGATGGATTATAAGAAATAATGATGGCAAGGAAGGCACAGATCATTAACCTAACTATTAGACTTCCCAAATAAGCCTCATTTTGAACTGTTTGGTCTAAAGCAAACTCAGGGTAAAATGGGCTGCCTGTCTTGCAGCCTGCCTTCCATCACACCCGCTCCCATTCATGGAAACTGCTTCTGAGAGAGCACAGCCAGCCCTAATGAGAGAGGCAGGCCTCCTGCCCTGCCTGCGGGAGGGAAAGGAGAAGATGCAACAAGATTTGATATAACATGCCGCTTGGAAATGCTTTTTAAATAACCAAGCAATGAAGCATAATTCACAGAGATTAGGATTATCTCATTTGCAAAATCTCGTAACAGCTAAACACCAGTGA
Source organism: Chaetops frenatus (assembly GCA_013400775.1). NCBI lineage: Eukaryota > Metazoa > Chordata > Aves > Passeriformes > Picathartidae > Chaetops > Chaetops frenatus. Next base: position 84,454 of record VZTR01006657.1, on the reverse strand, counting down.
AAAAACTTCGGTTTAATCCTGTTGAATTATATACATCAAGCTATATGAGGAAAATGCTTAATTATTAGCAATTTCAACAACTCAGGGCCTGACACATGAACTGTAAAAAGTGTTTTACTTGACTTGCATTTCTCCATGTATCAGCCAACAGGAAGCTATGGCAGAAGCAGTGGCAAAGCCTCCAAGGAGCTGTGCTCTCCTTGCTTCCTAGCAGGCTGATGCTTTGGAGGAGTGCTGGATCTATCCTTGTGTGCTGGTGCAGTGACCCACCATGCACTTGTGTGGATGCCCTTGACACTGCCCAGGCCCACATATTTTCTCCAAATGATACTACCAGCTACACTAAACAGCTGTTCTGTATGCTCTGTACCTCTGTACTAAGGGCTTTATTTAGAGACTTTAAACAATCCTTCATCATCATTTCACACCACTCGTAAACTAAGAGGATTCATTTCTCTTATTACATTTCCTTTTACTACACATTTCAGCTGAAAACACTCCAGAGGGGTGTGCCAACTATGACTATGTCACAAGAATGATTTTATTAAGAAAATGCCTCCAATGCTACCTCACAGCATTTTCCACCACTATTGTTTGGGTTGCACCAGAGGCTAAAATGTAGCTTCTTTTAATAACACATTTGCATAAGTTGATCTGAAAGATCCCCATGTGATGACATTACTCCAGGGTTGGCCTGTCATCTCAAAAAAGCCCGAGGTGCTAGTCCCAAAGAGATCAAACTCAAGAATTAACTAGTCTTTATAAAGCAAGAACATCTCTACAAGCAGTAAAACAAATGATTATCAGTTCTTTTTGGCGATGGTCTATGCCAAGCTAGAGAAAAACAGAGCTTTCAAACACTGACAATCTGGTATATTGAAGTATGACCATTATTTTTTATTTTCCACATTTTTGGTCCAAAGACAGTTCTGAGTAATTGATTCCCATAATGAGCTATGGTTCGTTAGTCAATTTAATTTATAATTGAATTGGATGGATGTAACTCTGTGTAAAATTGTCTCTGAAGAATCTGTTTTGTTCGTCTGTTCAACTTCTGACAGGGATGGAAGAAAATCTAAATTATTCCCTTCTGCAAGAGGGAAAAACTCTGAAAGTCTCAGCATCCCTTGTGAAATTAAGAGGAAAATATTTTTAATAGTTGCCATGCAAAAATAATATGGCTTTGCTAAAATTTATACAACCCTGACAATTAACAGATTAATGCCTGGAATGGTGGCTTAAAATAAAAATTAAAACATGGGGAATACGTGAATCAGCAGTACTGTCTGAACAGCTGGAAAGATCACTCTTTACCAGATATTTACTGGTAAGTCACATATTCTTTGCAAATATTGCAAAATCTGAAGAATTTGCTTCTCTATTCTTTTATATTGATATCCTGATGATACAACTCCATTAGGAAATGACTGGTGTGAAGAATAAAACTCAATGGGTTAAATTTTTCTCCTATAAATTTTTATAACTTGGAAACCCAGAGTTGCTCCCACTGTCACAAGTTGTAGGACTTTTCTAAATGCAGTTTGCTTTTGTAGAGATCTGGGAATTGTTGCTCTACCCTCTGCGGGCCTTCTCTTGGCCACTGCAGAATTTAAATAATAACACAGCAGTACATGAGAATGGCTTCTGCTTAGGAGCAGAGGCATGGAAGAAATACATTGGTTTAGGGGTTTGAAGATGAACAACAGTTTCCATTTTTAAGTTAATTTTGCCCTGGGATTCTTTAGGCTTCAAGACTCACATATAAACCCACTTTCTTTCCAGAGAAAACACTGAGATTCTCATCATATGCTGAATTCAATTCCCTCCTTATTTGTCATGTCTAAAGAGAAACGTTGAGTCTCTGTCTATTCCTGGTCTTAGCAAGGCATACCAGTATTGAAAGATACATTTAACTTACAGTGTAAAACAAGTGAATTAATTCATTCAATATTTGTATTTTTCTATACAGACATACTGATAGTGGTCATTGATTGTGAGTTAGCAGACAAATGCCAGCAGTAAAAGAACTGCTACACTATTATGTAAGTGTAGTATTGCTTGTAATCTAGCCTCACGCAAAAGCAAACTATACATGCTCTGTTTGCTCAAAAAAGAAAGTGTACTGAGAAGCATTGCAGTGGGATAGGTGATGATGATCAGCTATTATCAGTCCCAGCAGGCACATATTTTTTCTTAACAGCCTCAGGATTGCTGCTCTGAAAGCCAGGCACAAGGATTTTTTAGTTCAGAGCATTTCACATTGCCTTTTAGAGGCAGGCATGACACACAGCTGCACAAACTCTTATGTCCTCCAGTTAAAGTGTCACTTAACAACCTCATTTGTCTACTTTTGCATCAAGTCCCCAATAAATTCTGATAGGCAACAGGCTCCCAGGCTCCTTATGTTATCCAGATAATGTTTTTTTTTTTCTTTTCCTGTAATAGTAACAGTAGAAGTGTTGTGTCCAATCTTCATTATATTTCAGAGTTTGTTTGTAATGTTTCTGACCTTTTTTTCCACTTGTAAGTATTTAATCTGGTAGAAGGGATATGAGGCAGGTTCAGTGACTGGTTATACCTACCCACCTCTGCTGAAGTGAGTGAGATCATAAACGTGGAACTGAGGAGAAAATTTGGCTTATTACATCCACTTAGGGCTATGTTTCTGGGCTATATGAATGTAGTAGCAGACATAGGCTGGAGCTATTGGAGACTGTTCTTATTTTAATGACTACATTTTGGCTGAGAAATTCTTTAATATAAGTAATTTTCAGCACTGCAAATGCATGGGAGACAATGAAAGTTGTTTCTAAAAAATATTAAAGCTGACATCAATCATTTATACATAATGCACAAAGCAATGAGGGCAAACTCCTCAGTGCAGATAAGAGATGTCACAGTAAACTTATGTTCCACTGCAGTGGTATCAGTTACGATCGATCACTTGGTAGCCAGTGGAAGTTACATTTTTACTTTAGTCTTTAAACTCTTTTGACTGCACTACCAAAAGTATTGTTTTAATCTAAAGTGCTAGATCAATATTGCTGGTCAATAAGCATTCATTTCCAACTAACAAGGACAATGGTTAGTGGATTCCTTTAAACATTTTCATTTCAAGGAAATCTCTGCTATTCTAGAAATCAGATCTCTAAAAAGAGTACAAGGAAAAGGGAAATTAGCACAAAACATAGCAGAGAACTTCGAGATAAATTCAGCTCTTCCCCAGCACAATTTTTCTTTCTCCTGTGATGTAACTCAGTAAATACTTTGTATGACCTTTATTCTTAAAGTAATTACAAAATTCAACAGCATTACCATTAACTCTTCCTACCAGAGCATACAAAGCCAAACCAAACAAAAGCCAAACTACAAATGACTAAAACCAAACTGACAAACTTCAATTGTCAAAAATTTAATTCTTAGTGATAACAAAGTACAAATCAACAAGTACAGCTTAGAAAATCCTGGTTCACTTAGTAAAAGACTGGTACAGCTTCCATGAACTTCAGGGGAATCCTTCCACTTTCAGCCCAGACGAGTTTAGATCCAAGAAAGGCAACACCTGGCCCAGCCAGCAGCCAAGAGCTAGACTTCTTTAGGATGAACCTTTCTTCTTTACTATTGACAGATCTTGAGGACTGAGCATTCTTCCTATTCCCTGGAAAAGCCAGATATCATCTTGCCAGAATACCTGGAAAATCTTTCTGCCCCACCCCACATAATCTTGGGGTTTTCAGAGCAGGACACAAATCTGCTTTAAATGTCCCAAGGACTCTGATGGACATTACAAGCATGTTTAGCTACAAAGACATTAGGACTTTTGCCACAGTGGTGGATACAGACCACTCCCTTGTCTTTTACAAGCCTAACTAGGAGAGAACATGTTGTTTTCAACGCCTGCAGCTGTGCTTAGCAGTCCCTGCTATACTTAACATTCTCCAGCTTTCCATCACCCACACACTGTAATTTGCTTCTTCTCGTACTCTCTTCTCCTCAAGATATTGGCTCTTGTTTACATGGCAAGAAATACTAGAGTGGTAATTAAAAACCAACTAGATAGCTTCAGGCTGGACTGTCCACACTGCAGGAACTGTGTGCTTGGTGTCCTCCATCTCCTCAAAGCATTCCTGGCCCTGAGGTAGTGGAAGCTGTTAAACAAGTCCACAGGCACCTCCTTCACCGGGAGTAAAGCCAGGCTGCTGCAGCCGTGGGCATCTTCTCCAAAGGAAATGTGTTGAGGGAGCCTAAAGTTGTGACTCTCATGCCCTGTGATCAGTGGCCCCTGTCTGTGGGGGCAGTCACACAGTGTTGACCTGCCTATGTGATACCAGCTTGAAAGCACAAATCAGAGCAGAGCATAAAGTCTACACTCTACCTCCTTCTCCTCCTGCTGACAGAGCTGTGGTTGGGATAGGGTGCAATTAAAATGCAATAAATACTGCATTCTACTATTCACATGGATTTCATTACCCTTCACACTTCTGTGGCACTACTTGGAGTTTTGAATCTGCCCCAAAATTCAAAGTTAAGACAGAAAATTCTTCTGTTTTAATTTGTATTTATCATAACCAGTGAATTGCTTGTGGATTTCTCTCAGAAACATAAATCAGTTAAGATTTTCTCAATTGCATGTATCCCATAGAACTTCATGAGGAGTCTGGGCTGAACTCAGGGGTCCATGCCATCTTTGCTCTTAATCTACAGATGAGATATAGGGGAAGCTAGCTGCTAAAGTGGGTTGCATGCAGATTATGCTTTTCTCACTGGGAAACGATGGGAAAAGAATTTTGGCTCCATTAAATACAAAGTGTCCCCTCAGACAGAGGGCTTAACACAAAGTGAATGGAAGGTCAAAGTTTTGTTGGGCTATTAATCTGTACTGTGACTTATGCAGATTGGAAAATATATGAGAAATGTAAACAGAGTGTTCACTCTGCATTAGATAGCAGGAGATATGCAGAGTCAGAATAGATAACCTTTTGTGAACACTAGGAAGCTGGATTGTATGTGAAACTTCTTGGAGTCCAACTCTTTTTGGTACCTATTCATCTAGTACAGTACTCAAGTATGAAGGAGTGGGTGAAGGAGGAGGAATAAGAGGAAGAGGGGTGCTGGATAGATGCATAAATTTACCATGAATGGTAAAGAAGTTTTCATTGTCTTTAACTAAGCCAAGAGATCAGTTCTGCTTTTAAAGGCAATACAGCCATGAGTGCTATGGGTAACATAGGACTTTGGACAATACTAATGTACATGAAAAAGTGGCACATTCATGAACCAAAATCATGAACCAAAATCATGCTAAATCTAAACACAATCTTATGCATCATAAAACATATATATATTGCATTTTCCAGTCTCTCTGTTGTTCTGTTTCTTTCTCCCCAGCTGTTTTGGCATTGTGTTCCATTCTTCAGGTGTTTTCCAGTCACAGTTATTCCCTTGTTTCAAAACACTGGTTCTTGCTCATTTATTTTGCTGACTATACTTTTTCCATCCTTTACTACAGTCTTCTCCTTGACTTGTCATGACCTATGTTTTTATTCTGGGCTCTTTATTTTGTTCTGCTTCTCTTATTCTTTTTAGTTCCCTCACTTCCTCACACAGACTCCTTTCTATCTGTCATTTCTTTTCCTTTGTGTAGTGTTCTCTTTATTTATCTCATTGCTACTTCTTTTCCACTTCTTGTACTTTTCCTACTTCTCTACTTGGTTTCTCTGTTATTTGCTTATATGTTCCAGGTTCTATAAGGAAGAATTGGATTTTAAAGAAATGGTGGGATTTTCTGTCATTGTGTAACCATTTTCAAAATGGTATTAAAAGTATAAAAACAAAAAAAAAATTATCACTAAGGACTTCATCTTCCCTCCCCTCCCCTCTCTTCTCTTCTCTTCTCTTCTCTTCTCTTCTCTTCTCTTCTCCTTTAGCCTCTTATTTATTTTATGCAGGAAATAGACACTTTATCATTTAATCTGTGATTTCCTCTGGGCTTTGACAGCAGCATTTTGGTTCAGTTAAAATCAAGCAAATACTCAATCACCTGAATGATCCATACCAGTTCTAAAGCAGAACACAGTCAACTAAATCCCTCAAAACCTTCAATACCTTTATATGTCCCCATGATATCACTGTGTGGTTAAACATGACTCAGTAGCTTCCTGTCACCCAATCCAGCTATGCATACCTACAGGCCTACTGTAGAAGAAAAAGGTGCTGGATGTTTTCCACCCTTCTAAGACCTAGGCTTGTAGCTTAGGTGCTCTGAAAGCACCTAGGTCTCTCCTCTACATGGGCAGTTTAGTTCTTAGAGTCCTCTGCTATGCTCTGAACTGCAGTTCAGCAAGATGTTTAGAAGCATTTAGTATGAATAATTCTCTTTGAGCTCCACCTGCCTGGTGTTCTTCAGCAAACAAGAGGATTGCAGTGCCTTCTGACATTGCTTACATCGAAACAAAGCAGATGGAAAGAAGGCTGACGAGGAGTTAAAGTAGCATATGACAACAGTCTACTCTTTATGATCAGCCATGGCCCTGCTGAACTCTGAAGGCTGCTACTGGCCTGTGCACTGGAGTTTGGGAGCCTCACTACGCTGGGTACTTAAGGTATGACACAACTAGAAGTGTGTACTATATGCACAGCATATTAAACAGCTGATGTTACATGCTTTGGGGGAATATTTCCCCCCAGATAACTGTGGGAAATATTAATTATTTATGGAATATTTGCATAACTGCATAATATGTCTAGATATAAATAACAGATTATTTGCATAACTGCATAATGCCACTAATCACGGGAAGAAAAAAAGAACAAAATATTTCTGGCATTTGATCACACTGTGTCATATATGCCCGGTGATTCTTCTTCAAGCTCTCCCAGAGAGAAACTGAAGCCAAAGCTGAACTCAGCTCTATAAGTCTGTATTTTGTAAGAGGAACAACAGGTAAATTTTCAAACACTCTGCAAGTGCTGCGTAGACAGTACTCCAACTGCAAGGCCTTGCAATCCCCTACAGGCTGAATTAGTTGTCCAAAACTGGAAGAAAAAAACAGCCCATGTGCTCAGCAAAGCTAAGAACCATTGTGGAAAGGGAAGGCAGCCCACACCATACAGAAAGGTACCAGTCCAGAAGAAAAGCTGTGTGCACACTTTCTCCCCATCTTCAGGGAGCTGAGAGAAACACTGCAGGGATCTTACTCTAGCTCAAAGGCATCACTAAGCAGAAACAAGCCTGAAAATATGAGCTGAGTTTGTCAAGCTTTAATATTCCCTAATAACCACTGTTCTTTCTCTGTTAAAGATTTCCTGATAACTGCTGTTCTTTTCTCTGTTAAATACTATTTACATCGGTGCTGGAGTTTCTAACATATACAACAGCGACTTCATTTTTAATGGTATTTTGGTCTAATTTCAGAACCTGATTTCCCAGTACAAACTCAAGTAACAAATGTATAATTATTCTCATAAATAACTCAGCACCTTATAGTAGGTTTCAAACAAGTTTCCCCACAAGGCACAAGTGCCCTATATTAAATTCTTTTAAAGTGTTAGTTGATTAAGGTAAAAATTAGTTGTTATTACCTTATGGACATTTTAGTTTTCATACCATTTCAAAGCTGGTCCTATCAGAAGTAGATTTGTTGCCACCCACTGGTACAATCATCAGGAAAATTAATAATCATGTTCAGTCTGACTATAAATCATTGTGGTACAGGCAATTAATTCCTGTAGAAAAATGAAAGATCTATAAGTAGCATTATTGTGCAAACTACATGATGTGAAAACTCAGATCCAGCACAGGCAAATTAGAAAACCAATGCTACTAGTTCCAGAATGTGATAATGCTGGGTCATCTGAGGCTGGACAGCCAGAAATTCTGAATAAATGAAGCTGGCAGCTCCTAGCAGCTAATGGTTGTTTTATCATGTTTATGCTGCATTTGGAATTTGTGAACCCTATACAAGCATACGAACAGGGAGTGAGTCTGGACAAAACAATCACAGCTAAGATTTTTCATACATCTTCATACATACCTTGCCATCACAGAGGGCAGATTTCTATATAGCTCCTCTCCCATTAAGGCCATGGTGGTCCTGGTGAGAACTGAAGGGACATGATGTGTACACACACAGACCACCGTATGCCCCTTGTAAGCTAGATTTGTATTTTTATACCAACACATGCTATGATCCTGCAAAGTTATGTGTTTGCTAGAAGTTAGGCAAACATCAAGGCCATAAAGTTAATTTGTGTTTAGAATCAGAGAAAATAAAGCAGCTAGAAGCTCTAGATTTTTATTGTCTTACCTATTAAGACAGTATGTCCTGTGGGTCTATGAGAGATATTGTTATTGAAGACTGAAATTCAGTTTAATTTGTTACAAATAAGTCAAATTATTCCCCAAAACTCTGGATTTGAGTTTTCAATATTTAGGAGATCAATTAAACAAAATTCACATACCAGAAAACAAAATGATATTTTGCCACCAGTTTTTAATCCATTAGACAAATTATTCTCTAGGGATTAATTGCAGTCAAATTCAACATACCTGAAAACATTTGAATAACATTTACTAATACCTTGAACTGGAGGCTACCAGCTAAATGAAAAGTAAAATCTCTACCCATTTGTTGCTGGGTTTTCAAAAGCCAGAATGAAAAAGGATAACAATGGAAGTAACCATGAAGTGAAACATCTATGAAAAAGAGATAAATTAATTCACATCATGATTATTCACAAACAAAACAAAAAAAAAGTGAAATACTGTAAATAAATATTTTTAAAGGCATTTAAAAAAGATGGATGAACTTCCATTTTATCCAATTATAAAATGTCTTCTGCTGCTTGATCCAGCTTTGAAATCAAGTACTTTGAAGTATAAGTATCTGGACTCCACAGGGAAGTTCATTATTGAAGAAGTGCATATCCATGAATAAGGAAGCTGTCTCTTGGAAAATCTTGCATGGTATTTTTAAAAGTTTCTAAGATACAAGCAGAATGGATGGATAATTATCTGTCATAGGGGCTCCTGTTCATTTTTCAAGAGCAAAACCAATTCAACAGGCCATATTAATTTGTCATTTACTCAGTATTCAGGTATGAAGTATTCCAGACAGAATGCACCTAGATGCTTTACTGGATGAAACAGCACACTACCAGAAAGCTACTGCCTGTACTTAGAAAGGAAAGCCCAATTTCCTCATTAGGAAATAGATGTAAATAATTCAGGGATGTGATGTTTTCCATGGAGATACATGATGCATTTAATGCATTTTAAACAGTTGAAGGAAACTCCAAAGAAATGTACCTGCTTCCACAAGATCTACACACATGTTTATATTAATATACAGGATTTTGGACCACACTGCTGCCCACAATAGTACAGTTTATTTACTAAAGACAAGCTTGTGTTTAAGACATTGAGAAAATCCTTTGCACTTCCAGCAAACCTGCAAACAAGCATTAATATATCAAAATGCTAGAAATAAATTTACTTGACACTTTGTCTCTTCCCTTTCCTCTCAATATCCCCAAAGGAAATCCAAATCTTGCAAATGACCCTAGCCACTTCCTTAGCTGCTTTGGGGAAATGATTTAAATTACTGATGTTAACAAATTTTGCAAGTTTTCAGCTAACCTATAGGCTTTACTGGACAATCATAGACACATTTCAGGAAGCACAATGCCTGGATGAGTGGTCTGTGCCTACCCATGCTGCCTGTACCTATATGGGCTTAGTGGGCTGTGATTGCCCACTGTACACTCTTGGTACAGATAGAGAGGTCTGAAACCCTCACATACCACCCACATATGCCCCAAACTTGCTGTGTACTGTTCAAGTGTTGCTAAATGTGTTCTTACATTTGGGTTTCAAATTATGTTTTCATTTTAAATTTAAGTATTGAGCCATAGCCAAATCTGTGCTATCATCTAGGTTTATACCGTCATTATAAAGCTTTGATAAACATCTAGGCATAACATATAGTTGAGTGCAATCTATCTAATCTACCTGTCTATCTCCTTGCAACTCTTCCCATATATGGGACATAAATCTTAGGCAGGGATTTGAGAATGTATTAGGATAGTATCAAAAGAGATGAAAATCACAGCTGTTCCAGCTAAAAGCCCTTCCTGATTTGTTAAACAAACATAAAACTGAGTTGAGAATTTCCCAGATTCACCTGGTTCAGCTGTATACAAAGAGCAGTTAAATTAAATGATCTTTCTCACAAAGGTCAAAAGTTAAGTGTCCCTGGTTACATGAGGCCTCATTGCCTAATGGGATGATAATCCAATTCTATGGCATCTAGAAAGAATCCTTCTCCTATTTATTAAATATGCATGTCTATCCCAAGCAAAATATATTGGAGCAGTGAGAAGTGGAGATAATATACCACACCAGAGTAGAGTTGCAAAAATGTCAAGTTGAAACAGAAGAGCAGGGAAGAAAAAACAAACTAAACCTCCCACAGACAGTTCCACGGGGTAAAAAGAATTGGAAAATATTTGCAAAGTCAAATGTTCATAACAAAACCTGAAAGAGAACCATGCTCACACTGAAGTTGCATGACTTTTCCCAGGCAATGTTTATTCTAATTTTGATGCAATATTTTAATAATCACATTAACTGCTGATAAAAGAAAGAACAGGAACTTCATCTTTCAGGGTAGTAACTCCACAGCAGGTTTTGTTTCCACAGACAATCACCCATATAATCTGTAAGATTTTCCTATTTTCAAGCAGATAAACTTGCAAGGGCTAGTTGCAAAAAGACCCAAAAGGTCACTGTAGAAGTTAAAGGTCCTTTAACCAGAAACCTTACAGGCAACCAAGTCCTTTTAGTCTTTCAGAGCTGTTAACTGCCAGAATTGCACAGAGTTAAGACTAGTAAAACTCACAAGAACTTTTGGTAACACATTTCAATGCTCTTCCACTGTGTCACACTGCTTTCCATCAACAGCTTGGGAAATTCTAAACAGGTAAATGAAAGGCAGATGCCAGACCCTCTGGCCAAGGTGAGTATGATGGAATGCTAACTGCCTTTGAATAGTACTACTTGCTAGGTGTAGGATGTTATCTGGAAAAAAATGCAGTTTCTCCCAGTGGTTAATCACTTTCTTCATTAGAAGTATGAGCCTTGAACTTAGACTGCCATGCTTTGTCTGGGAAGCCACCAGGTTCTGGAGGGTCTTTGTTACGCCCTTCTCTACTTGCTTATACAATGTAATACACAGAAATGCTTTTTGTCCTGGGACATTCATGATACCATTATAGCCTAATCATCTTTTTGATATACTGATTTTATAAAGCTCCACTCAAACATTTTGTCCAGTACCTAACTAATTTGTAGTGTTATTTTTACACTTAACCTTCTTATTAAAATAGGAACACCAAAGGTGCACACAAACTCCCAGCATGGCCTCAAGATAATGAGCACAAAGGTAAAATCTCCCGTTTATTTCTCAGTGCTTCCCTCCTTATACAGTAAGGACTTCAGCTGCTACTTTAACCACCAGGGTAAGTGCCTAAACTTTTCCAGAATTGGAGTTTTCCTGAGCACAGTTCCTCTTTCCACAAAAATAGAAGGCATTACTCATTCCTGAGTAACTGCATTCAGAGATCCTACAGCAGGTTGTATTTGAACACAGAATGCCACTGCTGTATGAACTCTTAAGGCACCAGCCTTCTGGCTGCTCATTCTCCTTCCTTCATCATTCACTGTGCAGCTATGACTCTACATTAAACACTCTCTCTTCCTGGGAGAAGCAGAAGGAGAGGAAGCAGCTGAGGAGCCAAGGCCAATGGCAGCTGCCTGAACACAGTTCCCTTCATATCTGTGCAGGGCTCCTGTTGCCAGACCTGTCACATGTCATTGCCCAACCAGACTGCACAGCACTGCCCTGCAAACCCCAGCCTCCTGCTCCTCAATGAACGGGCACTTCAGAGACACCTCCTCCAAAAAGAATGGGCACCTCAACGAGCAAAGACCAGCAACCAAGTCTCCCTGAATAAGCCAGCTGTAGATTGAAACAAATAAAGCAATGTCCAAGGATCCAATAAACCCTCAAATCTTTGCAGCAACTCAACCAATGGAGTTGGAAAAATCACCTGTGGATTCTTTTCTCATTGTCCTTTCCCAACAGGGAACAGAAACACTGCTTGGCTTTGTTCCAAGCACCAACCAGCCCAGGGAACTGAACAGCAAGGAGCAACAGAACAGAGACACCGAGTAGTGTGACCTACAAAGGCACTGAGGGCTGTGAGGTGGCTGCTCCACCACGCTCTAGAGCAACAGGACTGACAGAGCAGTCCTCTCATAAGGCTGGGTTTGAAGGTGAAGCAGGACTAGAGCCCAGCTGCAGATTTAACAGCACTAATACACTGCCATTTCAAGATTTTCTTCATAATAGAATTTTCATGAGACTCATCAAGTTTCACACATGCTTACACATTACTTATCACGGTGGTATTGGAGCACCTTAGACCAGCTCTTTCATGTGAAACTTGTTGCCATAGGCCAAAATCTCAGGAGGTTTTGGATGTGTATTAGTAGTTCCTGTTCAGTTTTGGGTCCAACACAGACTTCAAACTACTAAGATGTTTTGAGAACCTTAGATAAAGAGGTTCCACTTTAGACTGACGTTTCTTCCTTTACCAAAAAATCACATAGATCATTTCCACTGAAGTCACTCTCTGTGCATCTGTCTTCTTTATCAGTATGTTCCCAGTGTGTTCCTTGTTGCACACAGTTTTAATTAGTGTTACACAGTCTTGTATATTCAGCAAAAAACTCAAAATATGACAAACGTGATTAAATGTTCCAGTTTTGAGAACATCAGCTTAGGTAAGCTTTTACACAATAAGGCATTAATAATCTTTTGCATACGATATAAAACAATTTTCTGTGATTGATTAACTGTGTGCTGATCTTAACAATGATAACAGTGGATGAACACTACTCATTGTGTAGGCAGATACAGTTAGAGAGACATACATTAAAAATGATCATAGAATTAGGAAGTAAATAAATGTTTAAGTCAAATATTTGTTCTTTTATCCTTGGAATCTAATGATTACAAAGTTTATTGGATGTTTTACATTTTATGCAGAAGCAACCATGTGCTTATTACTGATAGAAGAAAATAGAGAAGAACTAAGTTACAAATTTCAATAAATATAGCATTTTACTAAATTTGTATGCACTGGTATATATGTGTTTGTGGCTGCAAACTATGTATTAGACTCAAAATGAAACAGGGGAGGATAAAATACCTCAAGGCCCCAAATGATGTAAGCGAAGTTCTATGTATTAAATGTTAAAATTATCATTATGTGTTAGGCGTGTATACACACCACTGCTCTCTACTGGGTTAAGTCAGAAATGCTTATCTTTGACTCTAAATGCCTACACTGCCACTAAGTGAAAATGATTTTTCCTCAGATCACTTGATAAGAATTTGTTTACAGAGCAACGAACAGGTTTTAACACTGATGTTTAGCATAAATTAAGGTGGCCATGTTGTGTAACATAGTGTCAAAAACCCCTTCGTAGGGCAGTTGCATTTCAACTTGTATTACTATAAATGAGATCTAAAATTCTGTTAAGAATTGAACATACTTTTTTTGTTTAAACAGTTCCTACTTATTTAAATGGTATCATCTACCATTCAAACTGCCTGTGTCTTTGTTTCATGCCTCTGGTCCCCACAGACAGAGCCATCCCAAACACCAAGCAGTTCAAAGAAGCAGATAATTAACTACTGCCTATTGTACAAATTACACATTTTCAATTAATGTTCTACCTCACAGGCAGGGCAGTTAGTTTTAATCAGTCTCATGACATCAACTATTGTGGTTACTGTTCTCAGATACTAGAAGGCACCTTGATGGTGCCATGCAGGCAGACGGCAGCACACAGCCCCTGCATTTGGTCTCTGCCATGTGCAGTGCTCCTTCCTAAACATTTGAAAGAAAAAGCTTATAAGGTGAGGGAATAACTACAGGTCATTCTTCTTGGAAGGGACTGTGCATATGGGGGTCAAATGGTTTTAAGGTCCTATACTCAGTTTTCATAGCTTCAGGCCTAAGCCATGCTATGGAAGACAACAGAGATCAGGTGGACATCGAGGCAATTTGGAGCTATTTTCTCTTTGCATCTGGTTTGCAGCACGCTCCATCAGCACCACTGCTGCCTGCTGTAGCCTAGAGCAACCTTGAGACTACTCTAACTTTGGTGGCCCTACAGGAACTGCAAAAATGGCTTTCCTTGATTGTTTGTTTGGGCGTTTTTTGGGTGTCCTATGTTGAACATAGATTAGGTAATTATAAGAGCCAGGTTTAGTTCCTGTAGTTAAATTTTTTTTAAAAATAACACTAATAATTTCAACACACTAGTGAAACAAAAATATAAAGTGTTTGGATTTGGGGTGGAGGTGGGCAAGGGAAGAGAGAACAGAAAACTCAGGGAGTAGAGCAAAAAAAAATACACTTCATTTTCACAAATAGGAGAATGACCTTTTTAATGCAGTTGGAGCCTTACTTCTCATCAGTTATGGGTCAGTGCCCTATTACTGTATTGTCCACACACCATCACTGCAGCAGTGCAGCCGCACCCCTAGAGGGAGGTTGTGTCAACATTTCTATTACAAACCCCTCTTTCCTGAAGGTTAAAACCTGTCTGTCAGCAAGGAAATAACTTTATTAAAAACAAACTTGATAAAAATCCATTTGGCCACTTTCAAATGATTACAGCCTTGTCCCAACATAAGAAACACTGGGTTCAAAGTTGCTCTCATGCAAATTTAGAAGGGTTTTGCTTGAGCCCCTTGCCTGGCTTGGCTGCACCCATGAGACCTGGGGAGGGAAGGCACTGAAGGAAGAGCCTGGCTTCCTGTAGCTCCTGACTACTGAACTGCCCTGGATCCTTCCTGGAAAGGCCGCTGGAAGATGAGATTTTCCCAGAGGCCCAGCCCTGCACCAAGTCTCAGTCCCTCATGAGCAGAAGCCTGCAGTCAAAAGACGGAAAATGTTTCATTTCACCACAAACATCTTCAGATGCCTCTTTCTGGTGGAGGTGACTTTTGCTCCTGCTGTGGAAACAGCAGCTTTGGGAAAGCAACCTGTTTCAATACAACCCCCATTAGCACAAGGGAAGAGCATCAACCCCTAATTTTAGGTGAAAGCTAGGGTTACAGATATGTATATATACATATAAAAAATTATACTAAACCTGGATTTGACTCCATTTGTTTAAAAAAAGCCTATAAACACACACTGAAGCCATACACCAAAAAAAGCTTTTAGAGGACTCAGAGGGGTCTTTCTGTTGTAACAGGTATATTTACTTGAGTTTTCAGTCAAAAAAATCCATTTTATGTGTATATCTGGCTGGGAGATTTACATATCCAGGCAGGTTTTTAGGGAGTCAGTCTCTTGTGTGTAAATAAGAGATGCCATTTGCTAAGATCTAATAAAAAAACCTTTTAAATCATGTACTTTAAATTCAAATCTCCCCCTTGAAACTGGACACAAGTCTGAAACTAGCCAAGTCAGAGAGGTTATTTATTCCATTGTGCAAATGCTCTCACTTTATGGGAATTTTCTCCTTAAGATAGGCAGTTAAAATAAATAAATAAAAGTAAATAAACATTGGTGTATTAAAGAGTTAAAAAAAAAAGTTTCAGATGCACTTCCCACTATGTCTGCTTTGCTCTTGAGCAATTTTGATCACAAATAAAACCACTTTAGACCAAAACTCTGCATCAAAATGGAGCCAAAATAGTTAAGTCCACAACATGAGTGCATGGTAATGAAGTAAACAAGTTTCTTCATAACACAAAGTTGAAATTGTGGCAGCCTCACAGTGCATTAGAGACTTGTGGGTCTTTGTGAAATGTTAACAAAGTAGAAAACTCCAAGATAAAACTCTGGACTGAAAAATACTGTCAGAAAGAGGGATCAGAGTACATTGTGTGGCTTCTAGATTTGCCCCCTGAAAAATACAATGTACAAATTAACCTCTGTGTCCTCTGAATCTCAAATTAATTGTCAGCTGGAATAGTAGAGACTATGTCAAATACTGCAGTTTGGTTCTGCACCTCAGTTTCCACATAGGCAGTACCTAAGCCTAGAACTAATGTCATCAGCAGGAAAAGAAAATGCAACTGTGGAGAGGAAAAAATCTCCTTGTGCTCTTCTAATCATCACCATTTTGGTTGCTTTTCATGAATCCCCCAGACTTTTCTGCAAATTCAACATCTGAAGACAGTCAGATCTGCAGATGTCTAATAGCTACTCCACAGCTCTAAGGATTTTGACTTTTTTCTTTTGTTTCTCAATTGTTTTCTTCTCCTAAGTGTCAAAATCTTGAAACATGGGATTATTCTTTTAACTGATGACATGATCTTTCTCCCCAGATCTGTCCACTTTCAACACAATCGAAAGCTTGTCAAGAACAAGAATCCTTAAATAGTTCTTAAAAAATTAACAAGAAAGATCTGCCAACTGAGATCCTGTCTGTATGGCAGGGCACATTAAGGAGAGGTTACAATTCTATGGACACTTCTAAAAGCTGTGGCCACATTGCGTCAGAATCTTTAAGCAACACTAATGTTTGGATCAAATAGATGAATACAAGGTGAAGGAATGAAGGCTGATTCAGGAATGCAAGATCCATTAAACTATGCAAGTATGCATGAACTGTAAAAAGTGGATCCCATACATATCAGCTATAGCCCTTAGCTGTTAGCAGGTGTGAATCAGTCAGTTGTACAATTCATTTGTCTACCTAATTGCACTGAAGATAGGCTTTTACTTTGCCTATAACATCACTAATGAGTAGGTTTTCAGTTTGATCTAACTAATTAATTCTTGTTAACTTCCTTTGCATTGCTGTTCTTTTAATTTAACCAGAGACAGCACCAGAGTTGCTACTAGTGTTTAGTCTCAACTAGATTACTCCTATTCATTAAGGTCTGTAATTGTTGGTCATACCCTCCCAAATGGTCATTACAACCTCTGGCTTGCATATTGAATAACAGCAATTTCCTGGCTCCAACAGACTCTCATGTGAGGGAGGGGAAAATCCTAATAAAGAAAGAATGAATGATTCTCTGCTTCATTCAGTGCTGTGTAGATTTCCTTTACAGCAGAAATTGTACTGAGGTGGTAAAACGGGTTTCTTGCAGGCCCCCTACCTCCACCCTGAGTGAAAACAATAAGAACCAAGTCAAGCATTCCCTGCTACTGTGATTACAGCATCCGTAAAAGTGATTATATGGCTGCTGTAATCAACTTCAATGAAAGCTGCCTGTTAGAGCTTCAATAATTACTCATTTCTGTTAACAGCTTGCTTTCAGTTTAGTACTTTGAGGCCTAGGAAAAAAAAACGGTGTTTTAATAAAAGATCCTGTGAATGCAGTATTTTGGGGGGTAAGAACTTGTGTGTGGGCAAATCANAACTTTTTTGTCCTGTGCTCAATAGCAGCCCCTTTTCATTTAAGCGCAGAATCTATTTAACCAGCAACAAGCACAAGTTCATACAGGGTTCAGTCATGTACTGAATGTTTACTGAAGGAGGCACAATAGTTTAAATAAAGTGGCGGTTTTAAATATTTTACCCATTTCTTTAAACAAATTGCCAATCCTTAAACTCTGTGTTAAACACATTTCAAAAGCAAAATACCACAAAGCTCTCTTTCAATAAAACCACCACTTTTGTCATATTATGCCTCCTTCATTCTTGATATATTTTATTTCTGCAAAGCTCTGGAGAAGAATGGAGCTTACAGAAGTTAAGGGCTCATTTTTAAAACAAAACAATAGAACCATTTAGTCTGAGAGTAAAACAACACAGGTCACCATTGCCCTCCAATGTTTGATGTTCTGCAGAGCAATGACACAGCTAGGGATAAGGGAGGCAGACTGCAGAGAATTCAAGTTGACAAACACTTCTACCTCAGACTTAAAATCCCAGGCAACCTTTTTTGAAGTTAAAATAAACCCCAAACAATAAAAAGCAGAGAAACCACTCCTCTTATTTAGATAACTTCATGACTATACTTTTATTTCTCTTTTGTGCCTATACACATCTCCTTTTGAGACAAAAAAACTACCAAAGACACAAAACCAGAAAAGAGGCTCTCAGAGCATCCAACAGAAAGCTAACATAGTTAAAAATGCTGTAAGTATTTTTGTAAAAAACTCAGTGAAGTCTGCATAAGTATGAATGGGGTTGTTTCTTCACCTAGAATCCTTCTCCACTTTGAGAAGGCTTACATTAAGATTTGCTGCAACTCAAGGGCCAAGCTTCCTGAAGGACAAGCTCTATTCTGATGAGGGACTACTGCTTTCTGTCCCTGTAGGAGTCCAAGCAAACAACACAGGTTGCTGGAGACAGAGAACATGCTAAGAACACACTGCTGGATCATTTTAACAGGACTGTGTCTTCTCCAAAGCCTTGCAGCTGATGGCAGCTTTTGTACTAGCTAAATGAGAGGCTGGGGGGACTTAGTCCCCTGCTAGAGATGCCAGGGGGATGAGATAGCTGCTGTTGCACCTTGTACACTATGTCCAAACACATTTCTTGATCTGAAACATGAATGGGAGGGGAAGCACTTGCTGCTTTAGCACCTGATGAGCAGCATCAAGGAGAGCTTAGCTCTGTGAACAATACATACACCCTTTCTTTAAACCACCTTGGTCATGAAATGCTTAACATGTTCCCTGTCCTCAGTATCTCATAGGTGAAGTAACAGAAAAAAATGTTATTAATGTCTTGAATGTAATATTGTGCATGACATTTACACAGCATCTTTCTTACTGAAGGATTCCACAGCACTTTATAAATTATATCCTTATGGAAATCACTCCCCCATTAGAATGAAGGCAATACTGGGGTATAAGTCAGCAGCCAGTTGGACAAATGCTCAGCAGCACCAATTTGGTCACAGACAACAGTTGGAATTATCTACTCATGCAAAGAGTTATAGAGAACCTAATTTTCCTTGGTACCTGCAATCACTGCTTTATTGTGCATGCACTATTTGGTTGCATCCACTGAAATTTCCATAAACCTTCCACTGTTTCTGAGGACAGAGCATTCTCAAAAAGAGGACACTGCTTTCCATGAACACAACTCTGCTATGAAAGATGGCACCATGAATGACCTGTGTATCAACCAGCTGTGTGGGGATGGTTCCAGTGTAGGGCAGCATCTTCAGTTGGCATAGTCCCATTTACTTGAAAGGATCTATTCCAAAGTGTATCCTCTGGGGTTTCACTTCATAAAATTTTCCATTTTACAATTTAATTTTTCTCTCCTGAAGGAAGTGTTGACAACGGACATAAAACATGACCATATACATTAAAAAAGAAGAAAACTGAGTGTTATTTTCCCCATGAACATCAAAGGATAGATTTCTGAAGTTGCTCTTTTAGTCACCTGTGTGCACAGTGGAGTCATCTTTTGTTCTCTCTACTTCCTTACAAGAGACTTCACTGAGGGCGCTCAGCCTTGCCCCCAGGGCAGAGGCTCTCTCTGAATGGGCAGAACACTCCTGAAGTCCACAGGCTGCAGGTGCAAGATGGAGGAACATTCCTCTGCTTTACATTGTGTGCAGCAACCTGACCAGTGCAGATCATTTTGCTCTCAGAGGAAGAACATCTGTCACATACCTTCCATCCTTTCCTTTTACTCAGTTTGATTTAGATGTGGCCTGATTAGACCAAAGTATTTAGACACAAAAGGAATGTGAAAAAGAGGAAACAAAAATTTTCAGGCTACTTGGTACTGTATATTCACCCAAAAAAGATGAAATATGATCTGATTTTTATGTGTTTGTTTTCTCTGAAAATCAAGGTGGGGGTCTGCAAGTCCTCATTCAGAAATTTCCACCATACAGGAACTGTCAATAGATCAGTGCTTGTAGGATGGGAAACCTGTGGAAAGCCTTTCACACAGTTGTTTGTCTAGGCAGCCTCTCCAGTGCAGACCAGTAAGTTACACTGAAATCAGTAGGAACAATTTTTCCTGTCATGTAACTGATCTTAATATATTTTTGCAAGTAATTTAACATGAAACAAAATCATAAAACATCCTTTCATTTTCTATTACCTATCCAGTATGTTATTTCTGTAGGAAAATTAATGAGAACAAATTTTTTTGTTTCTTTGGCTATAGGAATGGAGATTTTCTCTGATCTTTATGCACTAGTACAAAAAAGATTCAATATGGCCCATAACTGCTAAAGCATCACAATGCAACTTGTTCTTTCCTTTCTCCAGAACTTTGTATTAAGCAGACTAATGCACAAGCCCCAAAACTCTTAAAGCAGCTATTGTGTTATATAGTAGGAGAATATTGTAAACAAAATGCTTATACTTGTCAGAATAAACCTGAAAAACTTGAGAACTGCAGGACATAAGTTTTCTTGAGTACAGCCACTTTTGCAAATTTCTGTAAGAAAATTCAACACTGAACTTTTCACACTGAAAAATAGGAAGGTTTGATACAAAGTATTGGAGAGCTGGCTGGGAATTGTGATTTCTGCTCCACAAATAGCTTGTGTCCCACAGGTGCTGAGATAAAACTAAACATTGAAAAAAAAATCTTGAGCCTTGATCTAATTTTCTTTAACATTCAAGAAACCTACCGCCCCAAAAAAGTTGAAGAAAATAAAGCATGAAATCTTTCTTTTCAGTTGTTCATGACAGGCCACTGTGTCCAGCACTAGCATCAAGGATAATAAGTATCAAAAGCTGCAATTCTTTTTCTTTTTTTGATGAAAAGCAGTAACAGAGGTGTTTCTGGAGTCAGCTGAAACTCAAATCTCTCAACCCAACACAAAGGCAGACAAAAAAGTCAGGGTATTCTGACATACCTACTTTCTTGACGCAGGAGACTGTCTTTAAAACTTTTGCTGGAGGAGATGATTAAGGCAAACTTAGTGGTGTTATGTGCAAGAGGTATGCAAAAAGCAGTATCTTTCTCTAGACCATCTTCTGGCTACAGGATAGAATTACACACACTAAGATCTTCCCACATATGATCAAAGCCCAGCTGTTTTTTAAAGACATCCCCCTCCAACCCTGAGTGGATAAAACTGTTCTTTTTTTCACAGTCATAGCAATTTCATTGGCTCAGTGACCTATATTCTGACAAAGAAAGAATTATGTGACACAGATCTTTGCCTCTGTGGACAATCATTAAAAATGATGTTAATAGAATATTTCATACCTTTGTGAGAGGTGATGTAGGTGTGAATGACAGGGAGATAATTTCTAGATGCATAGGTTGTCTTACAGTACAGTTGCCTGTATTACCTTAACTGTAGACTAAAACATGCAACTCCTACATCAGTCCCTTCACCCACTGATTTTAATTGCTCTGCAGTGCTCTCATTTTACAGATGGAGAAACTATACTCAGAGAAGTGAAGGCACATGGTCCAGCTGACATTGCAGGGCAGTCAAGCAGCAAGGAACTGTGCTGTCTCTTGGTTACCAGCCAACTGCATCACTTGGAAGAACTTACTGTAACTGTCCCTTTCACTCCAAACCATTTATGCTTTGAGAGAGATTCATACTGAACGAAATGACTGCAGTGACCATTTCTTTTGAATTCAGCAACAAAAACTGCATAAAGTGCATTTGAAAAGATGTACATACTTGACACAAGCTTCTGTAAGTAGACCTCCTCCCTGAATGGCATGAAGTCCCACACACCTTGTTTCACTTCCTTTCTTCTACCTATAGCAGCAGCAGCATGACATAATAAAATCTATCAAATATTAATTTTAAATGCTCTCCAGTGACCAAAAATGCACTCTGAGATTTATCAAGAGGCACCTATGCTGACAGTAGGACAGAGTCTAGGTACAAGGGCTGTTGCTAAGTCAATTAAGTAAGCCTCAAAATAGACACAACTTTCTAATTAAATCAAAGAGTTGAATCCCATCCAGACTCAACTATGAAGGCAGAGCTGTGTGAGTTGAACATGTACAAACTGGCCTGTGCTGCCACACTGGGCAGAACACTGCAAGGAACCCGAGGGAGTGACAGCATGTAGGATTGCTTGGGGCAGGTGAGCACCTCCCAGATATCCCACCTATCCCAGATAGCTCAGCACAGAAAGGACAAAAAGTGAAAGAAGTTACTATTGTGACCAGAAGCCACTGAGGTTAAAGAGCACATCAATACCATGAAGCTCTGTAGCAAAAGGTGAAGCAGTCTGCATAGGCAAAGTCAGACACTGTTACTTGTGTACCAGTCAATGATACCACCATGAGCACAGGTGGTAAAGCATCCTGCCTTCCTTGGAAGCAGCATTTACTAGTAACAATTGTTAATAAGGGATTCAAAATTTTCCAGCTGATGGCTGATCAGTCATGAAGGACACTTGTCCTGTTCACAGGAACAGCTCAAGGAAAGCACTCCCCTGCTCTTCTGACTCCTTGAAATATAGTTTAAAATTCTACCAGGGAAGATGATATGCATCATTCCTTGCTTTCTTACTGCTCCCATGGAAGTAACCAAAATAGACAACATCTGATCATTTTTTCCCCACAATGTATCTGGAAATACTTTCCTAGATAGAAATGACTGTGTGATCCAAATTGAGAAGGTGCAGATTTGCCATATTGCTGACACTATCAAACCATTCCATGACTCACCAGAAACACTCCACAGCTCAAAACACCAATGTCATATATAACAAAAAAAAATGGTGAAATGTCAATAAGCTTTCTGTTGCTGGCAGACATAAATCTTCAGATTTCATTAGTCAGAAGATAGCCTGTGTTTGATTTGAGGAGACTGTGAAGGGGAGCATTTATAGAGTTGGTATATTTATGTGGGTGGGGCAGGGGAACTCCCTAACAGAAGAGTTAGAGTGAAATATATGTGTGTGTGTGTGTGTGTACATACATACATACACACATACATATAGATGTATATATCTCTCTGTCTTTATAGAGTAAACTGTGTTTACCAGCTAAATGTCATGTCCTTATAGAAATTAGAAAAATTAAAAGAAAATATTTTATTTCTGCTAGTGTCCCTGCTCTAGATAATATGCCACCTCTGACTTTAGTAAGGAGATAGCAGCACTCTAGCAACTATCATCCACCTACAGCAGCAAGTTACACAAGTTCACTGCTTGTCTTGGAAGGAGTTACCTCTTATTATAAAATGATCCTTCTGGTTTTTATCTGTGCTTCTAATTGTAGCACTGTGAGAGTTGGTGAATAGCAGTTCAGATCATCCTCTACCTTCATTTTTCTGCAAATTTTGTTAATTTCCCACCCACCTTGATCATTCTTCACCCCCTCCTTCTCCTCCTCAAACCCTGGGAGATGACACCACCAACTCTTCCCCATCCTGAAAAGTCCTGGGTATACCTTACATTTTGGTTACTATCATTTTACCAGATCTCAATGTGGAAATGTACTTTTTTTTTCTGGAATCAGTCCAGTTGTATTTGTTTGGTGAGGAAAATTAGCAAAGGCTTTCTGAAGTTGAGATTTGTATCTCCACTGGCTCTTTATCTTCATGCTAATGCTGGTAGAGCAGGTCAGTGTGGCAGAAGCCCTGGTGACCCCCAACAGATCATGTTTGACACCATGTGCTCAGTAGCCTTTCTCTGAGAGATACTTACAGCCCATCTTACCAGGACTGTTAGTCAGTGGCACATGAATTTCCCAGGGTCTCTTCTACAGTCCTTTGCTTAACTATCAAAACCAAAGCAGAACCACAAACTGTTTGAATTAGTTTCAGAGTTAGGACAATGCCCATATGACCTCAAGCAAGTACCTGTACTGTTAGCAGGGAGACAAAAGGCAGTCAGATGAGCTGAAACAACCTAAGCATAGGCCAAGCCCTGCACACCACACAGAGCCACTTGACTTGCAAACAGGATCTGCATGTGGGACAGCAGCACGTCCTACCCAGACTCTTGTGTGTAACTGAATGCCTGGCAACAAAGCTGCTCCAGTGGAAATTGGGCTGAGACAAAAGTGCAGCTAAAGGACACAGAACCCTTGCTTTTGTACCAAGAATCGTGTGAATGCCCACTCAGAGCACTGACACCAACGTCAGGGACTTCCCTATGATTAAGTCATCTGTGATGTTGACTTTATTAACTGCAAATAAAAACTTAGTGTAGAGTAGAGAACATCTGACATATTTCTGCAGTTTCTCATTTAAAATCAATGCCAGTGATTGAATAAGAAAGTCCTATTTCTCATTCTTCTATTACGAGGAAAAGTCAAACTAAACCTGAACCATGAACTTTTTCAAAATGTTTCCCAAAGCTGGAAGTAAACTTACATTGTTGTTTTGGAAATTTTGCTGATCCCAAATCTCAAACGGAAACTGAAAGAAAACAAAGACCTTTCCAGCTTGAAACACCAGTTCAGCTGAAAAGCAACATCCCCTGGTACATTTAGTGCAACAAGAGGACAGCTTGACTTAAAGAGTCCTTTAAAAACCACCATCCTCCTCTTGTCTGTCCTTTTCTCACTCCCTTGTCACATTAAACACCAGCAGATGGTCACAAACTTTCTTCCCTGGAATCAGCTACCCTCAGGCACCACCTGCTAAGGTGAGATTGAGGTAAACTGCTTCTTGTGATTCCTGTTTCTCATTTGACTGTTGTTCACAAACGTTAATTCCCTCCAGAAATTCCACTGCTATACTTAGTGGCAAGAAGACATATGTGTCTGATGGATTTGGGTATTTACAAGGGGGAGAAAGGAGATTTTACCTGCCAGCGAGCTGACCTTTCCATCATTCCTACTCCTCTGGCTAGTCCTTGCCTCACCTGTATTCCTGCCAATAATTTTTTTCTCAGCAGCAACATGGTCCCCCATACTAAATTTCAGGTTTTAACAAACCCAATACAGGCCCAGGACTAAAAATGATGTTTATGGAAAAGGGAGGAGATGGAGTCCCCTTGTTTTAACGGACTCTGTGAACTGAACAATAAACTGGCTTGGAATTGGAGCTCAGCTAAAACAGCTTCAGTCACAGCTGGATCTGACCCAGAACAGATTCAAAAATACTGGTTCAATTCCCTGGTTATAAATGTCTTCTTGTAATGATAAGCTGTAATCAGCAATTAGGTTCATGTTGAGGTAGTGCCAGAATTCGCGTAAGGAAGGTCAGCCATGTGCTTGGGTCTCATAAAAATTCCAAACTGGAATAATAATCTCTAGACTGAGCAAACATTTCAATACTGACATAGCTAAAGCACAGTTGAGATGAGGAAAAAAGGCAAGAAGCATTTGTCATTTATAGGATGACAACGAGGTATACACATTCCTTAACATAAAGATGTTATAGATTCCACTGGCCACCATGCAATTGTATAGTCCTTGTATTAATCCTGAGCTATATTCAGCAGCATGTATGGAAAGATTTAAGTATTTATGAGCTACAAACATGTCAGGAAGCAGACACACCCTGTGTAAGTAATGCATGATTGTGCCAGTGTTCCTCATAACCACTGTCTTGATGTTCTCAGCTAAGCTCAGGTGAAGGGTACCTAATGAGAGACAGGACAGCTGTAAGTAACCTTTCCGGTGTTATCTCCTCTAGGAGAATTTTCTCTGGAGCTTTCCCTATGATAATTTGCTAACAATTCACCTCAACCTCTGGTTAGATCAGGTTTCTAGATGACCATAATATGTGTGAAACGTACATGAAGCAAATGAAAACGAGGGCTTTACACCCTGCCCTCCTTTCAGCTGCTCAAGTCTAGCACTCAAGTCTAGCACTCCACTGCCCCATTTTGAGGTCAGACTTTCAGGCTAGAGATTCACATGGGACAAGATTACTCTCAAGAAGATTCTGAACATGGGAAGACATAAACATGCCGTTTGTGTCATGGTGAGGGCTACACAGAAGCTCTGAAAGGAGTACACAAACATGGCAATGAGTGATAGGACATCAAAAGGACTTTTAAGGGGAGAATGAGGAAAGAAATAATGTCTATCCTGCAGTCATCCTAAAACAAAGTGCATTCACTTTTCAGCACTGGCTAAGAGCAACATTTTCAGTTCACAGTTGGTGGTTCCCAAGAGTATAGCTGGGATGTTCTAGTTTATATTTCTAAACAACAGTTTGATCAGTGAAGGAATTTCTCTGTCTGTAGCTTGGATCACAACAATTCATACAATTAAGAGCTTTTGCAGAATTCTGAAAGAAGTCTTTTGGATTGTGCTTGTTATGATTTGTTTGTTTTGGTTTTTTGTTAGTTTGGGAATTTTTTTGTTTGTTTGTTTCTAAAGTAGTATACCAATGTTTTACGGTTTTAAACTGACACACTGCTCTTTAAATGAGACAGTGTTACATGTTACCATGTGTTTTGGGGTGCAATCTTTGCTTTCCCCACCTAGTTGAATCAGCAGCTCCTTTCCCATTACAATCTCATTTATCCCTGTGTCATTCTCCCAACTGCCAGCTAAAAATCTCTTTAATTTGCTTGCAAGGGACAATGCACAAGAAATGAAATACCAAAATAAAAAGTAATGATTTTGTAAACTGGTAATTGTTTAATTCTCTCCAGAGGGATAAAATTTTATAAAAGGAATATGAACATGCTGAAAAATCAGGGTATGGCCATTTGAGCTTCTTTTTGGTTCATTTGAGAAAGAAAACACTAATAATGATATGTTTGGGTTGAATGAAGTCTTCTTTGATTCATCCCATTTCTCCAATTTCTCAGCGAGGAAGGATGGAAGAATATATGCAATCAAACTATTGGCTAAAAATGACACAGCTCTAAATCTTTGCAGGCACTAGATACTTAAAAACCTGTTATTTCAAGTTCACATATTAACTCAGATTAAGGACAAAACATCTTTTTTCAGATGGAAACATTTACAGGGCACTGCTTTTTCTGCAGCGCCTTCTGAACTCTTAAACACTCTTCTGTCTGGTAGATCTCAGACTTGTTGCTCTTGGGACATGAGCTGAAGTAAACTACTTGCAGACAATTTTCAAGGAAGAAATGAAGTGAGGGTGATGGTGTGTGCAACATTAATATTAGGTTGATATAAGAGTGGGAATCCTTAAGTCTGTTCGAAGGCAATGTGTTGCAAATTGAAAAATACTTTTTGTTTCTGGGTCTCCAGAAAACATAAGCCCCAAAGATCAGACTTTGAAATGTGTCATTTTGTGCTGGGTAGGATTTTTCTAAGCACCAAGGAAGTTGCCATCCTGACTTCTCTTTCAATCAATGGGACTGAAGCACTAAAGTTCAGAGACTTTGCAAATTCCACTAAGCATTTGTCTTTTTAACCGTCTAAATACTTTAGAGAATATTTTGACCTGTGATTTAATACGTATGTGTTACAGAAATCGAAATGACAACAGAATAAAAGGTGGCATTCAAACAGTTGCCAGGATGTTTTTCAGGTGTGGTTGATAATGTTGAGGGTGGTGGGAAAGTGGAGTCCAAGNTTGTTCTGAATCACTGTCCAAGCAGAAATAACTATCAATTCATAGCAACCAGTCAAGCTACCACTAGTAGTTAAAGTAAAATATTGGGAAAAAAAAAAATTCCTTGCATTAGCGCTTCCCACAAATTTGACCACATTTTCCAATCTAAACAAATATAGACTGAGCTCACTTCAGTCAGTCCAACTGGTTTGAAAGACTCTTCCCAAACTCCAGGAAGAGATGTCAGTTTACCCATTGCAGTGAGGACCAGAGTAATGCTGATTCTGAACTACTTTATCAGCATTTCATCACAGAAAAGGGAAATCTGAGAAGAATCTCATAACCATAGCCACAGATTTGGCCAGGCTTAGGGTGTATGTAGATGGGGCAGGCAATCTCAACAGGTACCAAAGACAAGGTAAGAGGAGTATCAGGATGTTAACGTGGCTGAACCTGAGCCAGCTTACATCCACTCAACCCACACAGGCATTTTCTCAGGATCAAACAGTAACACTCTCATCATTGTTTTTTGACCAAGCCACATAGATAATGTCAAGAATTCTAAAATGACCACTGCTGTGGCATTCCACATAATTGCTACAGATGCAGGACATAATAACAATCTCCAGCTGCCTGTACCATTGCAATTAAAATTCTAGTAAGCATTGGTGTAAGTTTGTAGGAGCTGCATGACAGCAGAAAAGTCAAACTTTCTCAGTATTAAATAATTACATCATCATGCACATAGAGCCTAAAATGGAACCAACCTTGTTCAATAACATATTCCTTATTCTGGTAAGTTAGGAGAAAACATATCAAAATTTTACTTTAACAAGTTCAAAAAAAACACCCTGTTTTCAAAGGAGTTTACTGTTACAACATAAAATACTTAATTTTTTTGCAGTGAGTTAATTTAAATAACATGTAAAAGACATGTCAAGTATTTAATAATGATTAAAGCTTATGCAGACTTCTACGGAAAAAAGAAAGTGTCATTGTGACCATTAACACCATTGTATTTTATTAACTTTCACATCGCTAAAAAAAAATAACCCTAATGAAAAGATTTGCATTTCCTTAACCTAATCAATTGTTCAGGTCTTTATTTACTTATATAGTTTATTAAACTAGTTAGAATCTTGATTTCAGTGTAGGAAGGAATGTGCAGTGTCTATGTTCAGAGAAACCAATCACTTATGCACAAACTGTTGATCCTTTTGGTTCCAGTTATAGCTGTAATTCATTTGTCCCACTGAACTGAGTTTAACAAGCTTGAATAATAAAGATTCAGCTTTAGCTCCTCAATCATACCAATGTGTTTCTTGATTCAGTATCTTTTAAATTAATTCAGAAACTTCCACAGTTCCAAGAGAAAATTATTATCTTATCATCCTCTTGATTTTTTGATACAGTGAATAATGAAGCTATTAAAAATGAGTAAGATCAGAAAACTTAATTTAATTGATTAGTCGGTTCTGTGAAATCAACATATTTGTGTAAAAGCTATGAAAAACTGAAACAAAAGCTTTTTTTCTTGCACTTCCATATTAGATAAATAGTGTAATAAAATATCAGTACAAAAATAATCTTCCTTCTGTTTTCTTTAAGCATCAGACAGAAGTTACTTTATTCCATAAATTTTTCACCAAACATATGTCCATTTAAAAGAGAAAGGATTATCCATTCAGAGCAGAGAATGCATAACAAAATGACTGCTAGTATCTAGGAACAGTATAATTTGCTAGAAAAGCAAATATTCCTTATAAGAACATATAAGATTCCCCTCATGGAGAACCTGCTTTTTTCCAGCAGAACCAGTGGCAGAACTGGGATAGGGGCACTTCTTATTCTGCAGCATCTGTGCATCCACAGCTGCTTACGTTTCAAGTAGTGCCACCAGTACTGTGAGCACTACGTGCCATGGATTCAATGGTCATTGTTTAAGATCTCCTTTGCCAAAAATAGCCCACAATTTCTAGAATAACCTCTACAATTAATGAATGCTTACTGTTGAGCAGGAACCAACCACAAGAGCTGTTAACCTGTTGTGATGCTCAGTTATCTTGACTATTAAAAACTTAAACTTTCTTGAATCTCATACTTTGTTTTGCTTGTTTTTTAGAGCTTCTTCACAAAATTTCTTTCCCAATGATAGATGATTACAGCCTGTGATCAAATGCTCCTTATCCTCTTTATATGCTTGCCAAACATGGGCTATATAAGGAACTGGATTTCTCTTCACATTCATCATTTTTTTGAACCCAGGAATGGACAAGAAGGTCTTCTTCAGCAAAACTTACACTCCTCATCAGGAATTTGTCTACAGCAAAACTCTGCCATGCTCTTCAACTCTTCTCCAATGCTTTGGAAAACTATTGCTCCTTCTGCCCACTATTTTATAACCTATTCTAATAAAACTCCTCAAATTGCATTTGACTGCCCTTTTCCTTTGTTTTGACTTTCATCAAAGTCCACAGGCCTTGAACATAAGAGAAAACAGAGAAGTAATCCAGTCAGAATAATGTCTGAATTCCAGAAAGACCACTACAACTCTTAACTTTGAACAATTCAGCAAAATCCTGTCTGTGAGTCAACAGATCAATTCCATAATACAACTACAAATATGATGAAGACAATAAGCTGAAAACATTCACTAAATGTACCAATTTATGCCACCCAGAAAGTTGCCAAATATTAGATTCCTGCTGAATATAGTTCAGCTGTTTCCCTGAATTCTAGTCAATGTAATTATGGGTTTTTATTAGAGGATTCACATATTGCCTTTATAGCTTCAACATCTATTTCAGCTTCAGCTAGAATTCATGAAAGCACATTCCCATTCCTTAAAATGCACTGCATGAGGCACATTCTGGGTCAGAGTCAACTCTCACACAAGTAAATCTGGATTAACAAAATCCACAGAGGCTAATGTACTGGTGCTAGCACAAAGCAAACAGTAAAAATGGACTCACATCCACATATTTTAAAAGTAACGAGCTCCACCTTATCAAACTATACAAAATCCTTGAATCTGGGAGAGAAGAATGCAGAAAATGAAAATAAAAAATTAATGCTCCCCTAAGGAGATAAAACTGGTAATGACTTAAAAGTGACTTAATTGTTCTATTTTCCTTATAGCAGATTCCATGGAAGGAAAAGAGAAGCAGAAGGCTGAGGTTTAGCTGTTCCTTCACTGTGCTGCAGTCTCAAAGAATCTGGTATGACAATTCTGTGCTCAGCTGTTTGAACAAGTTAAAACACATGCTAGGCAGCTTAAGGAAGGAAATTAATACAGCTTGTTCATTCGATGGGAAAAATGAATTAGGAATACAGCCTGGGACACATGTTAACAGAAAACCCACTTATATAATGCATCACACTAAGCAGCAGGTGAAGTATAAGGAGAAACTGAAAGAAGATATGTTCAAAATTGAAGTGTCCCAGTACCAGGGATTGTCTGACATTGATTCCGCACTGAAATTTAAAATGGGATTCAGCTGAACTGAATTCCTAATCCATTCACTCTCAGAGTATGGATGTTTCAGCATCTGTGGGAGCAAGGAAAGGCGGGAAGACTTTTTGGCTCCCCCTGAACACTGGGGTGGCACATGCACTCATCACCTGGTGCAGTCCCAGGGCTGCATAACCTCCGTTTACATCAGCCTGCACCTATCCCTGTCCACACTCTCTGGCAAAAGCATTAATATCCATACCAAGGCAACAATTTACACTCACTCTTTTGCAAGCAAAAGTACTCACACAAGCTTTGATTTACCACTGGCATTTTCCCCTGTTACTCACAGGCCCTTTTGTAGTATGTGGATATTGTCAACAATATCATCCATGCTACATTGATATTCTTAATAGCAAGCATCCCTGTACAGAATTACGTAGCAAATGTACTCAACAGAGCATTGCGTGACTCAGAGCATACCCAGAAAATCTGAATAGTCCACCAAAATAATGAAACAGTAAGTGGGTGGCTTTCAAAGTTGTTCACATAAAAAATAGATTACTTATATCCATGACCCTATTTAGAAACTTAAGTTCAAAGACTTTGGCTACATTTTATGTGAAGCTGACCTCCATAACATTCAGAGCACAGCATAGTAACTAGAAAGAAATGTAGGGATCATAAACGCACAAACTGTTTAGTACACTGCACAAAGTAACTTTGCTGTCATGCACAATAGCTTAGCAAAAAATAATCAAGAATTTTGTTCTAAGCTGAGTTACTACCACCCCTCTAGGTCTGATGGAAATGTAATTGTAACTGCACAAAAATAGATGTGAACAAAGTAGAGCCTTTAACTGGAGAGGGAAGAGAGAGTAGCTACCACATGTACTGACTACATGAGACAGGAAGAAGCTGCTGAAGCAAGCAGCCTTGCAAGTTAGGTGAAAATTCAAGTGTTGCAATAAGAATGGCTGAGAAAATATGTCACTGTTTAAATTACCTGGTCTTGCCTCAGAGACAGACCATTTCATACAATAATGGCCACACTGCAGTAACAGATTTGTATTTCCAATCTGTATTTTGGGAAGGAGCCAATTAATGAAACAGGGACAAAGGAATGGTAACATCAGAAAAAGCAGGCTCCAGCTGGCCCAGGAGTCCCCTCCAGTATGGGCTGGTACCAGCCACCCCACAGGAAACTGTCAAATGCCCTAAAGCTGCAATGGAAGGCCTTCTGAAATAGGAAGTTTCTCTCAACTTCTAGCAATGCTATTTCACTGTGCATGTTCTCACTGCCCTGTACACACATCTAGATTATTTCTGAAACCTGTTACAGTCTTCAGCTATGTTACCTTGTTACAGTGAGGCCCACAAAACATTTAGGCACTGGAAAAAACATTTCTTTTGCAAAGTTTCATTACTGCCTTTCAGTTTCACAGACAGCTCTCATCACCACCTAATATTTATTAACAGTTTGCAGTTTAAAAAAAACCTTAGGGATTTATTCTGTCTCTTGGCCACAGGTTTCTGAGAAATATTGTTAGCTAATTCAGTGGAAGAGGTAAAGATGGTGGTACCACTGGTAAGTTCAGTGGAGTTTTTTTAACAGCTTGTCTACAGTCATGGTTCAGAGGTAGGCACAGCCCATAAAATTCCTCACTATAGTTTCTGTCAAGTCTCATGGTCATTTCCATAGAGTTGGGATCCCAGAAAACAAAATGGTTTATTCCACTTTTGGTAGTAATATGAACTCTCCATACCATTTCCAAAGAATATAAGGCTAGAAATGCAGAAATTAAGATAGCAAGTATTCAAGAGACAAAATCATCCAAGCAAGTAGCATTCTGCTCCTTGTTTTCCTTGGAGGCAGTTTTAGTGGATAAGATGCCTGCAGGTCATCAGCTTATCTATGGAGGCTGAATCCAAATGCTCACGTATTTCATCTAAATGATGAGTTAACTAAGTTTTAGTCAAGACCCAAAATGTAACAGGGTGCTCCTCTTCACATCACTTTGTAACACACAAACTATGTGCAGAATACACATAGCCAAAGTTGATGAGTTAGTGTAGTATCCACAAGTAGAGAGTAGCCTTTTGAATATAATAATTTTCCAAATAAAAAGCCATCTTTTGCTGATGTGTTTTCTCATTTTGTCTTTACAAAAATAATCATAATGAGAGGTAATGTCAGCAATGATAAACCACTGACTTCATGAAAACTATTTCGCTTTTAATAATAGAAATGTAAGTATATGTTTAAGCAATTACAAAACTATATACATCAAAAATACGTACTTTTCAGGACCCTTGATTGCTTTCAGGTTGGTTGGTTTTCATGAGGCAAGCTTTCCTCTAGCCCTTTTAACTTCCTGACTGCTAAGTCTACATTATAAGCAGGGTCATATTGTTGAAGGGCAATCCCACTGTAATCAATACAACATGATAGAATACAATCATGATAGCAACCAATGTCCCTAAGGCAAAACCAAGTATCTCTGTTGGAGTAAACTCTCCTGAGACATCCAAAAGGTTAAAAACAAACAAACAAAAGCCTTATTCTGAGATCTGATTTACAAAATCCTATAAGGAGAAACACAGAGAAAGAATCTTGTTTTACAGAGAATACAAGTATAAATGTGTTGGCAAACATCCAGGCACATATAAACAGTTATTCATTCTGATGTTCAAAGATACAGAAAATAGACCAAGTTCTTAAATTCTACTTTTCCGGAGTCCTATTTATCAGCACAAACCAGCTGTGTCAATAGGATGGTGCTGAAGATGTCTCCCACTGTCACCTTATGTCTAAGGTCAAGTGTTTTGTATCCTTTGCTGTTCTAAGTGATTAACAGCAGTTTTAGCTGCAGACAGGTGGATGCTTACAGTGTTGCAAGCACTGATGGTTAGTTTTGTGTTTGATTATATGAATTGACTTTCGTTTTAACAATAGTTGAAAATTCTGTGGAACTCGACAAACTACAAATAGATTTCTCTGACTTTCCTGTTTTCATTCTGATGTGTACAAATTACCTCAACACGCCCTTTTTTTTTCTGAAAACACTAAGGTCTGAAAGAAACTCTTGTTATATTGTTGCCACTTAGGTTTCACTGAGCCTGCATTATCTACTCACAGCTTTAATGACTTCCTGCAGAGAGAGGCTCTGTAGAAGTCTTGGCAGCAGGGCTAAGAATAGCATTAAATGCAAGGTTATCTAGGCATTACACTCACTGTAACATGCAATTAACTCTCCTCTTCCATTTTCATTACACAATTATTCATTAATGTCAATTTAATTTTATGCATTGTTCTACATGACCGAAGGCTGATTACGGGCCTTTTCACTCCAATATCCCAAGTTAACTGGTGCCAGCCTCTCTCAGGGCTGCCTAATTGCAATTTAGCCCAGACAATTCCTCCCATTTTTGCCCTCCAGTAATGGAACAACAGATCACGGCCAGGTAAAGATTTTAAGGTGGAAATAAAGCCCAAGCCTGAGCAGCACTGAAAACAGTGAAGCCCTGTCCCTCCCTTCCCTTTAATATCTCACACTCTCTGAATTGCTATTTATTGTAGCTGCTGATGCTATAAAAAAGCCTCATAATTTAAATTGGCCTCTCCACCATCCCAGGGATTTCTCCAGTTATATAATGCTGCTTCAACACAAACCCAACACTATGCATTGTAAAGACTCAGTATCATGTATATTTAATTGATTTGTTCAACAAGAAGGTAGCCATGCTATGATCTCTTTCCATTGAATTTGGTTTGCCTCACTGGTTATCTTTTGGTAAAGTTTTGAAAAAGTTTTTAAGCATTTTCCTGTTTAACTTCTTACACTTTATTCAGTTCAGCCCTCTGAAAAACAATTCTTTATCAGATAATATTCTTGACAAAAGAATGTGGAAAGTCTCACACTTAGAGCAACACATGATACAAGCTTCTTTCACTGCAAACCACTAAATAAGCCACCTAAAAAAGTCAGGACATAAATATAGCCAAAACCAATACAGATTCTTTCACATCATTTTCTTCTAGTAATTTGCATTGTACTTTAAATCTGCACATGCAGTTCATCATTACTTTTTTTTTTCTCCTTTTTTAGTGGCAGACCATACCCTAAAATAAGATTTAAAGAATGGGCAAGACATAAGCTATGTGCCTGTATCCTCCAAATCATGTGAGACTGTATGTCTCAGATTAAAAAATGAGGAAATAATTCAGTATCCTCTACCTGAGTGAGCTACCGGTTTAATTTCAGAGGAAGGTTTGCATGAGGCCTTTTCCACATACCTGGTAGAAAGACTATGATGAGACATGCTTTAAACATTGTTTGATGCCTAAGGGTAGGCAACAAACTGCTTCTTTGAAAGCAATAATGAGAGAAAACAAGTTATATGCACCCCTTCCTCTCCTTTTTTGACACTGTGTTTAAGGCTATGTCAGCATTCCTGCTTGAAACCCTTGTTGGCAGGGGATTTATAATGCAGTCATAAAAATGAATTCCACACTGAGACTTGGCACCTTTTGGCCTAAGAGCGAATCTTTTTTACAAATTGACAAAACCAAAATCCTTTTGGTTGCTTCCAGGTTGTACTGTTCCCTCTCTCTCCCCCACTTAAACTGCAGTAAACTCACTGTACAGTTCACTTTATACAATTACAAATAAAAATTATTTGCAGGACCTCGGTCTATTAAATGGGCATGGATACTTTTGGTAGTTGCTTTTTGAAAGCAATCAATAACTCAGGACTGAAAGATAAGCTCAATGACATACATACATAATTTTAAATTATTTTATCTCTGGTTATTCTTTACTGTGTTAAGCTTCATGGTGATTTAAATCATTAGAAAAAAAAGGTTATTAAGCATGCAGAATACTCAGTTCTAATATGTTAGATTGGAAACTTCACAAACTAACTTTGTCAGTGGCATAGCCACATTTACTGCAAAGGAATCCTAAAGTTTAAAAATGCACAAATATGTATTTAACAAACTAAATTTGAGTGGATATGATGAGGTTCTTATAGACCGTGATGCAATAAAATATATTTTAAAACTCCCTAAATAGATTTTAACTTAATTAGGTCAATATGTGTGTTTAAAGTTTAACTTATATGATCAGGTCAATAACTGGTATTTGGGGATTTTAAAACAGAGATTTTTAAAGATTTTAGTTTGGTATTTTTAACAAGAGGCAATATAAAAAACCTGTAGAGTTCTTTTTATACCTGCAGGCTAAGGTATAAACCAGACAGGGTCAAGGAATTAAAAGTGAAGGCTGACATTATGGTTCAAAATTGCAGAGGGCCACACACAGCATGGGAGGTGTCAGTGCTGTACATGCTGTATTGCCCTGACAAATTGCACAAGTGGAGGATAAAGTAGGAAAGAGTTAAAATAATTTGATCTCTTTTTTGTGTTTCTGATATAGCATATATTGACCTGGATCTTGAAGTTAGGAGTCTTATACTTCCATATTTTGTTTTGTATTCAGCTTTTTATTCTAAATGAACACAGATTTTAACAGCTAAACTTGTTTGATACCTTAATTTTTTGGCCTTAACTTACAAGTTTTATAAGTTACCAATAGCTTTTTGATTCATGCTCTGTTTGCTTTCCCTCTGTGAAGTTTATGGCCATGGGACTTAATTTGCCTGTTTCATTATGTATGTTAGACAAAATCTGTATTGCTAACAGAGCTCAGTTTGGGTCCAAAAGTTTTATTTCTAAAGTTAAACCATTATTGTGTAACAAATAGTTACTCAGAAAATGAAGTCAACAACTGATTTGAACTCTTTGTATTTAAACTAATTTAATCATGCAATAACATTACACCAGCCAGTGTTACTGCAGTGCACTGCATAGGCCTTCATGCACAACTTTCTAGGCAGAGTTTCATAACCAACACAAAGAAAGAATTGCCATTGGTGAGGAAAATTTGGATGGGATTAATGAGACAGTGAAAGTCACACAATGGGCACAATTGCAATTGAAAGTTTATGGGCCACCTTTTCTCTTGATGCCTTTGCCTACAAAACTAGTAAAAAGTATTGCAGCTACCCATATCTGCTCATATTTTTTAAACTAGAACTTGAATTTCAGTAGATCAGACAAAAATTTGTAATGAACATCTTACTATCACAGGTATTGAATAAAGTATTCACCAAGCGAATGTTAAAGGAATGTTAAATGGTTGAGAAGAGCAAAACTGGCTCAGATCATGACAAAGCTACAGGTTTACATCTGAAGTCCCATGGCCATGGAAAGGGAGTCCTGAAAGTTTAAATATAATTATCTGGCACCTAAATGATAAGCTCCAAAACCAAATTTGTCTGTGAGCAATTTGGGGTTTGACAGCTGGTAGCCACACATTATCTTCCCTGAGAGAGCAGCCTACCATGTAGTGCTTAGAGCTGCCTGAGCTGAACACGCACCTTGCACGTTTTTGCAGCCAAGATGGGAAGGGGCCGCGATGGTCCGCAGGTGGCAGCTCTGGTGGGTGACACAAAATGGACCCTCCAAGGGGCTGAGCCAAGGTGACTGCTGCAAAGTCGGTCCCAATTGGAAACTTTCTCCATGGCTCCTAATAGGAGCAGATTGGTTCTTCATGGGCTAAAATTCAGAGAGGAGGGAACCAGCTTGCCTTATGATTATTCATTCCATTGTTTAGGTTTTAGATCATATTCAGGTACTAGGCATGCTCCCTGCTAAGACAGCTTTTTAAGTATGCTGGCTGTTTAGTTTGCCAAGCATATGTAAACAGTTTAAAAAATGAAATAACTCTTCTGCATTAAAAATATATATTTATTGCCCCCCTCCCCCTAAAAAACCCCAATTGTTTTTCATTATGGCTTGCTTGCATGCCAGATTTCATTTAAGCAAATAAATGTATTTTTTAGGTATATGATGTTTTTTAAAAAACAGCATTATAGTTATGTAAAATCTATGCTCCTGTAATTTATAACAATGCTACCCTGGAGTTTTAAACTATCCAAAATGAGGATTTATAATGAAACACCTGACAAAACCTTAACATACAGATACTAATAAGTTATTCTGTAAACAATGAATCTGATTCATATTTTTTTTAAACTACATTATTTAGCCTAGCGTGACTTCACTTACTCCAGTGAAATAGTTTCCCCATTTACTTTGTTGTGAGTGGTTGCAATCATGTATGGTATATGGTAAACACATGTTGGGGGATCTGTACAGATCACTTTTTTTAAGGTCTACACTGACAAAAATGGATAGTAGATGAAGTGAGGCTTCTAATGAGTTAGCCAGAAAAACACTTAATGAATAAAAATAAATGCATGTTACTTCAAATGCCATTGTAGTCTGTATTTTTACCTTATAGCTGTTCAGTTTTCTCGGCCCCCCTGCCCTGTGACATTAAATCTGCCCAGCATTCTTGAAAATATACCTTTTGGTTTCTGTATGATTTGGTCATTTTACTAATAGGGTTTATAGAAATACTATGTTCTATTTAGAGGTAGTGTTACTTATAAGCAAATGGCAATTGTACAGCTATTCCAAAAGGCTGAAATGGCTCACTGAGTTATTATTCCAGCTGTTGTAGGCCTTGTAATGGCCTTAGATGCTGACTCAGAGTAGGACTTTGTGTTACAGAATCCTGCTGTAAACTGTAATTCTACTGAGGCTCATGACAAGGGTGAAAGCTGCTGAGGTGAGAAGGCAGAACTGGTAACTTCTACAGCCCAACTCAAAATCCAGTCCATGAGCACAGATTTGCACTAAAAGAATGACAGTGGGAGAGAAGTGAGCATGTAGTTGCTTCCAGTCATGTAAAACCAACTATAAATCAAGTGAGTGTTTGTCATCTTAAGTAGATATAAGTAAGTTTTCCTCCAAGTATTTTCTGTCAAGGGCTTGATTGTGGAGTTATTTAGCTTTGCAGGATGGTTCTGATCATCCCATTTCCTGTCTAGCTGAGTAACAACCTGAGATCATTGCATTACCACAAGAAAACTCCAAAATACATTGAAAAGCTGAGAGATGTAAGTCATCTCTGTTTCCTGGATTTCGCATGAATATTAGACGGAAGATTCAGGATTGGGTAGGACACCACACTTTTCAGTTGGATAACGTTAACTTCACTCTTAGCATGAATGTTCCTGACACATTGAATTGTGGATGTTAAAAAAATCCAGAAAAATCAAACAGTTGCTAATAGGGCCCTTAATATGCCAATTTCCCATAATTTCTTCCACCAGCTGAATCACTTGAACAGCCATCACCTCTTTATCTCTTTGTGA
>VZTR01006657.1:7780-40280 GCA_013400775.1 Chaetops frenatus | reverse complement strand
AAGCCCTGTGAAAGTATCACAGTAAGAGAGCACTAAATTAAAAGAGCCAACCACAATAGCATTAGCATTAGAGGTTACAACAAATGAAATCATTGCTGGGAAAAAATCCTAAATGCATGCATCTCCACAAAGAACTTCTAAACAATGACTTTAGTCCATAGGGAAATGCTGTGGTATACAATACAGTATCATTACAATAAAAAAGGAGCCATGAGGCACATCACTAAGAGAGAAAACAAATCAAAACAAAACAGAGAAGAAAAGCAAGCAGCTTATTGTGTCTCTGCCAAGGGTGAAGTAAACAGTACATCTGTTTCAAAATTCAGACCCCTACATCTGACCAAGAGTAAAAATGTCCATTAGAAAACAGAGTCAGGAAAGGTTAGTGACATTTTGAGTGTCTAGTATCTTTATGCTTTTTCCTTGCACAGAGAAAAGCAGTTCTGAGTGCACATATTTATAATAAACCCAATTGTTAAAAGAAAATAGTTTTACAAATTCCCTTTTACATTAAAAATACTCTTATCATAAACATGGAACATACTGTGTACAGGCAGTCTATCTGACTTATAACAGCTCAGTTCAGCCTGTGCAAGATAACCAGGAGTAATGGTTTTTGATAATCAGGCCATGGTATTAATATAACATGAACCATAAATGCTTTTGTACTACATCTCTGGTTAAGCTACCAAATCTCATTGGAATATTAAGAAGGAAAAAGCTATCTTCCACTTTCTCTTCTAAATTACAAAACATGCTTCAGAGTATTTCTCCAGATGCCTATTTTGAACAGTCACTACAAAAGCAAGTACGCGGTACAGGTGATTAGTGGCTGTATCTCTAAAATAAACCTCTGATCTGTAGTATCCAGTTCAAATGTTGCTTGCTGGGTGAGAGTTTTGGTTCCATGGAATTTAGCTGTGAGAGCTCAAGTGCCAGTAATGCTGGCAAGGATCAGTCTGCTTGGCAAAGTGGAATTCAATTGCTCTGGGAGGAGAAAACTCCATTTCAAGAGGTTTTATCAGCCCTGTACTTCTATAGCATTATCTGAAGGCACTCATTTTGACTGATGCCAGTTGTGGAGAAACCCTAAATAATGCCCATTTTCATTAGTATTATCAGTAAATTAAAAATAAAAAAGTAGTATCAATGCTGAGATTTGGGGAGCATTTTACAACACATCAAAATAAGGTGACTCAGAAATATATCTTATGTAAAACATACAGCTGTTCAGGAACAAAATACATACATGTCATTACAACTAAATTCCATATTAGCATGGGGCAATGGCAACTACAAAACCACAAGCTTTATATAGAAGCAGCATCACTGTAATATGATGCTTACAACAACTCTACTTCTATAAAATAAATTAATGAATTATACAAATATAAAATAAAATGACAAAAAATATTTTGATTTTACAAAAAAATTCTTATTCAAAATATTCTTATTCAAAATTCTTATGAATTGTTTATAAGGCAATTCCACATCAATGGCTGGAGGAATGCAAATAACATAGCTGAATATCTTGGTATTTTGCATTTACATATGGTAGGTGAAACAGAAAGCCAAAGTCCATTCCTAACCAATTTTGATCATTAAAAAATCCATTCCAATTTTAACAAGAATACAGGTGTTAAATTGATCACAGGGAACTGGCCAAACTCCAGTTCTGGTAATTACATCCTGTATACCTCAAATTCCCCCTGAAGTTTCAACTGGAGAAGTTACTCTTTGCTTTTTCTCTAAAAAAACATTCCATATCATGGTGCTACTAACATAACTTTTTGGTCCAGTATCAGGCAAACGGGCTGAAAAGCTTTTGAGTTTTCTCAGACTAAAGATACCTTAAAAACATATCTGTTCTGTCACTTCATCCAACTATTTTTTCCCCTCATTTATCCTCTCCCCTGAATGCAGGGGAGATAGAAGCATCTATTTATCCATCACTCCTGTGTTAAAAAAACCTTGCCTATGCCTCCCACAACCCTAACCTGCACAAACAAGCATCCCATTCATGTCACATGGAGTTAGGTGAAAGGATGCAATGAGCATCCTCACGGGCTCTCCAGACAAAGAACAAGAAAACTCACTTGGCATCTTGGATATGGGTCTTATGAAGTACACAGGCACTTGCTGCCTCTGCTCTTTCAGAAACAAATAAAAGGACTAGGATTGCTTCTCTACTCTTAGACACTAGAAAAATGGCAGGAATGGTAGCAGAGCTAATTTTTTCTTTCCCACCAGTAGTTACATATAATAATTAAAAGACCAGCATCTATCTAACCAATTAGCCAGAAAGATTTGGATAGAAACCAACTGTGGAAGTCACCATTAATTTTTAAAATAGCTAAACTATTAGGCCTTATGGACTGCCAACATTGTATTAGAATCCTTCACGAGGTCACTAGAAAAAGACTCTCACTTGCTTTTGCAGAAGCATCCAGGATAGTATATGTAAATAGATGTAAATGTAGAAAGGCCTAAGACAGAGAGTAAGAGACCAAGAACACGCTGCCACATAGAGAACGTGCCTGTTAAGGTAAGACAGATACAGGGGACAGGGACACACGCAGAGACTGGGCTGCTCCAGGCAGGTAAGAG
Organism: Chaetops frenatus; assembly: GCA_013400775.1. Taxonomy (NCBI): domain Eukaryota; kingdom Metazoa; phylum Chordata; class Aves; order Passeriformes; family Picathartidae; genus Chaetops; species Chaetops frenatus. The sequence continues at coordinate 37,673 of VZTR01006657.1, read as the reverse complement.
TAGGCATCTGTCAGTCTGCCACTGTGGCAGCCTCCTCTGACATGGCCCTGTTGGCTCCTCTCCAGGTAAGCTGCTTTCTGAGCTGAGGACAAATGTATGTTGTACAGAAGGCTGGCTAGAGTTTTCCAAGTTTCTATTAAGGCACATTTTGTAAGTGATAACCTCTCTAAGTGTAACAAGGAAAATATTATGAATTGATTTCAGCACAAGCTATTCAAGATAAGATGGAATAGGAACAGTGGCTGAAGTAGAAGGGTTTAAATGGGGCATAGGGTCTGTTCCTTTCTTCTAACCTCTGTAGATAAGCAATAAAATTATACATGGTTGCAACAGTATTCTGTGTCAAGAGTATTAAGTGGACAGCTTCTAATTACCTTTAGCTCATAAAGCTGGAGAGTTTGATCTATTGCTTAAAAGCTTTTTAGTTTAATTTGTTTTAATCAACAATTCTATTTTTAGCAGTTGTTTCAAAGATGTTTTTCCAGTAAATGGGTGGGTAGGAAGGGTGGCTGAGGGTCTGGTTAGCTATCTGGCTCACCTCCCAAAAAGCACAACCCCAAAGTCCCCAGCTCAGTAAGAATCTGCTGATGTAAAATGAAATTGTGTTGGTTACACCAGCAGAAAATTAAACTGCAATAAAGCCACTCCCCTTCCCCTCCTCCTTCCCATAAGGGAGGGACAAAAAGGAGAGACTATGGGCTGAGATAACAATTTACTAAGAGCACAAAGCAGTGGAATAAGACATGCTCAATATTGGTATATTAACAATAATTATAAATAATTAATATGGCAATAGTAATAGCAAAAGTATAAAAAAAGAGGTGTTTTATCCACAAGAAGGTAATTACCATGGAAACAAAACCAAGATGGTGCTGCTCTGTGCAGGCCACCACACGTGGTCTCCCCAGACAAAGGCCATGTGTGACCATTCCCACCCGCTGCCCGCACACATTTGGGACCAAATGCAATATGGTGGGGAGCTCACAGGGCGAACGCTTCCCAGCCCCAAAGAGCAACAAACACTGATCCCCTGCCAGCTGCCTCCTGGCTGCCACTGTTGCTTCAGCACTAGGAGTGACTGAGTTTTCACAGCTTGTCCGTTTCAGCACCAGAGGTCCAAAGGCGCTCTCTGGAGAGAACAGGAGGAGAGACTGGTGGGACAGCAGAGGGACCGAGGCTGCAGGAGTTAATGCCAACACTTTGCCAGAGCAAGATGAAATGGCCCTTTCTGAACAAAACCATGACTCCCTGTAATGACGTGCCTGGTACAGAATAACAACCTGGTCACACCCACACTCCACTGAAATCCCTCCTCCCCGGTAACCAGGACAAAGGCACTGGAGCCTGGGAACCCTACAGCACTGGCCATATTTTATAGAAATATTTTTTTGCTTCCAGGTGCAACAATGTCCAGTAATATCTAATGTATCTTTCTATCAATGTGGTGGGATTCAGTGAGCAGAGGACACTAATGCTCCCATGTTTTTCTAAACATGGCCGTCATCCCTGGTAACATTTTCCTATGTCTCTGCTCATGGTGAAGGGCTCTAGGATGGGAAGCCCTTGACAAGGCAGTTATTGAGCATGAAAAATCAAAAAACTATGGAGAGGGAAAGAATGGCAGCTTGTGCTACTAGTACAAACATATTGTTTGGTTGTACCCTTCTCCCAGATGATAGAAACGGCTCAGGAAAAGGGCAGTTTTGATTACATTTCACAATCCCTCAGACTCTGGGAAAAACTGTGGTGAAAGGGAAGTGAAAAGACATACAACAACTTCTGAAACTCTGCCACAGGATGCTAGAAGTACAAGTCATCCGCAAAGATCAAAGACTGTTCTCACTAACAAAACTTTTATTCAAGGCTGCAGTGTTATTCTTGGGATCAAACTTAATAATCCAATGATACTGAACCTCCTTGTGCTTTGTGGTATTGATTAATCCTTTGATACTCATTTGGCTAATATGCATGTGGGCTATTAATGTACTAATTTTCATAAAATTTGGACCAAATGGTATCAAGCTATTCTCTCACTACAGCAATCTAATAAAAATATCCCCATATATCATAAGTCAGATATTAAAAAGAGGAAAAAGACAACAAAAAAATCATGGACTTCATGACTCTCATGAGACTACAGAAAAGATTCATCCTTAGCTATAATAGGAAAAATGACCTTGGCACAGGGCACTTCCTGAAAAACGAAGGACTGACTGGGGTTAATGGCCTACAGCTTTGCCTGAGGCCATCAAGTCTCCCAGTCAGTCATTAATCCCCCGGAAGTACCCCAGTGCCTTGATCATTTCTACTTAATTAAAGTCAGTGATCCCCAGGATGCCTCCATTTCACCAGGAGACTCTTTCTAGTTACTTCAAGGAATGCGCTTCTCAACTCCCTCCCTTCCTTTCTCTCTCTCTCGCTCTCTCAAGATATTTGACATGACATGTTCCAATTTCCTTTTTAATGGCCAATGTTTAATATGGCTTACAAATAATTATTTTTTCTTTCATCTTTGACACGAACCCTTAGTCCAAAATTGAAAAGTGAATTCTTTTTTTTTTCCAAGGGAAAAAATGCATCCGTGGTTCCTGCATGAGGGACCCAAAGTAAATAACTACCAAGGTTTAAAGAGCTTCCATCTTAAAAAACAAACAAAACCAAAAGCAAAACATCTAAATGAGGAGAAAAAACCCGACAATTATGTCATGGGGATGAGCAGAAATCACACAGGATGATTTAATGGAAAGTAAAAAATGAGAATCTGTTCTTATTGCCTTTTTTCCCCATCCAAGTCAGTAAGTCTGGAAGCACTTATGAGAGTTAATTTAATGATTATCAGTGGTGCCGCAGACTTCAGTGGAACTACGCATATGCAAAGAGGTAAGTACTTGTGTTTTCAGAACCAAAGCCTACACTTACACAAAGTAAAACAAACAAGCCAGAAGGGCCACCAGTGTAGCTCTCTTCAGAGAAGCAATTTCATTCCACTGATGCTTTGTTAACAGCCTATTTCAGTTTACAAAATATAGACCTAGACTTTGAAATTTCAAATGGTGATCTGAAGACAGGTCACATCTTCAAATTACACTCTTATGTGCATCTGAAAATTGAGGTACAGAGTTAGGTCAGCGTCATTTACAAGGGCCTGAGATGCATCCACTAAACCAAAGATCTGATAACCCAAGTCCTGATCTTTCAAATCTTTGGTATCCCATCTGTTAGGAGGCTGCAGTACATCTTTAATATTCATGCTTAAACCTGTACTTACTATACAGGGTCCATGCACCTGATGATTTGAAGTATTTAAAGTCCAATTTAGAACTTTGCAGCCTACTTCTAACTCTCTAACAGACTGCACCAACACTGTAGGTAATAGTTTCCCTTTGTAGGCCTAAGTTCAAACCAGGATTTTAACTTAGTAAAGAAAGCCAGTGGCTATTCTAGACAACAGCAAAGGAGGCATTAAAGAAGCCTTTCAAAATTTTACATTGCAGTAGGTAGCCATTTTGACAAAACAGCAAATATTACAAGTACGTGCATGTATGTATGGCACAGCACACACAATGGACAAATAAACACCTGTGTACAAACTTTACACTCGGGGGCGGGGTGTGTGTGTATACATACAGAGAGACACAGAAGGCATGCATAATTTTGTAATTTCTTAATACTATCACAGAACAAGACTATAACTAGACTGATTCATTACCCTAGCATTTTGCAGAACAACTTGACAAGCTTGTTGAATCTCTACAGTCAGAATGTTCCATAAAAATAAGAAAATAAGACTGTCATATGGTAGTCATATGTATTGAGTCAGTATTACCAATACTTTATCTCCTGCTAGTCAAAAGCAATGACTTAGCGAGTTAGACTGTAAATCCAAATTCATTTACATATTTCATCATAACTGACTGCTTCAGTCACTGACAGTGCAACTGAACTTGCCTGCTATCAAGCTGATCACAAACGTAAATTTTCCTCTTGTGATTATAAAAGAAGTGACTCATGTTTTTAGGATATTTTTGTAACTATTTAACACCACTTTCAGGGCATTTATGGCTGCTATAAGAACAATTATTATTAATTATTCCAACTGAAATAGCCGGTAGGAGTCCCAGTTCCTGGAAAGACTTGTATGAGAGAATTTCTCAGTCACAACAAAAGAAAGCTCACGTGTGCACTGAATACACAAGTTATTTAATTATATTCAGATCATCACCTCAGTGATTCTTCAGCAACATTATGGAAGTTATAGTTATCATGAGTTCCTTTAAAAGTTGCCCTTTCTGGATGTAAATAAGCCTTGACAAAGTCTCCCCAGTCTTTTTATTATTTCAAGTTTGACATCACTAACACAGGAGGTGAACCCTCTCCAAGGAAGGATAACTGTGTTATAATGAAGATGTCATGACCTTGACAAACATAAAAGAGTTAATTTAAGATTTCAACAGCTGAGGTCTGAATCCAAACTTTTTCAGAATACCAACTTTCTCATCTGCTATTTTGGTTTACAAACAACAAGCAAAATGAGCCTTTGCTGAATAGACATCCTCAGGATGAATGAAAGAGCTTTATGCCTCCCAATTAGCACTAGTCAGATAGAAGTACATCACCACAAAATGCACAAGATTTGCAACCCTGAGATAGCTTCTGTCCCTGAATAAGTACACCCTGTTTATGAGTTCTAACTGTTCATATTTCATTTGCTACCCACCTTTCAACAATGATGCTTTTCTTACAATGGCATGAGTTAGGGAAGAATGACACCAAGTTAAATGCAAACCTTTTTTGATACATCCCATACCATAGTATTCCTTGAACAGTACTATTTTCTGAACTACACTCACATCAAGCACAACACAGCATAAAAACGTCTCCATTTCCCATTGCATGCTCTTCCATTAGACAACAAGACATTTCAAGAGTTTGAGATGGTGCCTGCAGGAGCTTAGTTGTGACAATAGAGACAATATATTTTGTAGATTCAAATGCTTTATTGGTATTAACTTGGTATTAACAAATGGATCCATGCATTTGAAAAAGAGTAGTTTCACTAATAATTTTACTGATCAAAGAAATAATTTACTAAGCAGACAAACTTTAAGCCTGTCAGTGAGAACAAACTTTGAACTGTTTAATGCTTGATGCTCTAGAAGAATTCCTTCTCTTGAAGCACAGCTAAAAGACTTGTAAAAAAAATTTGTTTCAACACTGAAGCAGTTTAAGTGACTGACTGAAACCACAATGTATAAGAAGCATAACTTGAGCTTGGCAGATCAGAGCCAAATAAAAAGTGATGATAAGCGACATATCTAACAATGCACTCTCAGTGTCTTGTCATTAACACAATTATGTCAGTACAGTCAATCAGCACTTTGCCTTGACTTTAAAGTAAGATTCTGAATACATGTTTCTAGAGTTGGAGGGAGTAGGGCAGAGAAGAATCATTGAATTTAAAGCCACAGTTATTCTCGGCTTTTTAGGAAAACAAGGTTATCCATTTATTATCTGTTTTGTGCTGGAATAACGCTAAAATGATTCTTATGTGTTCAATACCATCTGTAATAGCCCTCTGGCTATACAAAACAAAGGGACTCAAGATGAAGCATTCCTTTCAGGAATGAGAAACTGATTTACTACCTGAAGTGATAATTAATGCCATTCAGTTTGGTTTTGAGTAGGGATGAATAGGATAAAATGACAATGCTTTCCCTCTTGTAAAAGGTTCTTTGCTATGTGCTAGGAGGACTGACAAACTTATGCCATCAGCAGTGGCAAGTGATGGCATCTGCCAGAATTAGCTATCCTCAGCAAACGATTGTGAAATGGATCACCTTTGTGGCTTAGTGACAATGTCTGTATAGAATCATGAATAGGCAGAAGCACATTCACTATATTGAAGCAGGTATATAGCCCCCATGCTGCTGTAGTCCACAACTGCAAGAATTTATTAAAAAATGTTCTTCAGGTAAAATTTGCCTACATAAAGACTTCCACAAAAGATCTGCCTGCTTCAAGACATCAGTTTATTTTTAGATAAATTATTAAAAGTATGCTGAGACACTGGCCATAAGCCTCCAGATGTCAGGATGTTCCGCAGGTAAGCTGTCTAAAATCCTTAGATTGTGCCCTATGAGAGCAGCCATCCTGAAAAATCACTACTGGATTCCAAAGCAGCAGCTAGGACAATATCCAACAAACCAAATCCTCATGGGATATGAATTAAGCAAGAGCCTTGATTTTTCTAATGAATCAGATCTGCCATGTAAGATGCTAACATTGTTGGTATTTCCACCCTTGGAATTGCTCTGTAAGGGCATCTGAACTAACTGCAGTATGCTGAACAACAGGCATCATTCTGCCCCTCTGGCCACTCTGACCAAATCTGTGTAAGCTTTTCTGACCCACTCCTGGCTTTCCTGATAGCTCTACATGTAATCCTTTCCTGATCTCCACTCAACTCTCCTGATACCATTACTTCTGCTCTCTCATGCAGCTCTAATAATTCTTTCTCTGCTTCACTTTTACTTCCTTCTTCATATCCTTAGGATCCAAATACCTCTTCCAGTGCTTCTGATTTCCTGCTCCTCTGACCTTGTGTCAGCCAGGACAAAATTGGTCTGATACTGTCTGATCACACATTTTTCTCCAAACAATATTGTATATACCTACAATCCTCTCTTTTCCTTCTCCTTGGTATTTTGATCCTTTCTACCTCAATTTGTCCTGTTTTGATCCACTTTCAGCTTCCCCTGAGCCTCTATATTCCTCTCTGAGCCTTCTTTTGCTACACTGGATCCCTACTCCAGTCTTCCTGTGTGGCTCCAATTACTCTTCAACATTTCTTTCTCTCTCAAAATCCCCTGAATCTCAGCTCTGTAACATGTAGTATATTCAATATGTGTACTGTGAAATCAGTGGGAAATTTAGTAGCAAAGAAATACACCACCACTACTGCTGAAGAACATGACTGTAAAATACAGAAAACTATATTTACTACCCATTCTCAGTATTTATTTCTCAACCTTAAATATCTATTTTAATAGTATTTTGCCTACATTGTTGAGATAAAGGCTCCTTATTATTCTAGTTTTAAATTGACACTTCTAAATCCTGGACCCTGTAAACCTCTATTTTGTACATGTTACATCCAGGGGATGAGAATATCATCATACCCTGACCACTTTGCTCAAACAGGTACATGGCACCAGCAATGGACACACACAATGAGGAGTAATGCAAGTTCCATGAGCTGCTGTGACTGAAGAGCCATCCCTGGGTGGCCCATGAGCAGTGTCCCTGCAGTGCCCTGCTCTGGTGGCACTCAGCCTACATGTGCTGCTCAGGATGGCAGGGTGGGAGCTCAGCTCAGCGCCCAATCAGTCACTGGAAGCAGAATTATTTCTTCATTTGCCAGTGGAGCACCACAAGGGGCTCCCCACTGACCACAACCAGAATATTGCAGGCCTTGTAGAGACCCACGTGCTCACAAACCACAAACACAGGAACGTCCTCTCACTGTGGTGGAGATGTGCTAACAAAGACCTTTCGCTGAGTGCTCATACACAGGTATTTCATGTCAATAAAGGGGAAGTTTCCAAACAGCTGATGGTTCAAGTACATGTTGAGTTAACATTTCTCTCCATTTAAGACTATACTGCATCAGCAAAAATTCAGTAAGGAACATTAATTATCAAATGTGCCACTTTTGAGACTATTAAGTATCTCGTTAGCTTCAGTTTTGGAAAATGCATTCATGAGCACTTTTATACAGGACAGAATGGCACATTTGGCATTGTTTAACCCTTCAGCATGAACCAATAGATTTTGTTTCATATTTATTATGATTTTTTTCGATAACTTCCATTTTTATTTTGAGGGTTTTATTAATATACAAAATTTTAAATGCATTTTAGCTGTTCTTGAAAAACAGGCAAACTAAAGACATTAAAAAATGGCATTCTTTGATTCAGTTGGAATAAAATTTATCCCTAGAGCTGCTACATAATTTTCATTCATACCTACAGCATTAAAAGCTGGTTAAAGATAAAAACGTTGTCTACATACTGTATATAAACATATATTCATAAACACTCATTGCTGACAACAACACCAGTCTTTGCGTTTATATTAGCACATAGAGAGTCACATTTTTCAGCTACAATATATTTCCTTTAATCTGTCACAAAGAAAACCTCATACTTCAACAAAGGCAAAAAAANAACAAAAAAAAAAAAAAAAAAAAAAAGAAATTAAACCCATATTTAAAATATATCATCTAGCCTAACCTTTACTCCATTAGGGAAAATATGCCTGCAAAAAAGATTAAATACAAATTTGCTTTGCTTTTAAACCTACTTAAGAAGCACCTATCCTATCTGTTCATATAAATTTCAATGGAAAACACGATGACATGCAATTACTAATCTCAATGTACACAGCTATGCCTTGGGGACTTAGTGGTTCATATTTTACTGTTCTGTAATCAAATACAGAACTAATGAGTAAAAATATGCTTCCCCCAATAAATTCCCAGCACCTGGACAAGTGTCTGACAATGAAATGGAGGATGCTCACACAAAATTCATTCTGCAAAGCTATTAAAGTGTTATACTTGCCAACAAGTGTTCATTAAACAAGAATGAAGGATCTTTACGCCCGTTTCCTACCAAAGGCTTTTTAATATTTTAATGGAGAGTAAAGACTATTTATCTGAACTCTGATCAGTTAATGTTCAAATCTGTTATGAAAAAACAAGGACTCCTTTATAAAACCTTTCATAAAAATCCACTTTGCAATGCTTCAAATAAAGAGTAAGAACTGTAAAAGATTATGTTGCATATAAACAAAATCAGTCTAATTTTGAAATTATATGGTTATCCATGGAGCTCCCTGGCATATTAGAAGCGTGTTGTATTTTTATTTAAAGAGTGGTTAGCAACAACCATGATACAAATGGAAAATAGGATTAGAGATGACATCACTTGTGCAAAAGCATCATCAGACTGCAGAGAAAGAAACCCAAATTTAATGGGACAGATGAAAGAAGTGGGAGACTAATAGATTATGCAAAGCTAGGCCATATCCTGTTGAGGAAAACAAAAGCACTAAAAGAAACATGCCAGAAAGACTGGCTGACACTCTATCAGCAGGAATTAAAGTTTGAATCTAAACCAAACCCACATTTAATATAACCTACGAAACCAGAAGGACAGATCAAAAGTGTCTCTTATAAATAAAAATATGGATCAATGCAAGACTTCACCAACTTTGCTTTGCAAGAAGACTGATGCCTTTGGATTTGGGTTTAGCCCTTCAGAATAACTTAGTCCTTATATGCTTCCCAAGTTGATGAGTAAAAAGCACCATTCATCTTTCCATNAAAAAAAAAAAAAAAAGAGGCCAGGTCCTCTTTTAAAAAATCCAGTCACATGGGAAATGGGAATATCCCAGTTATTGGTGCTTTTAGTCTTGGGCCACCCCAAATTCCAAGCACTTGTGGCAGTGTATTAACCGAAAAGATATGTAAGGATATTTTGGACATTGTTTTGCTCTAGCTTCCAGCAGTCAGCATAAAAGAGAAAGTAGTGTAAAAGATGTGGAATCATAGACTGCTCTTTTGGCTATTAATTTCTTATCCCTACTCCCAAAGTACTGATGCATTTTAATTTAGAGACCCTAACTAAAAGCAGGAGGAGCATGGAGAACCAGAATGGGAGTCTGCTCCCAAGACCTGCCTCCCACACATTTTCCTTGAGCTTCTAAAACTATGTTTCAATACCTGATTTATATGCATTTTTTTTTAATCTAGTGAATTTGGTGGTATTTAACAGCAAACACTCTGAGTTGCTCTCAAATATCTGCAGCATTTTGGAGGAGAGCTCTCCTCTACGTCCTTGATTCCTGTCTCTTCTCCTCATTAAGCCTGATGTAGCTTCTGAAATTGATGGAAAAATGACATGACAATGACCAGAGCCTGGACATCCAAGCTTGTTGCTTGTTGCATAGCTTCTGATTGTCCTCTGCAGTCCATTTTCAATGTAGTATCACATATGTGGCTATTTCACATTTGACAAAAAAGAGAAAGTTTTCTTCATGCTCAAAGAAAGTAATGTGTAGCAGTGTGGAACACAAATATAAAGAGGTGAATGTTTTAAAAGCTGTGAAGGTAGCAATGTGCAAAAACACATTTAAATTGCAAACCCAAACAATTAAGTGGCAAGTACCCAACTGTGTGCACAGGTTTTGGTTATCCAGGCCCATGTGCATACTTTTAAAGCATAAGAATTCTTTCATTGTTTTAATTTAAGCCTCTGCTTCTGAATATTTCTGAATTCTTTTTGGGGAAACCCAAGATTTCTTAGGCAGGTGTATGGTAGACTCCACCAAGAGCAATGCGTATACTCATGAAGTAAAGTACTATATTGTGGAAAGAAGTATTTTTAAGATGCAAGAAAGTTAGGGTTTAATAAGGTGTGAAGTTGTCAGGAAAAGATTTGTGAGGTTGGGAGTTCATTTAATGCTTACTAATTAGAGTAGAATTGGCAGCTATATTCCTGAGGAGTGAAGTACCTTTGCCAATGGAATACATTAACTGGCACATAAACAATAGAAGTACCCACTGTCCTATGATGTGCAGAAGGAAAAGGTGGCTAAACCAACAGCATGAGCCTGGGCAATGGCAGTCTGTGATCTTTCCAGCATGAACACAAATGAACATACCCAGTGCTATCTCACAAAGCTCAAACTTACTCTTGACCAAATATCCAGACAAGCCTCCTGACTTATTATTGAAAGACAAAATATTTACAGTAGCATGCAACCCAGCTCCAATTAAACTTTACTATTGATTGAACTAGGAAAAGGACCAGGAGTCTCAGCTCAAACAGCTGTTCATTAACTTGTTCATTAACTGCTGCCCTTAACAGTAGGTTTGTTTGCTATTTAAATGATATTTAAATTATACTTATCCACAGAAAAGTAAAATAACTAAAAAAAATTAATCTAAGACAGTTTTTCTCCGCTACTTTTTCTAGTTCATGTGTTCCTTTATGGAGAAGATAGATTATCACTAAGAACAATTTCAAGCAGATTCTTAACCCAGTTATATTATCTCCTACTATGATTACTACATTAATGAACATGTAGTTAGATTCATTCCCATATCAGCCTTGGAGTATTGATGTAACACTGTAACAGCTCCATCAATGACCAGCAGTCACACGAATGCCCTAGTGCATATGTCAACACTTTTGTGGAATAAGGCTCTGTAAACCTTATGTAGTTGCATTCATCAGCTCCAAGTAGAACCTTTTAAGTAAACTAACTTTGTAAAGTACCATGCACAATGATGGAGCTTTAGAAGTAGTGCATAATGATGATCAAATAACATGTGAGGGAAACTTCATCATGTTAAACTTATATTTAAACAGGTGATACACAGTCCACTAAATTCTCTGCATGAGTTTACTACACTGAGTTTACTATAACTGACACCTGTTACTCCTCAGCTACTCTTCTGCTAGTTGGAACTCACATCCTGATTTTGTTGCTGAATTCTCAGTATTTCAGCCTCCCACCATACTCCTGCTGGATTGAGCAGCTGTTTGGGTTAGTGTATGTAATAGCCACCATAAGGTTTAAGAAAATCAGTGAATTAAAAGTGAGATCCATTGCATGAATAGCACTGCTAGATATGACTGGCATATTTCCAATATTTCATTTATGTAGACTTTAATCAGTATGTACAATATCTCTTTTCCTAAAGTAAATGCATTTTGTAGTCTTTCACATGTAACTCTATATATGCTTTTTGTCATTTTCTCCAGTGAAGCTGATTCCTTACGTATCTTTGTTTAATGGACCAAATAATGGCGTTTTGGTGCTAATTATACTTTCTTCACAGATTTCAAAATTTGAATTGTAAAAAGTAAGGCTTTCTAATGGCCAGATAATACTTCTGAAGCTCTAAAAAACAGTTCAGTTGTATCCATTCCTCGCACCTTTCAGTCCCTCAGTAAGGCAGGAATAACTCTTTTTTTTACAAATGGTCAAATCAGCTATACAAATTTGTGACGACAGGTAAGACACTGAACAATTTATTCATAGTAATATGGGATCCCAGTTGCAGGGTCCTTCCCATAAACTAAAAAATACATGGCAAAGGGTACTGAAGGGTCATATTAATTTTATCAATATTTGGATTAATATTTTGCTCTAAGTCACAACAGTTACACAGTCTAAGGTGCATTTAAAAGATGCACCATTTAAAAACAATGCATTTATTTTATAAAGGGGAAGGACTGTTCAAACCAACATTTTTAAAGGAAGGACCATTTTTCTAGTCTATAATTAGGCTGCTTTACACATGAAAATGTCAGAATGCTTGTTGGCCCAGGATAGCCAATGAACAAATACAAGATGACATATTTTGCCAGAAACAAGGGATGTACCATAATAAAGTTACAAAGTAAACAGTTACCATCAACTGCCTTTTTGATATTCAAAGGGAAAGAGGATCACAGTCTTCTTTACACACAACTGTGTCAAAGAAAAATTTTTTACCTCTCCAGTTTCCAGGAAGTCAAATAGACTGCTTTCATACTAAAACTTGGAACAAAAATGGGGTTTGTCCATTGCATTACAATATCTTACCTTACAAGGAACTATTTGACAGCCTTAGATTAAACTCCTCAAAGCTAATGAAGATTCCTCCTTAATACACATTTCTTTTTTCCAGTTGGAGCTTGAAGTGACAACATTGCAGAAATACCCTGAAGGTTTTTATTTAAATAGCATCCTATAAAACAATGCCCTCTTGTCAGTCAACACTAATTCAGCAGAAGTCAAGCTATAAATCTGTCCAAAGGCCAGCAAAGTGCTTAACTTGGCACATCCCTAATAAAATTAGGAATGTGAGTTTATTACATGAACCTTAAGTAGGTTTGGCCAAGATATTAAGATTTTTGCTTATGGCAACCATGGCTAATGTGGATCGGTATTTTCATTATAACACACCCCACAGCATTTCTCAGTAACGTCTCAGGTTTCCAAATTGGACAATAATTTTCTACATTATCTGACACATCACTAGGTGCTACAGATGAAACTCTGTCACTTAACTAAGTACAGTTTAACTTAAGGATGGCAAAGACTTTTTAATAATGCTAATTCTACTGAAAAATGAGGCCAAATTAATTAATACTTCTATTAATGTAATGTGATTTCACTTTTTTCAAGTAAAGAAGCACTTATAGGCTTTTAACCTGAGCTCAGATGCATTGTTTCAGCTCAAGGCAAATGAGAAGCTATTTCTACTGTAATAAGCTGAAATGCACACTAAGAGAAACAGTGAGAAGGTAGATTACACAGTCTATATTTTAATTGTTTTTTAGCCAAACATGCTTCTCAATTATATTGATGCAGAATGTCTCTTCAGAACAGTATTCTATAAAGCAGCTTCATGTTGTAACTCCCCTCTGACCATTTTCTACACCAAATTTTTGTGTCACAGAAACATCTTTCCTTTGAGGGAAGAAACACACTCTGAGGTTCTTACCTGGCTAAAGAAGAGCATATAATCCCTGGCTTCTGCAAAACAAAGGCTTCTGGTTATCACTGCCCGGTACCACATGTGGTCCCAAGCCACACACAGCACTGCAAGCACTTCAACAAGAACAGATCCTTAAGATGCTGCAATACTAAACACATGAATGTGCAGAGTTGCTGAAGTTCACTTCATGAAAAATACAATACACTCTAGGAAGGAAATATGATTGATTTCCCTTGAGTAGACTGTTTATCAGACAAACACATTTTGCAAACTTTGACATAAATTGTTAGTTTTCTTATCATACTGACAATATAAAACCAGTACCTTTGTAGAAACTTCCTGGAAACTCTTTAATGACCTCTAAACAGTGTTATCTTATCATCATCAGACTTTCTACTCCAATAAATCATTTTAAAATAGGCAAAAGGAAAAATTGATATCAAAAATATGGATTTGTTTTCCAAAGCTTTAGTATTTAAGATGTGAGGAGTCTTCTCACAAAACAGTTACAATGCTGATAAAGCACTCGCATCTTTGTATTTGCAGTCATTTTGCAAGAAAAGAAAGAACAACTCTCACCAAAGAGCCTCAGGAGAAATGAGATGAAGATTTGCAGTTTCTAGGTCCTTGTATGTAAGGGTCTGACAGCACTGTTCACTTTGAAAGGCAATTGCATATGCAAATCCCTACTTGATGTCCATAATATAAAGATGCAGTATGGTAACATTTTGTGTGTGCAGTCTTCTTGTGAACACATCTAGTGACCTGCATGCAGAGGAGGCCAGAGCCAGCACACACAGAGCACATTGTCAACACTTGAACTATCACATAACACACAATTAATATTTCGAAACTTTTAAAATAAATTTTTCTTCAAAAAAATAGTCTCCTTTTGTGTCTGCATTTGCAGCTGTTACTTTATCTGTCAAAAAAAATCTATACAAGGAATGCATTGAGTGACAAATGTTCATCAAATTAATGAGTAGATAGAAAACATGTAATGGACACTTCCCACTCAAAATAAAATAAATCACTCTAGGAATCAACCTTGCATAGCCAGGGACAGGAAAAATACCATATAATCTAAGGAACTAACAAAATATGTATATGCTTCTCAGAATCTGAAAAATCAGTCTTTTCAAAGAACGTGTGTAAAACCAAGAATATTTTCTTAGAATTATTCTGAGTGCAAATTCCAAACAATAAGTATTTTCAAAGATGTTGCAGAGCTGTTGGACAATTTGAGAAGACATAAAACATGTTAGTTACTTGTGTGAATAATTTAAAGCCCTCTGCATGATACTATCATCAAAAAAGACTATATCTAACTCCTTATTAGTAGGAAAACACAAAGTGCCGCTAAACCAACACAGCTCTAAAATTTTCCTGTTTTCTTCTGCTGTCTGGGAAGAGTCTGCTGGTAACACTGAAGTTCCAGGATGGCAGTCTTCATCTGTAGCACAAACATATTTGAAAGCACCATAGCAGCTTTTGAACTGACCAGGCATCCTGGCATCTGCATGCCATTTTTTGCACCACAAAGTGAATGTGCATCAAGGGTGAAAATAGGTGTGATGAGAAAGTTGCATCCTGACCTTTGTGGAATGACCTGAGCAAGCTCCCATTTCTGGTTTTCTCAGAGCAGTGTGGATCTCAGTTCAGATCAGAGCTCCACAGAATTAGTCACATTTTCTTTTCAGGGCTACAATTAAAGTAGCTCCCTTCTTCTGTGAGAAATTTTTGCACAGCATTGCATTGGATACTAGAAACCTCTCTCAATCCTTCTGATCCCCCTCAATATCTCATTAAATTGACAGACCAAAGCCTATTACCATACTTTTGCCAACTGCAGTGATTGTGTGATCTAGAGAAGAATGCACCTGACATCACCAACTAAACTAATATTCCCTACTGACCTTTATCCAATTTACAAATCCCCCTCTGTCCAGAGGGAGATGCTCCATGCTCCCCTCCACAGCCAGCATCTGACATGCAAAAATAAAGGAGGTAGAGAAACACTACAAATCTTGCCTTAGAGCTGCAAAACTCTCTCACTGAGCAAGATAGTTTATTTCAATTTAACATGAATAATCATATGTAGGTCTGGAGCTTTTATGTCTTACAGCTCTCTTTAATTCCATGTGTCCTTATTGCAGACACTACAGGCATAAAATATTTCATCATGGTCTTCAGTAAAAGTGTTTTGAAAAACCCAGGATTCTGCTGCACTGCAATTCCTATCCAAATTCCCATCCACATTAAAACTACAGGATTTTGGATGCTGGGATCAGAAAACTACACTGACATGACTAACTGAGACCAAATTAAAAACTACATCATACAAAGCTAGGGGAAGAGACACAAAATAGTGTTGCATTTTTAAGCTATGATTTTAGAGAATAGCTATTATAGACAAAACAGAGATTCAATTAAGAATTATTTTAAAGCTGCCTTTAAAACGATAATTGTCCCCGATCCTTTGCTTGAAAATAAGAGTTAATTTTTCTTTCCAGTATTTACCATCTGAATTACACATGTAAAACATCATGTTAAACATCCATACATGTTTAAGAAGAAAGCCCACAGTACAGTGTGTCATTAAATCACCTTAGTTATCAAAACTTAATGAGCTCTGAAATAGATACAATCCCAATATTGCAGGTCATAAAAAAGATTTTACTTGTGACCTACATCATTCACATAGAAGAATTAAGAAATTAGGACATCTTACCACTTTCCATTCACTGTGTAAGTGCTGTTCACAGAGTCTGATTCCTAAGGGCAAGGAAAAGCACCAGATTCGGCAGGTTTTCTCTATATTGTGAGCCATCATTACATGGATCTGTCAAAGCTCTGCTCTCCTCCACAGCCTCCACCAGAACACTTCCCACACACACCACTGACATGGGCAATGAGTGGCAAACTTCATTATGGCTGTGGTAAAAAACACAGTACAGCTCTCTTTGTCAAACATTGTATGAGATACAAGATCAAGTGGGAACAATGGTTTTCCAGAAAAAGCAACACGTAGCTGCAATTTTAGCATTTTAGCCGCATATTTAGCATTTACAGAAAAATGTTATTTCTGAGAACCTGATTAGCTTGGTAAAATTGCTTAATTGAAACGTAACAATGAATGAGACCAAGCCATGGGGTCATTGCAGACCCAGCTACACCAAGCAGGCACCAGCACAACTCCCCATCCAGGTCTAAGTGCTGGTAAAACACATCAGGCCTGCAGCTGGGGAAACCAAGAGGCCAAAGCTTTGTGCCCAGGGATTATAAGAATTAAACTCAAAGAGTAAAAAGAATCAAGCAATATGATTTTCTACTACAGAACATTACCAATATATATATATTAAACAAATAAAAGACTCTTGCAGTTCTGAGTTTGCTGTATTGTGCCAGACTGTTGAAGTCAAGAGAATCCACCATCCACCATTCCACCAAGAGTAACTGTTAATTGGGGAAAGCCAAAAAAACCAGAGCATCTGAAGCTGTCATGGGAGCAAACAAGGAGACCACTGTTCTGCCAGTCCCCAGTCACTGACAAAACAGTTTCTGGTTACTGAAGGGATGGCCAGCATGAAAATTCCAATATACTTCATATAGTCCATGTATGTACAGTGACAAAAAGGAAGTGCTTCTCTTCCGACTAGGCTTTGATTCAATTAATTGTGGTGAGATTAAGGGAAGCAAAAAATGGAACAGAAATATGAAATCTGCCTGGCAGGTTGTTTATATTCCAGCAGGAAGTACTTAACAATACTTTACTAATTCTCAGCTACTAAATGATCAACCCTCACAGCTCTCCCATAGATATCCAGCATGGCATGTCTTCCAATGTAACCTCTTTTAGCTGGGTAATATAAATCTAAGCAGTACAGTGCTGGCACTCTACCCCACTCTCACCCATTTCTAAGGATAATCAGTTCCTGTCTTGTCTGCCATAAAATTAAAATCATCACTCTCTTCTTGAAGAAATATACATTACATGTCTGCAAGAAAAGGATATTATAGCCAATGTATGTACAAATCATCACCTGATCATATTATTACAGCATATTTTAGACCAGATTGGTAAAAGCTCCCCTGGATAAAAAAATGAGAGCAAAATCACCTAAAAAGCCAAGAAAATGATTTTGGAAGGACTTGTTTCTTCGATTCCCCAAAGTAAAAATAATAATTAAAAAATAAATTCCATACAAAAGTGGGAATACCATTAAGCTACAAAGTTCCACCTTGAATATACAAATATCAGAGCTCAATCCTAAGTCAGTTTGAAGAGATAATATCATTCAGAAAAATCAAGATCATCTGATGAAATAGTGTTATGAAAAGTTGTTTGAGAAGGCAATATCTTGAATGTAAATTTTATATATTTCCTCACCAAAACACAGGTGGTCCAAGTAAAAAAGGTACAGGACTTTAATATCTTGATCACATTTTGTTTCATAGAGAAACAACTGGGAAATTGGGATATATAAAAGGATACTTTTAATTAAATCTTCAGAGATTGGTGTATTGAAAAGAATGAAATATTTCATCACCCTATTAATTTAGTGATATAAAATTAATTTCACATTAATGTGGATAAATAAGGCTGCCTTTAATGTTAATTTCATAAAGGTAATGCCCCATTCAGAAATTAAAAAAAAAAAAAACAAAAAAACAAAAAACTAGTGTCCAAGCTATCCAGTCTTCACTGTTGCACTCAAGGGCCTTGAGTAAGTTAGAATCCATTTCTGGCAGCCTGAAAGATGAAGAAGCTGTGTCTGGGATGAAAAAGCAGTACTATAAGCGAGCAGAATTTAACTGTGTTCTCATGGCCTGAAAGAGGAATTTGTGTCAGGACACTGAGTGTTGTAGGTGTCAAGTCTCTTTTTCCTCCCCCATTCTCCTCTCTGTCCCCAGTAAATCAAAACATCTGACCAACATTTCTTTTTGCCTTCAGTTTCTATCCAGAAGACTGATTCTTAAAAAATGACAACAGCTTTAGCATAGTAAAATTACTGCACCTCAGAATCTCCCCATGCACATCACACCTGTGGACCTAAGAAGAGAAGCATATTCATGGTGAACAAATGCAACAAACATGTTATCTCTTCTTTCCTCTTCAGGGGATGAGGAAAGGAAAGCTGCAACTCAGCAAGTCACTCTGTACAGAACTTTTCAAAAGGGCTTCTTTTCCATTTAGAAAGCTAAAACTGCAGCTGTATAGGGGAAAGCACTTACTAATAAAAGGAGTTAAAGAATGGGGTTGAAACTCTGAATCTCCTGACCACTAAGGAGTCAATTCCCTCTGCCTTGCATGAGGTGAGAGCAGTGAAATCTTAGCAGTGGTGCTGTGCCTGGTTAATGGGGTAGGGAGCTGACACGGGCCCTTTGCAAAGTGGATTACAAAGGATGAATGACCTGTGCTCCATGAATAATGTTCAGATAATTCCTTGAAATATTGTGTAAGTTACAACCTTGTTAGACCACATTCCTGGGGTCTTGTCCTTCTTCCTTCAGGATCTGGGACAAAGAAAAGGTGAAATGCAGGAGAAACTACAAGTGCATTTCCTAAGTTGCTACAACAGTTGTTTTGATTTCTAAAGTTGTTTCTCCAGCAAGAGAGAAAGCCTGACAGGCATTTATTGGAACAGAAGTTATTGTACTGGATTTATGGAAGGAATTCATTTCAGGAACATAGTTAGAGGAGAAAGAAAAACAAACTACATACAACTAGTCTACACAATCAAATGAGTTCTACTGTCTTACTACCTTTACATGGGCTTAAATCTGTTCTTTCATTCTTCCTTCCACCAAAAAAAGCCAGGAGTGTTTCCAACAGAGCAATAAAATAAAATACAAGCAAAGCACCAAATTAAAAATATTACAACTTTTATATTGCCATGATTCAGCATTTTTCTCTTCCCGGTGTTTTTTTTTTGGTTGTTTGTTTTGTGGGGGTGTTTTTGTACACTTCAGAATGACACACTGACAAGGTCAGGTGATAAGAATACAGGCTCAGAGAATGATTTTAACACTAAGAAAGGAAATTTAATTAAACGAAGAAACATATTATTTCCCTAAATTTATTTTATTTGTCCTGTTCTATTTCATTCCTTACCTCTCCACCTTTTTCCTTTGTGACTTCAAGCACTTTTAAGGATGCATCTTTACATTCTGCGCCTTTCTCTTGTCCAAGGCAAGGGAAGGATTACGAGGATGAACTTGCCCTATGAGGTCACTTAGCAATTACTTTTTTGAAAACACTGCACTTTCTCTGATACTGTCAACATAAAACTGAAAGCTGAATGGGTTGGGTCAGAGAAGTTTTAGTCATCTTGGCAAATAATGACTTCTGTTGAGAAAGGGTCCGCAGCTAATTCTAATGTACTGTGACACATGACAGTTCCTCAAGCCCACCTGGCTGAAGAGTTGTACATGTACGCTCTCAATCACACTAATGGATTTGGGAGGAATGTAGTGTAGATGACGCTTACTTTACTAATTACACCACTTAATTTGGTGGTATGCTCTATAGAGCAATAGAAAATGTCCAACTTGTAACTAGTAAGCATCCTCCAAGAAAATTTCATGATTTTAACTCTGGAATTTGCAGTTTCTTCCCTTGCTTGGGTGAACAGGCTGGCATAACCAGTGTGAGCAGAGGAAATGAGACAGTGCTGTAGCTCTCAGCAACTGTACTGGCCCCAGGAGTACTGTGACAGTAGTCCCAGTGGGTACAGATGTATATAGGAAGCCAGAAGCAGTTCCAACAAAGCTGCATATCCTGAACCCAGTGCTCTGCACCATTTGCACAACAGAGACCCGAAGAAGCCCTCATTTATTGTTTTACTGCAGTCAGTCACTAGCAAGAAGAATCAGACCTCACAGCACTTTTACAAACTCAGACTTAGCAAGTTCACTGAAACCAACATATCAAGAAAACTTCACCCTGTGGTATGAAGTATTTTGAAGAAAATGTTAAAAGGAATAGACTTTTCTTTCCCACCAGACAGCACAGTTTCTTTCTAAGAATCCATGTCATCATTCAGCTGTTTCTTCTGACAAAGCCAGAATCCAGAACAGAATCTTCATGAAAGAGAAACCAATAAATTAGAGCTCTTTGTGAGGAATTTGCCATTAGTTCTGTTTCTCCCGGCCTATTAAGATTCTTTATTTGCTTCACCCTGAGATTTCTGCTGACAAGTCTATTCATTTACTACTAGCCTAGATAAAATGCTAATAAACAAAATGTCAAAAAATGTATTCATATGACTTTCCCCTTTACACTGGACTTGTTTTTAAAGGGACCATAGAATTAAACATTAACATTTGGTGAAATAAGGATGCTTGTTCCCCCTAACGACTAAGTTTTATTTCAAGCTTAAAAACAACTTGTGAAAGAACTATCTGAAGTTTCCTTATTTCTCCGTTATGTCAGGCATGCACAGACAACTCTGCCACCCCATTAATTTCAGCCATTGTCCCACCTCCCATCAAAACCAAGCAAGAATACCTATATAGAGATATATTATACAACACTACTCTTTCTACAGACTCTCTGTGGCATCCCACAGATGTTTTATAGAGGGATTATAGCATTTCATTAAGCTCCACAGATAGGTTGTCATTACTTCTATAGAATCAAACAGCAAAACTCTCCAGGACCTTATTTTGCTCCCATATCAGTTTATGTTGTGTTAATGCCTCACTCCCTTCCACTAGATTGGCGTGCAGCAATTATGTCCAAGTGTGTGCTCTTTGGTTAGGCATTCCCAAGGGAGTCCTCCTTTTAGCAGGTTCGTGCCAGTGAAGTTCAAGTGTAGGAATGGGCATGGTCACAAAGTAACCACTCCTAAACAAGACACATCAGAAAGTGCCCCTATGAATTAAAGAGTCCAGGAGTGAAAGCTGGAAGCAGCTGGCCACTGAGAACAAACTGTCATTAGCTGGGCATGAAACATCTAGGTAGAGTGCCAAACTGAAAGCACTCCATAGGAGACTCTTGTGTGTTTTCTCATTAATGTTGACCATTCAGAACTTCTGCAGACTGTCATTTTCTTTGTGCAAAACTACTTGTTCAACCTCTTTAAATAAACATGTGGCCAAGATGCAAGATGGGAAGCAGTGGTTAGTCACAGGTAAGATATTCCTTCTTTCCTCACCCCCGACTCCTTTTAATCTGGAACATATGATCCCCCAGCAATAGCTAGATGTTCTGTGGTGTTGGCACAACACATCTCTCCAGCCAAAACTACCACTTGTCCTAATCCAATTTGTTAGACATTTTCAGATTTAGATGGATGGGAAACGCAGCTTCACCTTCTTTTATACAGAAATAGAGTTCTGCAGTGAGAATGGCTGATATTTTAGTTTTAGAGTATCTTTTGTGAACCATTCAGGTGAGAGGAAGAAAAAGCAGCTCTGAAATTTTCCATCTCGCTTGGGCTCTAAATGAGATACCTACAGCAGCAAAAAAAAAAGGTACCCTCAGGACACTTTCATGAATTTATTATAAAACAAAAATTAAAACAATTATATGTAAATTAAGGATAATATGGGATAATATGGACAATTTGTCTTACTCTCAGTCAAGCAGTAACAAGGCCTAGGTCAACAAATAGCTTTACAGCTTGAGACACACTGCATGCAAAATGATAAAATGGCTCAGGCTGCGAGGACAGCCTGAGTGGCTCAGCTCTGGTAGGTGTGTCTCAGAGGCATCTACAGAAGAGGTCAGATTTCACTGCACTATTAACCTTTGGCAGAAAAAAATCAGCAAGCTTTTTTCACAAGCTTTCACAACTACACAGATGAAAATACAGACACTGCCCTTATTTACCAGCTCAGAAACCTAAAGAACCAGCCTGGTGAAACTAACAGAGCTTTTCTCATCCATCCCTTTCCACTCTTCTCCTCATTTCTACCCAAAACCAACAGCTCCTAAATGATTCTGCTCTTTACAGAGCTTCAAAATCGGTTGTGATTTTCCTCTAGTTATCAGTGCCACACCTATGCAAGTTATTTTACTCCTAATGGAATGTTCAATTAAAGAAACTCCTAAGAGAGAAATCCTTTTACAGCAGTAGGACTGGAAACATTCTGGTTCTGAAATATGGCCTCTCTATTCTGCTGGCACCAAGAGACAGCCCATTATTATCATAATCCAGAACATTTCTCACTACATGAAAGTTAAACTTGGAAGCAACTTCAAAAATGTGGGCCCTGGTTTCAGCTCAGATAGAGTTAATTTTCTTCTTAGTTGCTGGTACAAGGCTGTGATTTGAATCCAGTATGAAAATAATGTTGATAACACATTCTTGTTTTAGTTATTGCTAAATTGTGTTTTCCCTAAATCAAGCATTTTACACTTTCCCATGCTCTGACAGCAAACAGGTGCACAAAAAACTTGATGAAAACATAGCCTGGATAAGTGACCTGAACTGGCAAGAAGGATATTCCCCACCATAGAATGTCATGCCCAGTATATAAACTGGGAACAGTTGGCCAGGAGTTGCTGATCACTGCTGGGGAACCGGCTGGGCATCAGTCAGCAAGTTGTGAGCAGTTTTATTGGGTGTCCATCTGTCCCTCCATCCACCTCTCTCTCCTTTCACTACAGTTATTACTACCTTTCATTCAGTTATTAAACTATTGTTATCTCAACCCCAGGGATTACAAGTTTTTTCCCCAGTTCTCCCCACCAAGGTGGGAGGAGAGGGCAGTGAGTGAGTGGTTGCATGGTGCTTAGTTGCCAGCTGGCATTAAACCGTGATAATACATGATTCGTGGTGGGACAGGCTCTCTCCAAGTAGATGAGGCTTCAGGGAAGAAGAGAGCAATAATATAGAAGTGACAAATTCAGGGCAGCCTTGATGTTCCAAACAGACAACAACAGGGGCTGACGGAGAGAGGGGAATGATCAGTAGCTAGAAGAAATCACCAAAACTCCTATTACCTTCAAATTTGATAAATATTCACCTAACCTGTTACTATCACTAGCTTTTCTTTTGGGAATAGTTTTCCACAGCTGGAGATAAAAACATTGATTTAATTTTCATACTTTTAGGAATGTAGCTAGGAGAAGCTTTCTGCTTTTAGAACCTGTGAATTGTTGAGTTACAAGACCCTTTGAGGTACATTAAAACACAAGGTTTTCATTACTGCCAAATACTATTTATCTCAAAGAAACTTATTGTTTAAATATACTTTTAAAATGTTGAAACAATGATTTTTATGATTATAAATAGAATTCTAAAGTTTATCCAAACAATAGAGTAATTTGCCTTCAGAAAAGCAATATAATATTTTTTTCTTTGAATAATAATGTCACAAACAGTTGTCTTGGTGTTAATGGATACACTTGGAGTACGGTGATATTACCAAATAAGACTGTAGCACAGTTTGTTCCTTAGTGAGTTTAAATGTGACCTACCCTATTAAAGAATCACAAAGTCTTTTTCCATCCATTTTTACAAATGTTTTGAATGTAAGAATTCATCAGGATTTAGGGGATTAAGAAATCACTGTCCACAAAAAGAGATCTGCAGAAATTTTCATTAGTTCTTTTATGAGTTGGCAGCAAATACTCTAGCTGTGAACTTTTATGAAGCTATAAATATAAAGGACCTTCTGATACTGGTATGATGATAATTCTAAATTTCCTTTTTGCAGCTGCAGTTGATCCCTTATATTTGGTTAAAAAAAATCTCTCTTTTTGTAATTTAACAGAGAAAGTTGGCTCAACTACTGTATTGCCTTTGAGCACTCTGAGTGGAAGTTCATGAATTAAACGCACATGGCAACACAACCCCCATCCCCACCTTTCCCTTAAGGTGGCTATAAAATGTCAGTAGAAAGCCAAGCTGTTTATTTTACTTAGCATTTGATTTTGTAAGTAAATGAGTTTCTAGTGGCATGTATCTTTGTAACTAGCTCCGTTACATCACTAAACTTTTATTAAACTATGCAATAAATACTAAATCAATCATTAAATGTTTAAATTCAATACTATGAGTGAAAAGTAAGAATATATAAGTAGGCAACCTATTCCATAAAAGACTAGCATGTTTGACCACGGGGAGAGAAAAAACATTCTTTGCTACTGACAGCTTTTTACAAAACTTGATTTCCCAGGGGATTTACTTTTTGGGAATAAAATTTAAGAAGGGATTTTGTCTACATATTCAAGAACTTCTGTGGTGAACAGTATTCCTAGATTACTCTGATAGTACTCTAGATTTGCTGGAATACTGTCAAAATGTCTCACTTAATTGCCCAATAAACAAGGAAGACTCATTTTCCTCACAGTATCTTGGGAGAAGGACACAATCAGACAGAAAGGAACTCATTCTCTTGGCTTCTGAGTCCCTAAACAAGTATCAGAGAAGCAAAGAAGCAGTCCAGAATAAAAGCCATCCAACAAGAGAAACAGATATGCTGGCCTACAATTACTGCAGTAGTAGCACAATACTTATTTTTCCTTGCATGGTTTCTTAGTATTCTCAGGAGCTTGACTAAAAAGGAGGTAAAGTAACCAGGCTTCCCAGAACCAAAACTCACTGTGAGCTAAGTTGCATTTTCTTGTCTCTCTCCCAAGGCAAACCAAATATCAGCTTAACTAATGGAAAGCTAGCAATCATGCAAAAGAAGAAAGCCACAAGTAGACACCCACTCTTCCTATCTGTAAATCTATGAACTGACATGTCATATCATTATCCAGTGACTCTGCCTGGAATTATGAAATAAGGTCAGCAAGCAAACTCTGCAGAGCACATACTTACTGGGCTGGACTAATGATGGCCTATGCTCTGAATCTGAAGAGCTTGGCTAGAGTCCTGCTCTCAACATAAAACATATTTCAGAGCTGAAATAGGTGCTGTGAGCATCTGTTATTCATGTCCACTGATGGGAAATATAATCCTTTATCTCCATATATGGTACATTTTCCTATGACACAACTGAGTAATTCAGTGTGTTTGCTGATATATCTAAAAAGTAAACAATTATCAGTTCTATTTTTTTCCAGTATTATTCTGTACCAATCTGGAAAGTTCAGCCTTGCAATTTAATATATAAAATATGTTTTGAAAGAAGCTGTAAGTAGCTTCTGTGATGAGAACAGAGGATCTCTGTTCCTCTTCCTTTGGTCCTATTTTATAAAGCAGACCACAAAAATTAAACACTGGAGATTGTTATTTGCTATCATTTTAATAACTGAGAAATGGATCTCAGCTCATGTACACAATTTTTCAGAGAACCAAAAGTTGGAAAAGGCCTCTGAGCCTTTTCAAGTCCAAACACTGACTGGCCACCACCATGCCAACTGGACCATGGCAGTAAGCAGCACTTCCAGTCATTTCTTGAATACCTCCAGGAATGGTGATGCCACCACCTCCCTGAGCAGTCCATTCCAATGTCCAACAACCCTTTCCATGAAGAAATTCCTCCTGATGTCCAACCTGAACCTTCCCTGGCACAGCTTGAGGCCATTTCCTCTTGTCCTATCACTTGCTAACTGGGAGAATAGGCCAACCCCCATCAGGCTACACTCTCCTTTCAGGCAGTTGAAGAAACTGGTAAGTTCCCCCTGAACCTCCTTTTCTCCAGGCTGAGCCCCGCCAGCTGCTCCTCACAGAACCTGTGCCCAGACCCTTCCCCAGCTCCACTGTCCCTCTCTGGGCTCACTCCAGCTCCTCAATGTCTTTCTTGTAGTGAGGGGCCCAGAACTGGACTCAGCACTCAAGGCAGAATCTCACCTGTGCTGAGCACAGGGGCACAATCACTGCCCTGTTCCTGCTGGCCTCACTATTCTTGATATAAGCCAGAATGGCACTGGCCTTCTTCAATTTCAAGTTTCTTTTGGTAAAAATATTTTTCTAAGGTGCCCAAAAGCACATTATTACCGAACAATGGTTTATTAGGTGCTCCCAACAGGTGACAGTAATTAAAATTAGGATCACATCTAAGGAAAGTAATCCAGGTGAACAGAGGCTTCCATTTGTCTCCCTTACATGGAGCTAGCCATGTAAAGTTCAAGAAGTGCACAGATATAACTTAGAAACCTAATTAAGCCATTAGAAGTAAACTCCATTAAAAACCACCCTTCAGCTTTAACGATAAACTGCAGCCATTTCAAATTTAATACTGCACTAGCAAGTAATACTGTCATTGAATAATTCAACATTCTGTAACATAAGGCAAGATGAGAGGAATGAAAAAAGCACAATTGCTATTTTCATTATGATGTGCCTTTTTGGGAGGTATATTATAAACCTCATAGCACTAACACTAATTATTTTGGCATCTTATTGGCAGTCACAATTAGACAAAATGTAGGAATTTCTAAGAGCAAAACAAGTTCTTGGCTAAATTTCTTCAGCCCGATATACTTCAGACTTTTATTTATGGCTAAATTGAAGCTGGATGTCAAATCTGGGTCCCTTAGAACAAAATCTTAATAATTAACTGGCAAAACTGAACATGATCGTTTCTGACACACCTACACTGGTAATTATTGCTTTGAGGCCATTTACTAATGAAATTAATGTATTCATTGCCCTAACAAATTAGCATAACTCATACATAATGCCCCACATTTCAAGACCTTCCTAGAAAAGCAACACTTAATACCGCAGAATGAAATGGCAAGGGCATTACATGGAGACAGAATTCACTGAATTACTACACGTTAAAACCACAATGGCTAAGTGTTAGTTATAAAGTAAAATGTAAACACAATGTGGGTATTGAAACCATTAATAGTGTAGTCAAGAGTATACAATAGATGATTATCTTTGCACTTCAAATAAGCACATATTACAATAGCAGTAACCATGGAATGTAATTAAGTGGCTACTTTTAGAGATATGAAGTATGAAAAAGAGGCAGTGCTGAAGCAATTTCTTCTTCCTTCTCAGATTCATAATAAATACAGTGTGGCTACTGTGCTTTTTCACTCATATTTCCATCCAGATTAATTCAGTGCCTGGAAGTGACTACAGCAGCCATAGGGTCAAGCAACAGAGAAAGGCAGGATTAAATACATTACCTTTGGAAATGACTAAAACATTGGCACCAACCTACTGCCATTTCTAATTGGTAAGATTCTCTCAGTTATTCCCCAAGTCTTCTATCTCACGATGCAGAACAGAGGTCAGAGAAGCAAACCACCATATGGGTAGAGGCAGTCCCAGTTTGAGGGAGGGCAGGGTGGAAAGCACAACTGCTCTGCTGGCTGACCTGGCAGGATGAGGGCTGCACTGAGGCCCCCAAGCTACAGACCTAACATGCACTGCCACTGACAGACCACTCGATCCTGTGACCTCGAATGCTGCTATGAGGCAGATTACGTAGGAGGAACCATAGCTTTTGAGCAGGAATAATCTCTGTGTATACTTCCAATGACAAACTTATTTTGAAGGAGAAGACAGGCAAAACTCCAATGGGTTTGCAGAAAGCCTTCCATACTCTGCATTGCTCAGAATTCACCCCTGGCTCAATCGGTGGATGGAAGGCCTGAGAGCTAAGGAAAATGTGACCAGGTCTTTCTTCCGCACAACTCAGGAGGCAGCCCTAATGACAGTTACAGCAAGGTTGCTCTGTGTTCTCTGCAACTGTCTAAAGGTTATTCCTAGACTGAATAGGAGCATATTTTTGTGCCACCCTTTTCTCCCCTTGCACACAAGCATAAATATGCAAAGAAACAAAGAGTTATCAGATCCTTAATTGCATCAGTACCTATCGCTACAAAAGAAATGGAAAAAAAAAATCCAAGGGGAATATTATGGAATAATCACCTCAAGCAAGAAGTTTCCCTGGCATCCCATCCATATGTGTTTGGCTCCAGCCCACAAGCATAAAGTTTTACATCTTTATTAATGTTTTTATTCTAATCAATGTAATTTAGATTCTCTCATTATCCCTATGAATGACTAGTATTTTTCAACCCTTTTAAGTTCTCTGCTCCAGTGATATCTTATGCCAATGATTTCTTTATGCTAATTAAAAGTTGCATGAAATTTCATTTGACCAGTTCTCTATGTTTTGTTTGTCAAGTCATTCTCTTTCCTCTTCCAAAAATTCCTCTCCATTTGAGACTTCGTCATTTTGCAACCTTTCCCACTTTGAATTAAAAATCCAAGCCTCTCCTACAGTAGTCTTTCTTTGACTATATGTAGATTTCTTCTATTTTAACTTTATTTTTTATTATTTCTTTTTAAAATAGAAAATAACCAGAACAAAAGATAGCATAAGAGATTTTCCTAGTCGACTGAATTTGCTTTAGACACTGCAAAAATCCCAAAAGCACATTTTAGAATGTTTAAAGAGTCCGGCAGTAGATTCCCAGTGTTGAATCACAAAGGTTATCATGCTCTCTCTCACAGACATGAAACCTAATTATAATGTGGCTATTATTAAGTATAGATAGATACCTTGAGGCGATTAATGTATGACTGAGAGCTCTCCATTTCTGCCTGTCTTAAGACCTGATCTTTGGCCTAATCTTGTGAATTGTCAAGAAACTGCTTCTTTGAACTTTGGCCTGTTGACACACAAAGCCATTATTTATAAATGGGTAAATGCTACCTCATTAATACTCCTCACAACTGCACAGGCAGGGAACAATTTTCATTTACACTACCACTTCTGTACACTCAAGCAATCAGTCTCTATGTATTTCTGCCTGTGTTATATAAAGCCAGAGTAACAGCAAGTAACATTAGTGAGAACAAGAATAAGGTCTTCGACAGCATTTCATTGAGCAGGCAACAAGTAGTACAAGGCTGCCTTTTTTTTTTTTCTCATGAAGTTTTTTCTAATTTAAAAATAACTCAATACCAAAAAACTTACACAAACTTTAGATATTCCTAAAATGTTCTCTAACACTGCACTACAAGAACCGCAGTTCCCAGCAAAGTTATTGTATACTTTTAAATTGAGAAATAGTATCTGATTGGACCACAGAAATCTACACCCTATCCTCATGGCTGGTCTGTTCTATGGCATTTGTAGCCTGAGACTGAAATACTCCTACATCTGATCTATTTTGTCCAGCTAATAATTATGTAGTACAATATTGCATTAGTATCAACTGTTTGAGTCACATTTATGTGGTGAAGGTCAGTCCTTTTTCATCCCCAGGCACTTAGTTCACCTGCTTTTCACTTTAGGTCTCTCAATGGTACACAGGTTTTATTTTTGGCAACATACCTACTTTAAGTTAATTCCTTTGTCTGACATGTTGTTACTTCCCTCAAATATGCCTCTGCAACCTTTCTTTCTCCAGGTCAGCTGTAATTTCTGTCCTAGCATTTACTACTGGATACAGAGTTACCTTTGTAT
>VZTR01006653.1:0-11696 GCA_013400775.1 Chaetops frenatus | reverse complement strand
CCCTCCCTTCCCCCCAGCCTTTTGTTAGTGTTTCACACTGATATTTTCCAAGCACCACATAAAATCAAAGTTACCCAGTTAACCCAAGCCTCAAAAGCAGGAACCGGTTTGGGCAACCACCCTATCTTATCTAACCATGAAACTTATGTGCTTCACAGATCACAGAATTAAAGCAGAAAGACAACTGCCTCATCTGGGNCAACTGCCTCCTCTGGGCTTAGCATTGACCTGGCTCAACTAGAAGCACAGTCAAGCTTCCATGGCACAGAGAATTTCTGTTAGGATGATCAGACATCTAGAGCTTCCAAGAATAAAAACATCTTATTTCAAAGATTCCTGTTAAAGTGAAGCCTTTGAAGTGATTAGAAACCTGAAACTGAATTTTTGCATATGAAAAATGGCTTATGGGTAAATGAAGTGAACTATATGTGAGTGTGTGTCTGTGAGCATCAAGTACGTCTAAAAATATTAAGTAATTTCACAGCAGCTCTCAAGGTAATTTTGAGGATAAAACCCCAACTGTTAATTGAACAAATACTGTAGTTTAATCTTTTAGCCTNCAGTACATGTACAAAGGAAAAGACAACATAAAAATAAAAAGATGTATTAAAATATAAACCTCTTAAATTCTCACTAGTGTCTGATTGATTTGCTGGGAAAGCAGCCACATCTGGTGTGTTTTGGTGAAAGCCATTCACAAGCTCAGGGAGCAGACATTTCCAGGGGATAAAAGGCCCTGCTCATCAGCTGATTTTATGCATGAAGTGCAAGCAGGTGCCACTGAAGAGACAAGCTTTGTACTGAAGAAGAAGAAATTAATTGGGCTCCTCAATCCCCTCTTCCCCTTCTCTTTGTGTGTTAGACTGGTTGTTAGGAAGCAAGTTTGGACTAGCAAGTAATGTGAGGTGCTTGTTTTCATCTCTTCTATCTTTGTTCTATTTTAAGACTTGCCAAAGTGGTTATTACTTATGTTAATTTAATTTATATGCCATCTAAAGTATGAAGAGTACTCTGGGTTATAAAAGTTATACAATCAGAGATCGAATTCCTTTGTCACACAGTTTACATTAAACTGCTGTTCCTTCTCTTCTTGGAAGCAAAGTCAACATTGGATTGGCTGATAGCCCTGGGGAGCAGAAAATTATAGGAATATTTTTTGATAACTTTACTGAGTTCTGCCTGTTTCATTACTGATGATACAGAACTTGGTGTATCTAAGGGCCATTATCTGTATTGAAGACCTATATAGCTGCCTTTTATATATGTTTACAGCATTTTTTAAGAAATTCACTAACAAAATGAGCTGCAGTAAAAGCAGCAAGCTTTATTATTCTTATCATCATCATAATTTTTATTTTCCTTGAAAATCTCTTAAAAACAACTGGTTGCCCTAGGTTAGGTTTATTGCTTTTTATTTGGATTCTGTTGCTAATAGTTGTATTCCTAGCAAAAAAAATTTACCAAAAAGACTCTCAAAGATCATCTTCCCATTCACATGTAAAAGTGCTAAATAAGATTAAAATAATGTCTCCACATCTAATGCTTCTTTGGATTCACTAAATGCAACTTTTTTTTAAACTCAGCCCACCAATATCTTATCACCAAAAGCATGATTTTTAAAAATGTTCAATAAACAAAACAAAAAAACCCAAAACAAAACAAAACAAAAACCCACACCCCCCAAAACATACAAACAGCAACAAAAAATCCCACCAAAACAAAATAAACCAAAACAAAACAAAACAAAGACCCACACCCCCCAAAACATACAAACAGCAACAAAAAATCCCACCAAAACAAAATAAAAACAAGACAAAACCAAACCAAACCCAAAAACTTTCAATATTTTTACAAAGTCATTTTTATTTTCTAAAAGATAGTGAACTACATAATTTCTTGGTCCTACTGGATTTAGAGATATGATACTTGTATCTGAAATACTGTGTTGAAGAGGCTATCTCAATAAAAAAAAAAAAATCAAGGTTTATGTTAGACAAGAAAAGGACTGCTTTTTAAAGGGGAAAAAAATCAGGTCTATCAAAATTAAGCTCAATCATCTGACTCTAAACAAAGAAGGCTTTATTCTTCTGCGAGAAAGGAATGAATTCCTGTGCCACAGATGAAGATCCTTTTTCCTCTGAATGACTGCAGGTACTCTAAAACTTTCTACAAATTCCAGAACACAATCTGTGGCTCTAATCAGGGAAGAAGCATATGAAGAGTAATAAAATACAAGTTTTAGATTGACA
The DNA here is from genome assembly GCA_013400775.1 of Chaetops frenatus. NCBI lineage: Eukaryota > Metazoa > Chordata > Aves > Passeriformes > Picathartidae > Chaetops > Chaetops frenatus. Next base: position 9,447 of record VZTR01006653.1, on the reverse strand, counting down.
TTCTCTTAAGAAGAGGCATTTACTTAGAAATTTTTAATGTGAAGATAGTACAGTTTTTTCTTCTTGGTACTCCTTTGGCATCACTCTATTTCCTTTTTCTGTCATAATTCTGGTATTATTTCAACTCTGTATTTATACTCACAGAAAGTAGAGCTTGTGAACACAGTGTGAATCAGATAAGAAGGCAAATAAAAATCCTCTTTAAACAGAGCTCGGTTAGATGTAGTCAGAATTAAAAGTAGGCCTTTTTTAAGACCTTTCATAAGAAGATACAATATAAACATAACAATGAAGCTACACATTAAATACATCTGGCATATTTTGAAATTATACAAGACATGCATGTCATAGTTTAGGCATAATCAAGATTATGCTTTCGGAAAGCTATAAATTTTCCTAAACCTCATGCTACTTACATATTTGCAATAGCCCTAAGTACAGTTATTGCTGCAGTAATATCTCTATTTAAAAATCTAGAGAGAAGATGTGAATACAAAAGCAGAGGAATATTTTGAGTACAAGTCAATCAACTGCATAACAGGAGAAAAAGTCACAATTTGTGTTTCAGGAAAAAGGGAAAGAACCACATGTAACACTAACTCAACAGAGCAGTGGGACTTTGTTTGAAAATACTAGCCCTTATTAGGAAATCTTTTGGAAGATGAGTAACTGGAACTGAACTGTTTCTATTAAGGGTAGTGAATTCCTCAGCAGGACGGCAACAGTAAATAAAAGAGAACATGCTTACATTCACTCAACAGTTTCAAAGAATTGAGTATCATTATTAGAACAAAGAGTTCCTCTTATGAAAATAATCAGGGCTTTTTCTATTTTTTCAATATTCTTCATCCACTTGCTCATCACCCTCGCCCCTTGCTGCAGAAACGTTTGGGTGCAGGAGTGGCTCAGAGTTTTTGCTGAGACCAGGGCTGCTCTTTGCTGTTGGGTGTCCCGTGCAGAGCCCAGATCCTGTCACCATCCCTAAGGCACCATGACCACCCCTGCTGCCTCCCTACAGACTGTTTTTAGATTGGCTGAAAAAAGAAATCCTTCTAAATCTCAGTCTCCCTACATTGTTCTTTTTGTGCAACTGAGCCATTAGCCTCATGGTTCATCACAACTATGATATGCAAGCTCTGGCAAAAAAAACCCCAACCCAGACAGGGAAGACTCTCACAGAGAGAATGCTGAACAGAAAAGCAAGGCTAACGAGTACAGGCAGAACAGACCACCACACTTCTGCTAAGGTGCTGAAAGTTACTTTTCAAGTACACACAGTTTAAACTTTAGAAAAATATTTTCAAACCATACAGACTTAAGATAACAAAACACAGATATCTGTAGGTAAGGAAGCTCATGTGTAAATATGAAGCATTCTTTCAGAGATCAATGCCCAACACGAGCAAATACTTGGAAATGCTCCTCTAAAAAAACAGAGAACAAGATCTGAATTACAGAAGACAAGGTTAAACCTGTTAGGTAACTCTGTAGCTGTAAGACTTATGTTAATTCTGAATTCCAAGCTAATTTTCTGAATCTGCCATTACGAAATCTGGTATCTTGTAACATTCCACTTGGATGAACAAGAGACAGCAATACCAAAAAATAATATCAGAAAAGAAATCCTATGAAAACAGCACCAGGGTATTACGCTAGATAAGAAACAAACAACTAGAAAACAAGGCTCTTTCCCTATTGTGCTAAATGCTCTTGAGAGGTTTAAGGTATTTCTCTCTCTCTTCTGACTAGAAACTTTATTGTAATTTTGATACAAATATAAAAGTTATTTATTATACCTATTCATAATTATAGCAGTTTCTGATANAAGTTCTACTATTTTATCCTCAAGTTCATCCATCACTAAATCACAGAATCACAGAATAAGCTGAGTTGGAAGGGACCCACAAGGATCATGGAATCTAAATCATGGCCCTGTACAGGACCCTCCCCAAGAGTCCTTCCCCTAGATTACCAGGAACTGAAATANTTTTTTTTTTAATCTGGAAATTTTCATTACTCATTCAAAAAGCCATGAACTTGCAATCTGCATTGTCACAGTTTGTCTAAGTTCTACTATTTTATCCTCAAGTTCATCCATCACTAAATCACAGAATCACAGAATAAGCTGAGTTGGAAGGGACCCACAAGGATCATGGAATCTAAATCATGGCCCTGTACAGGACCCTCCCCAAGAGTCCTTCCCCTAGATTACCAGGAACTGAAATACTTTCAAAATCAGTTTCATAACCATATTCTAGCAGCATAAACACTAGCTCTCAATAGAATACTAACAAAATCTGCCTGTGGGTTTTGTCTCAGAAACTCAACTAGCAGACTTTCTGTGGCTTGTTTTAATAAAACCAGTTGTACCTCCCCACTAACCAGTTTCTTCCTGTCATCCAGTACTCCTTACTGATCCCCACGCTTTCTATCCAGTCTAACAATAATAGATGATTTATTGAATCCTATATAAAACAAGTCCTTTGAACTTTTGTCTAGCACTCATTTCTTATCAAAAAAGCACAATTTCTTTCACTACAGCAATAAAAAAATAAAAGTCATGTTTTGAGGTAAAAGAATCATGCTCAGAAATGGATCCTTGTCATTCAATCAATCAAGCAATCAATATGAAATACCAGGGGAAGAAAAAGCCTGACCACTGCATGAAAAGGTTGTCGCAATCCTTGTAATAAAGTAACAGGATTATGCAAAGAAGCAATGGTGTTCTCAAGAAAGACAACAAATAAACCATCCTATCCCAAAGGCCTTCACCCTCCAGCATATTTAATTCTTATTTATTATCTGCTTTTTCTGTCCATACTATCTAGACCCATAGGAAATCTCATTTTACTGTAAAATTGCCACAAGGATGGACAAAAAAAATAGTTCTACCAGCATTTCCACCAAAAAGACTGAGAAAATTAAGGACAGATTGACAGACTTGCGAGGAGGGTGGGGTGGGGGGATGTTGCAGTTTTTGATTGTTTTGTTGGTTTGTTTGTGTTTGATTGTGATTTGTTTTGTTTGTTTGGGTTTGGTGGGGTTTTTTTGTTTGTTTTTTGCCTTTTTTTTTTAAATAGCAGTTTCTACTCTGAAATGACGTAGCTCTGAGCCTGGAAGGCCCAATTTAAGCACTGCCTTGCTTAAATTTTCCATGTTTCCTAAGCATAGTTATTTTTTACACAGCACAGGGCTGCTTGTTAACTGTCACTAAGTACCTCCAGTGAACCATCATATTCTCCATCAACAGAGTAATGGACAAGGTTTTATTTTCTAAATCTTTACCTTAACTTCAGTCATCCAACCATGAGAGAAACCCTTCTTGAGACCAGTTTTGGAAGGTGAAACATGGGGCAATCAATTGGATAAAGAAGAGTTCTTCAAGCTGCAGTGAGCTTGTAAAAGGAGCACAGATATACTGTGGGGTGCATGATTATCAGAACATCACTGCTCAGTAACAATTTCCTCACTTAGGTGATAGTATCTTACCTGAAATTGGGAATTTGGAGCTTAATTCAAAAGAGCATAGAGAAAGCTACTTCTTTATAGGGCAGATTACAGAAAATGTCAGAAAATATACTTTAGCAGGAAATTGCATTTTTTACGTAGACAAATATAAGATAGTCACGTGTTTTTGCTCATGTTGCAAGTTACTTCCTGAGGGAAGCAGACAAACACTTCAAGATTCCCTCCAAGGACCCACTTCAGAGACACACATAAGTGAAAAGAGTTTTTCTTCATTCTGTTTTCACCTTGTGACAACACTTGATTCCAGCTCTGCTTCATGGCACATAATCTCAAACATTAATGCCTAAGGCTTCATTTCAGGTTGTTGACGTTGAACTTCACCAACATAAGATGGCAAGCAAATAGCTTTGGTCCTTACACAGTAAAAACCTCACTGTGGTTCACACTATAAACATAAACATGGCAAAGTACTTTCATATAGAAAACTGACCTGGTATCAGTGTAATGTCAGACTAGGAATGCTGCCCATTGCTCTAAGCTCCTTAGCTCTCCTTCTCTGCATCTCTTCCACTCTCATCTGTGTCAAAATAGTTGCAAGAAGAAAAGTGTGCTCGTACAAAGAGAGGATATTTCTGAAGCACTATCTGCTGACCAGGGAGTAGAAAGCAAAAAGGAGGAATTCTTTTGCTTTCTTAAGGCACATGTATCAATATACCAGGAGAACTGAGAGGGATCTAGGGATGGGAATACTTCTGCTTATCTGAGACTGAGGTTTTCCTTCTGTCCAGAACTCATTTTACTGATGATACCCTTCCTATTACCTCTATCCACTTTGAAATGCATTATTGTGTCTCTATATATGGTACAAATTCTGTGATAAAATTCTTCCCCCCTCTTACAGAAGCTTTCATCTCATTCAAAAGAGACCTAAAACCTCAAATCAAAATGCAGAATGATAATACTGGCCTCAATCACTCACTGGTATGGAAGGTATAAGGTAAGATTTTCTGTAGAGGGAAATAGAGTGCTGTAACACAAAATCAAGACAACTGACGATGATTTCCTATCCTAATCTAGTTTCTTATCATTTTCCTGTGATTTAAAGTTCAGTTGCTGTATTTGGAAAATTTGAAGTTATATATTTATTCTGTATATATGCATATATTTGTTAACAAAAAAAGTCTGACAAAGAAAGCTAGAAAAGTTAGATTATAACTAAAATGTTTATGTATGCCTGCAGCTATTTTCAATTTTCTGTGGTCATTTGGGAGTTTTGCTTCTTTTTTTTCCCCTTTTCCTTTTCTTCTTTTTATCTGTGATAACATAAGAAGAGCTGGATTTTCTTTAGGAATATTGTCAAAAGATTACAAGCTTTTTCTGATGAACTATCTAATCTATCCAATTTGTGGGCACAGTGAACAAATACACAGTAAGTAGGGATTTCACAGAACAGTTACTGAAAGCATTGTGAAATCTTAAACATAAGCAAAAGAAGGTGCAGCAAAAATACATAATTTCATCACAGATTTACATAAAGATAGAAACCAATTCTTTCACTGACCATCTATAAGGCGTATACTCTATATATTCTGAATAAATATTTTCCAACAGCATTGAGCAAGGGAGTGTAAAATAATGATTACTGGTCCTTCTAACTCTTACATGCAAGTGGATCTGCCCCACATGTGCAAAGAAATCCATGTGTGTATGTATAGAAACAAACATGTATGCACAGGCTCAGGCTCACACACACATACTCCTTTTTCAACTGAGTAGAAGATCAAGTCTTACAAATAATAGCTACCTTGCAGTAGTTCCGTACACACCACTTCCATTTTTAAATAACATCAAATCCATGCAGTATGCTGGAAGGAAAAATTATCTAGAAAAAGTGGAATTCATCCCTTTTTGACCATTTCTTCAAGCAAAAAAGTTATGAGACAGTAATGAACTTTACTGGCTTTGAAGACAGAAGTAAACTAGAACTTCAGACCTACTCATTCCATAAAGATATGGAACCTACGGTTTTGAAAAAAAATCTGCCTTTTTATTTCTGATCTTCCATTTTGAATTTTCAGAAACAACTATCTGTGTCATGCTTTCCTTACTTATAATCATGCAAGTCATTTAAAAAACCCTGAAAAACCTATGGAGGCTACACATTTATTTTTATATTTTTGTACTTCCTTTAAAATACATATACTGCATCAACAGCACACCTCCAGTTCCTGAAGATCTGTTCCAGAAGTTCATACTTGGCAACACTTTTGGAGGCCCATAAATCTCCACATCAATTCCAAAACTTCAGAACTTGGCTATTAGAACCAATTTTCACGTAATAAGTTTTAAAGAAGTACTCAGTATATATTACATTTTCATAACAGAAATTTTCTTTAATTATCAGTAGTGGAGACATTGGTAAGTTGCACAACATTAAAATGAAATAGACATTTTTTGGTTTCTCCTCTCATCTTGTATAATATAGGAAGGAAGGGAAGTGTGTCCCTGATTTAGGACATGAGTATTTGGTCTTCAATAATGTCATTTGGAAAATCTATCAAGTCCTATGCATACACTGTTCTAAAAAAAGTGTTAATTTAATTCACTAATTTTTGACAAAAGTCAAAATTAGTGACTGACAAAAAATGACACATTATTTGCTCTGATTATGCCACAGATAATACTCTTAGCCTGAGTCACAAGACAAAGTAAAGACAATTCTGAACTGGTTTACAATCATGAATAATCATATTTTTCATATTTGATTTGTTCTTTGAATTTCAATACAACTTTAGAAGTTCCATTCCTTGCAAAATTCAAAATGCAAAATTCCTATTGTTTTTAAATTTAAACCAAGTAAAATTTGGAAAGCTATAGAAACTTTCTATGAAGAATAGGAAAATATGAGCTTTAAATAGCTGATACTGAGGAGTGTTTGGAAGTCACATCTCAGATTTTAAGTCATTTACTAAGTTCACTGACAAAAGTGACTCAGGGCTTCTTCAAGGCAAGTCATCCTATGCCTGATGCCTTCCCTTTGGGCATACAGTCCTTGTTCCCTGGGAGAGCTGGACTATTAAGACAGAGCAAAGATTTGGTCTGTCACAGCAGTTCCTATTTCAATGAGAGCTAGGAGCTGGAAAGGAATGCCAGATCAAACCACAAAAACCTGTAGAATACTTAATATAAGTATATACAGAAAGTGGACTAAAAAATAAGCCTAGAAGTTCCTTCTACAGCACAACACAACTTCTTATTACTTACAGAGCATGCCATTGATTCTGATACATCCAAAATAGCATCTTATTGTATACAACTATCCATATTCTAGTCTCATACTTAGTCACAGTGCATTCTTGAACAACACACTACTAATTACAGTTCTGGGCTTCAAATACACCGGTTTCATTTATCATTTGGTTCTACTGGATGATTATATACTTTCTGGCTTAAAATTCTAGAGTAGAAAAGTATAGTAGTGTAGAAAAGTATAAAAATCTTTTTGTTAAAGCTGACCAAGCTTTAACTGTGTGTGAAAGGATCAGTTCTACTGTTCATCTGGCAATCAAAGAAAACCAGGGGTAGGGGGGGGAAATATTTGAAGATATAAATAAACAATATTGTTATTTACCTTAGTTTAGATACCCTAACTATGTGAGAGGAATGCTGAATTATGAGTGCATTGTATGCTAGGCTGAAGCTTTTTCCTTCTTTTAGTAAGAAAGAACCCTTAGGGTCAGGTCCTGTTCCCACTGAAGACAAAAGCAGAAGTCTTCACTGGGGTTCAGAAGCAGGACAGGGACTTTAAAACATTCTTCTTCCCTTTTGAATCTTTCTGTACGAGCTTTTGTTCCTTCAGTCTATGCTGATATGAAGCTTTTAAGATTTCTGGAGTCACAATATAGAGTTGGAAGGCTTATGCTCCTAATGAAGCATCGTGTTGTCATCTAATTTTTCTGAAATCACTGACCCCAATTTGCCAGTGTTACTTAAAAAAAAATAAAGTATTGGATTAACTCTCGATTTAGAAAACAAAGGTAGTTTTAAAAAATGTATTTTATGCCACTACACGTACAAAGGGGCACAACTGCCATTCATTTGCTTATATTTCAGCTCCCACATTCATACTCAACTCTTCTACTAAAAGAAATTTCCTCTACATAAAAATCTGGTCTTAACCAAACAATTATCCACTGCTGATTCCTACATATGTCTCTTTGTATTTCCTGGCCTACCTGTAAACAAGGCTTCTAAGAAACAACACTTTTCATTGATCAGGACAGAAAGTAGCTATGGCACATATTTTAAAAGGCATTTTGTATATGTTTCTTGCAAATGTTTAATAATAAAAGGAAATAAATATCTCAGAAAGTTATTTACAGCTGGAAAGTCTTCTCTCTTGAGCAGTCTATATGCATAAACATGTAACACAGATGCCACAGATGAAATTATGGTGAGAGTTTGGTAAGAGTCCTGTTTCTAAAGAGCATGTGTCTCACTCACCTGTTTGGCTAAGTTGAGATGTGCTTCTGCTCCTTCGAGACACTATGGCAACCACTTTGGCACTAAAGCTGGAACGCCTTTTCTTCCCACCTGTTCCAACCATGCCGACAGCCGTGTCCGACTGACTCCCATCAATGTGCTCCAGCTTATACATCTCTCCGCTCACACTTGTGCTCTTAGTGATTCTCCCTGAAGTCCCCATCCGTCTGCCTTGCATTTTAGGAGTAAATGTACTACAGTTACAAAGTAAAAACAAACATGTTAATTTGTCTGCGTAACAACATTTCCAAAAGCCTTTTTTTTTTTTTTTTTTTTTTCTAATCAGTAAATCAATTTTAAGTCTTGATACGTTTCCATTTATTTGGTTCACAAGTAAAGGCTTAATTTGATGCTCCTCAGAGTACATATTTCCAGTACTATAGCTTGTTCTCCACTTCTTTGAGAGAAATAAATAAAATGTTTCCCATGTTTTTCAGAGCAACAGAAAGAGAGAGATTTAAAAGTTATGTGAAGCCTTCCTGTCTATATCCCCACAATACAGAAACAAATAAAACAGAAATTTTACAACCAAAGAAAATTAACATGGGCCGGAAGTTTAACATATGCATCTCATCAGCACTGTTCACCAAAGCCCTCAGACCTAATAGAAATGAAGATATCATCATCTACATTTTCATACTTTTCACAGAGATAATGTAATATGTAGTATTTTTTAGGTCTTCACTCTCTCTCTTCATTAAAGGTAAGTGCAATAATCACAATAATCACAGTATGAAGGCAAAATAATTTTGAGGCAAAGTTTCTGTTTTACTGGCAGTTGCCAAGAGTTACTCGTGTGTGACCATACGTAAGAGCATGTAAAGATAGACAGTAGTCTATGAAAATGAAGCTGGAAAAATAAAGTCTTTGAATAGACAACACTTCATAGAAAGATCACTATCAACCTCTGTGTGGGCTTTTAGCTATCCTCTGCACTTAGAATCTGCTCCTGTTAAGCTCAGATAAAAACAGCTACCACCTTCAAGCAGAACAAGCTGCTTGATGCACTAAAGTATTCAAGAACACATTTTAGTGGACTACCTGAGGTACACTGAGCTTAAAACAGGTTCTGTCATGTTCCCTCCTATCCCAGAGAAACTGTATTGACTGGCTTTTGCATTTGCAAGGCAAAAATATACGACATATTANTACGACATATGTATTTTGATGTTTCTGTAGAGAACTCCTTTGTATTTTATCACCATTCTCCTCCAGCACACGCTCTGTCACATAAATTTCAGCGCACACACAAACATATTCAGTCATCCTAGGAAGAATTTTAGCTGGGGAAAAAAACCAAAGAACCTCAAAAAAATACCATTTTCTCCATATATAAATACAACTATCAAAGGAAAGGCCTCTAGGGTGGTAAAAGGCAACACTGCTAACTGGTTTCTTCTCTGGAGCAAGAGACACTTCACCTTTTCAAGGAGAAGG
>VZTR01006639.1:12045-29416 GCA_013400775.1 Chaetops frenatus | reverse complement strand
TAGATATAGGTAAATATAAATATAGATATACCATCTATAAATATAAACACAAACATAAATATATAACACATATAAATATAAACATAGGTATAAATATAAATACTATAGATATGCAGATATGTAGATAAAATACAGATAAAGATGTAAAGAGGATCCCACCCTCCCCTGGCCATGCCCGAGCACTGGAGCCTCCCGGAACAGCCCCTCCGGGACGTGGCTGCTGCAGAGGGATCCCTCCCATCCCTCCTTCCCGAGGGAGCTGCTCCCGGCTGCCAAAGCAGCCCCAGGGCCAAACCCAGCCGGGCCAGCCCCGGCCCCGCTCCTTCCCTTGACCCTGCACAGTTCACAGGACACTTCACCCCAATCTGCAAATGGAGCAGAACTGCTCAAAGTGTGGAACCCCGTGGGCAAAGCCCCTTTTCTGTGTCCATCCTGAGGCCCACCCTGGCAGGGGCTGCAGCCAGGCTCTGCCATTGCCAGGGTGGGGCCTTGGGAGGCCTTGCAATGAATAAATCCCTGCTTTACTCCTCTCACTTTGCCTGCCCTCTGCTCCAGTCACACTGATCAGGCACCACCCGCAGCCTCCAACCCCTGCAGGGCCGGGAAGGGCTCCAGCCCAGCAGCTCCTCTGCAGTCCCAGCCTGGCCCGGCTGAGCCCCTCGGGAACGCCCGGGGCTCCCTGGCCGGCAGCTCCTCCTGCCCAGGTAAACCCCAGCCCCACACCGGGCTGAGAACGTGCCCCAGGGGCAGAGGAAGAGGAGGGGATCAGCACTTGCTCCTTTTTAAAAGGAAATATGGGAATATACAGGATATCCCAGGAAATGAAGGTGTGCTCCCAGGGTGTGGGACATGGCAGGAAGTCCTGCCCAAGCCAGATGGAGCCCCTTCCAGCTCCAGGTGATTTAATCCTGAAAGAGCCTCATTATAAACAACTAATTTGGGATGGGAATTAAACAACAGCTGCTTGAGTTGCTTGGATGAACCTGTTTGGGACAGGATACCCCAAATCCCAGGATCTGGGGACACCTCCCACTGTCCCAGGCTGCTCCCAGCCCCAGTGTCCAACCTGGCCTTGGCCACTGCCAGGGATCCAGGGGCAGCCACAGCTTCTCTGGGCACCCTGTGCCAGGGCCTGCCCACCCTCCCAGGGAACAATTCCTGCCCAAAATCCCCCCCAGCCCTGCCCTCTGGCACTGGGAAGCCATTCCCTGTGTCCTGGCCCTGCATCCCTTGTCCCCAGTCCCTCTCCAGCTCTCCTGGAGCCCCTTTAGGCCCTGGCAGGGGCTCTGAGGATTCCCTGGAGCCTTCCCTTAAAAAGAAAAACCCCAGAATCAGCAAATTCCTGAATATCCCAGCCTGTGCATTCAGGAGGTGACAAAACCCCCGTGGAATCAGGGGGACCAAATGAAGAAGGTTTGGTTCTGCCACGGGGGATAATCAAGAGTCACACATCAGGCAATTAATTAATTAACATTTCCTGAGCAATCAGTTCCAGCACACCAGGACAAGGCAGGGAAGGTGCCAAGAGGTAACGAGGCAGCTCTTCATTAACAGCAGGATCCTGCTCAGTGTCCATGGAGAAGGGAACCTCCCCAAAACGAAGCAACATCCCAGTAAAAACACACGGGATCAGTAACCAGGAATCCCAAACCCCAAAGCTCTCCTGTGGGCTGGGGCTGGGCTGGGGCTGAGCTGGGAACAGCAGGATTTTGGGGCACACACAGCACAGAGGAGGCAGTTCCAGCCCCTGGGATGCCAGCAGACACAGCAGCACCCGGGAGAGGTGTGGCTCAGCAAGGGTCACTCCTGCTCCCTGCCCCTGCTGAAGGTGCCAGGGAGCACAGGAAGCACCAAAACCCCAAACCCTGATGTTGTACCCAGAGCCTGAAAGCAGCCACAGGAATGTTTGTAACCCGGATCTGTCTCCTGCTCTGGGTGGAACTGCAGGTCAATAAAATGCTGGGAAAGCTCAGAGTCTGAGCAGCACCTGCAGAGGCAAAGCAGGTCCCAAACTCTCCCTGGGATTCTCTGGACATGGGATAAAGAGAATGGGAAGCAAAGAAAATCTGTTGTTAAAAGAGTCCCCTCAAAGCTCCTGAGGATTTCAACAAAAGGATTCTAAAAACTGTTAAAAACAAAGAATTGGCAGAAGTGATGCTGGCACAGAGGAGAGGACAGACCTCAGAGCCCCTTCCAGGACCCAAAGGGGCCCCAGGACAGATGTGCAGACCCAAATCCACTGCTCAGACAATTCCCTTCAAGACAGAGATAAAGAATCTGGGCAGGAGGGGAAGCAGAGCATCGATTTCATGGGGATTCACTGAAGGGGATGAGGGGATAATTGTTCCAGGGAAACTGCAGGAGCTGCTGCAAACAGCAAATCCAGGATGGATCCATGGATCCCTCGGACCTGACAGGAGGGGACAGCCAGATGTTCTCCCAGGGACAGGGACAGGATGAGAGGGAACAGCCTCAGGCTGGGCCAGGGCAGGGCCAGGTTGGGTATTGGGGAGAATCAGAATCCCTGGATGAGTCCAAAGGCAGTGGTGGAGGAACAGCAGAGCTGGGTGTGTGGATCCCAGCCCAGAGTGATCAGAGCTGCTCTCACTCTGCTCTCACAGCTCTTCAGGCACCTCCTTCAGATCCTGGCTCCAGCCCCAAGCCAGCTCCTGCCTGCCTGCACATCTCCTGGATGCTTCCTGCACTGAGAGATGGATCCTGGCTCAGCCCCTCCTTCCAAATCATCAGAACCTCACAGACTCCTGGAATGGTTTGGGTGGGAAGAGCCCACCCAGTGCCACCCCTGCCATGGGCAGGGACACCTCCCACTGTCCCAGGCTGCTCCCAGCCCCAGTGTCCAACCTGGTCCTGGGCACTGCCAGGGATCCAGGGGCAGCCCATCCCCAGCTCCTGCTCCAGGGGCTGTGTCCATGTCCATGGGTTCACCTGCTCAACCTCTGCAGATCTAAAAGGTGAAGCTCCACTTTTCTCATCTGGGCTCAAAGTAAAGTCAAGCTGAGCTAAAAATATAAAATCCCCCCCAACTGTGCACTCATGAGCTTCAAATATCCCAATTTTAAACAGCTAATGGGATCCAGATGTGTGACATGAAAAACTTGTAGAGAAGTCATTAACCACACAATTTGAGGAGCATGGAAATGTCTCTGGTTAATCACAGAATCCTGGAAGGGTTTGGGATGGAAGGGAACTCAAAGTCCATCCAGTGCCACCCTTGCCATGGCAGGGACACCTCCCACTGTCCCAGGCTGCTCCCAGCAAGGGATGCAGGGCCAGGACACAGGGAATGGCTTCCCAGTGCCAGAGGGCAGGGATGGGTGGGATTTTGGGCAGGAATTGTTCCCTGGGAGGGTGGGCAGGCCCTGGCACAGGGTGCCCAGATTTGCTGTGGCTGCCCCTGGATCCCTGGCAGTGGCCAAGGCCAGGTTGGACACTGGGGCTGGGAGCAGCCTGGGACAGTGGGAGGTGTCCCTGCCCATGGCACAGGGGGTGACACTGGATGGGATTTAAGGTCCCCCAAACCCAACTCACTCCATGACTCTCTCAACTCCTGTCCTGGGACACAGGATGACCAATCCAGAGGGCACAGGGAGTGTGCCTGGGTTGTCAGTAAGGGCAGAGGTGTCTGGAGCATTAATTCCTGTTCTTCACTTCAGAAGATTTCATTTCCAACAAATGATGAAAACACAGCCAAATCTGACTGGAAGGAAAACCTTGCCAAGAAACTCAACTGAAAACTGCAGCTCTTTAGGAGAGCTCCTCAGAGCACGAGGAATCACAGGGAATGACATCACCTGGAAACACGGATTGGGAGAATCCTCCTCCTAGAGCAGAATCAAAGGAAGCAGTTAAAATAAAAAATGTATTGCTAAGAGCCCTCCAGAGGTGTCAGGGCTGGGAGTGTCACTGCAGGTCAGGACTCTGCTGCTACTGAGGCTGCTCAGGGTCAGAGCTGCTTTGAGCAGCCAAGTGCAGGAGAAATCCCAAAAAACCCAAAATCTCTGAGGCTGGAAAAGCCCTCCAGGAGCATCGAGTCCCAGCTGTGCCTGATCCCCACCTTGTCCCCAGCCCAGGGCACTGAGTGCCACCTCCAGGAATTCCTTGGGCACCTCCAGGGATGGGGACTCCAAAGCTCCCTGGGCAGCCCCTGCCAAGGCCTGAGCACCCTTTCCAGGCAGAAATTGCTGCTGCTGTCCAAGCTGAGGCTGCCCTGGCCCAGCCTGAGGCCGTTTGCCCTTGTCCTGTCCCTGTTCCCTGGCAGCAGAGCCTGATCCCATCTGGATATTTTGGGTCACTCAGGGCAAACCCTGCAACCCCCACCAATAGCTCTGAGGACTCCTCATGTCCCCACACTCTGCATTTCTGTGCATATTTATATAATGTCGTTTACACATCAAACTTCCACTTTACGCTGGTGGCAGCTCAGTGTGACACAAACCCTGCCAGCTGCCCAAAGAGCCCTGCTCCAAAGGAACAGAGCTGGCAAAGGCGGCAGGTTCTATCCCAAAGCCCTGCCAGTGCCACTGCTCAGCACAGGGAATCGGCCAAGAGGCCACTGGCCCCTGGGCTGTGCCAGCTCTGGGCTGGCAGCAGGGCCAGGGCAGTGCCCGTCCCCTGTGCTGGCACTGCTGGGGCACCTCCAGTGCGGGGGGCAGCTCTGGGCCCCTCCTGACAAGAGACACCTGCAGGGGCTGCAGCGTGTCCAGGCAAGGGAAGGCAGCTGGGAAGGGGCTGGAGCCCCAGCAGAGGCTGAGGCAGCTGGGAAAGGGGCTCAGCCTGGAGAAAAGGAGCCTCAGGGGGGACCTTGTGGCTCTGCACAACTCCCTGCCAGGAGGGGACAGCTGGGGGGGGTCGGGCTCTGCTGCCAGGGAACAGGGACAGGACAAGGGCAAACGGCCTCAGGCTGGGCCAGGGCAGCCTCAGCTTGGACAGCAGCAGCAATTTCTGCCTGGAAAGGGTGCTCAGGCCTTGGCAGGGGCTGCCCAGGGAGCTTTGGAGTCCCCATCCCTGGGGGTGTCCAAGGAAGGACTGGAGGTGACACTCAGAGCTCTGGGCTGGGGACAAGGTGACTATCAATCACAGCTGGGACTGGATGGGCTGAACAGAAGCTCCATTAGCCTAAAAAAAGGGGAAAAGGACATTTCTGTGCGTGCAGATCCCTCGTGGATTGCACAAGGGGATCCTCAGGAAGCAGCTTCCCCCCAGTCACGTGCAGGAATTGCTGCATTTAGAAAAGCTGATATTTCTACCCAGCCCTCAGCTGGAAGAAAGCAGAGTTTCAGTCAAAGTGCCAGAACCCAAACAGAATCCTTTTTTTGGATTTTTCATGCCCAGCCCTGGGAGAACACAAAGCTGCCCCAGCAAAGCAGGTGCCATCCTCCAGCTGTGAGCTGGCATTTCCCTGGCTCCCAGGGTTTCCTGAGTGCCAAAGGATAATGCAAAAATCTGCAGCCCAGAACGGTGTTTCATCCCTTATTCCCATTTTCCCAAGCACAGGGCAGGGAGCACAGAGCAGCCTTTAATTCCTGCAGGGGTTTCCCTTCACTGCCCCACTCAACAACAGCTCTTGGTCTGACCTGTTTTAACCTTGCCCAAATCTTCCAGTCTGTTTTCAGTACCTGGCTTTTTAAAGACACCAAATACAGAGACTTTGAACCCTGAGCTGGTCACACAAAACTCTGGGAGCAGGAGGGGCTCCTCAGCTGTACAAACATTCAAACCAAGCTGATCACTGGCTGATGGAGGAGGATTAGCCATAATCTGGATTCTGCCTTTTTCCCTTAAGGTTGGCTTTGCAATCTCCTATTTTTTTTTTCTTTTTAACACAGAAACTGGGGTTGGGTTTTGCTGGAGCAGCCCCATGGGTGCAGCTGTGCTTCATGGTCACCCAACCTCCTGCAACCCTGGTGGGATGGTGCCAGAAGCACCTGGAGGAGGCTTTTTCACACTTCCAACTTTCAGGATTGTTTGTTTAAAACACCACAGAACCCCAGGAGTCCCACCAGCACCCTGTGAGAATCATGGGAATGTTTGGTTTGGAAAAGCCCTTGGAGAGAAGGGAGTCCAAGCACCCCCAGCACTGCCAAGGCCACATCCACAGGGCTTTGGAATCCCTGCAGTGGTGGGCCAGGAAGCTGTGCCAGGGTTTAAGCACCTTTTCCATGAAGGGATTGGTCCCAGTATCCTACCTGAACCTCCCCATGGGGAGCTGAGGCCGTTTCCACAGGCCCTGCATCCCAAAAATGCTGTTTCTATCACCGAACTCTGGGGGATGAGGCCACGCAGCTGCTTCACTTCCAGGCCCAGGATGTGGGGTCTGTCTCACCCTGATGGACACAGAGAGGCCCCAGAAGGCCCTGCCAGGGGAACTCTGCCAGGGGAACTCTGCCTGAAGCTCCTCCCTTCCCTTACCTGCACGGGGCACTGCCCGGAGCTGCTCCCTGGCCATTCCTGCTCTGCCCAAGTGGCTCTGCAGAGGCACTGAGGCCTCTGTCCTCCCTCCCAAAATCCAAGTGCTGCTTTGTGCTGCCAGAGCACTTGGGTTTCTCTGCACAGATGAGGAAGTGGCTGCTGATGTTATCAGGACACGTTTCCTGTTTTACTGGGGATGAGCACAGCCTGGGCCGTGCTCGGTGCCGGCCCTGCCACGGAGGGCTCGGGGCAGCTCCCGCCTGCCCCACTCTGCATTTCACCCCCATTCCCTTCTCTCCCAACCCAGCTCTGCCCCCCAGGCCCTGCAGAACGACCAGCTGTGCCCTGTCTGAGCACTGCTCCCCACAGAAAGCCTCGGGATGGGCTGGATTCCCAAAGGTTTGGGGGTGCTGCTGACCCCACCCTCAGAGCCGAGGGTGCCACGAGACAGCTCTGGCTGTGTTTGGGGTATTCTCCAGCCTGACTGTGAGATTTGGGATCTTTTCAATGGGGAAGGGGGTTTTTGTGTGTTCCATGTCCCAGGAAGAGGCCCTGCATTCCAGGGCTGATGCTCCACAGCTCCAGAGGAATCCTCCTCACTGGAATGTGATGCCTCGCTGGTTGAAAGGAGCAAAGGAACGGACTGAGGGAAAATAAAACCAGCAGGAAAAGGCTCAGGGGAACCTTGAGCATCTCAGTCAGCACCAGCCCTGCCTCTCCTGGTGCCACAAAGCCAGGATGGAAGTTGGGATGGTCACTGCCAGGGGCTCCCAGTGCTGCACGTTCTCTCATTTCCAATTCCACTCATCCCTGGCTGCAGGACAGGGTGAGGAACCAGGGCTGGGATGGAACTGATGCCCACTTCCTGCCTTAATTCTGCTCCTCATGGCAACTTTTTGGCTATTAAATGTTACCTCTTGTATGTAGCAAGATCGTGAAGCTGCGGTGTTTGCTGGTGGAAGAACCCTTCCACATGCATAAAGGGAATGAAATACTGAAAATGGAAGAAAATCTTCCCTGCAGACTTTACAGAATCCCAGACTGGTTTGGGTTGGAACGAACTTCAAAGCCCACCCAGTGCCAGCCCTGCCATGGACAGAGACACCTCCCACTGTCCCAGGCTGCTCCCAGCCCCAATGGCCAACCTGGCCTTGGGCACTGCCAGCAGAACTCTTTTAATTCCACTCCAGAACTGCAACTGCTCCAGTACAGAGAACTGGGGGCTCCACTTGGGGAAAATTACCCCAAAAATATCTCTGAGTGCCTGAAGAAGATGATTCAGAGAGATCTGAATTTAAAAATGCTTCAGGCAGAGATTGTTTGAACTTTACAGAAGCCCAGAATTCTTGAGGTTGGAAAAGCCCTCCCAGCCCATCCAGCCCAAGCTGTGACTGATCCCCACCTTGTCCCCAGCCCAGAGCTCTGAGTGCCACCTCCAGGAATTCCTGGGACACCCCCAGGGATGGGGACTCCAAAGCTCCCTGGGCAGCCCCTGCCAAGGCCTGAGCACCCTTTCCAGGCAGAAATTGCTGCTGCTGTCCAAGCTGAGGCTGCCCTGGCCCAGCCTGAGGCCGTTTGCCCTTGTCCTGTCCCTGTTCCCTGGCAGCAGAGCCCGACCCCCCCCAGCTGTCCCCTCCTGGCAGGGAGTTGTGCAGAGCCACAAGGTCCCCCCTGAGGCTCCTTTTCTCCAGGCTGAGCCCCTTTCCCAGCTGCCTCAGCCTCTGCTGGGGCTCCAGCCCCTTCCCAGCTGCCTTCCCTTGCCTGGACACGCTGCAGCCCCTGCAGGTGTCCCCTGCCAGGAGAAGCCCAGGACTGGACACAGGTGACCATTCCCAGTCTCTGCTTGCACATCTGGGCTGCTCTAAACCCACCCCACTGGGGGGTGGGGGAGGTCAGTGCCTGGGAGGGTGAATCCACATGGAATGTTGTCCCCTGGCTCTGGCTGGCTCAGCTCTCAGGGAACCGAGACAGGGAGAGGAGACAACAAACTCCTCCAGGGGAAGGGAGGGGATGGGCAGCTCCAGAAATCCCAGAGCAGCCAGCCCTGCTTTGTTCCACACGGCTCTTCATGGAATTCTGAGAGGGATCTGAAGGAGAAACCCAGGAGCAGCTGGGAATCCCTGGGAACGAGTGGATGTGGGATGTCCATCAGCCCTTCAGAGCTGCTGACAGGAACCACGGGCAGAGGGGACAGGTCAGGAGCAGCACTGCCCACAGCTGCTCCTCTGACTGCCCCAGCATTTCTGGTTTATTCAGCACTGCATGCTCACCACCTTCTGAGCCTTAACACCCATAAAACAGGGCTTTATTCTAAAAGCCAAAATGCCATTCCCAGGAAAAACCATCAGCACCAGACCTCAGAGAGGAGCAGCTCCCCTGTTTTGTGTTTATGCTTTCACATTGTCTTGTTTTGGGTACTTTTGGCAGCTGTTTCAGGGTGAGATTCCCATTCCTTCTCAGCTGGGCTCCTCCTGCCTTTCTAGCCCTTTGGTTATGTGATAGATAAAACTTTTATCTCAGATTTCTATGTCTGTTTCTACATAAAGATCTCTCCAAAATATACATAAATTCCCTCACAGGCTTTTACCTAATACTGTAATATTGGAGAAACAGGAAAAGTATCCAAAATCCCCTTTATTGACCAAATATTTAGAGAGTATTCGCTAGAAATGAAAATATTTCAGCCAGACTTTCTCCAGCTTTCCTGCCAAAGGATGCACTGGAGCAAAGTTTAATTTCTAAGGGGTTTTTTACCATTTTGCACTTTCCTGGTGCTTTGAGTGCCCACAACTGCCCTCAACACAGTTTGCTCTTGGCCTGGGGCTGCAGGGCAGGGCTGGGTGGGGCTGGCCCAGGTGACCCTCCCTGGGCAGGGTTTGGCAGCTCTGGGACACCTCTGGGACCCCTCTGCCTCACCCAGCACTGGAAATAACTTTTAAATAATGTCCTGCCTCAGCCAAGGAATTGTGTGAGTGAGGGGAGAAGGAAGAATGAGAAGACTGGCCTGAAGGGTGAGCACTGAGAGCACTGAATATCCAAATATTGCCCAATTTAGGAGGGAGAGGAGCCTAAGCCAGGCCAGAACTGAGCACAAAGCTCAGGCCCAAAGCCTCCAGGACCCCCACTCTCCCTGCAGGGATGCAGGGGGATGGTAGGGAAAGCCTGGCAGGGGCAGCCTGGCAGTTCCTGGGATGTGGCAGAGCCTTGAGCACTCCTGTCACAGGTCCCTGTCCCCTTCCCTGCCCAGCCTGTGACATCCCCACCTGCACAGCAGCAGCAGCAGGAACAGCCCAGCTGAGCTCTGGGGCAGGAGTTGTGCTGAATAAACCCCTCCAAGTCCTTCCCACACAGGGACCAGGTTAAATCCCCACTCCCCAAAGGGGAACTCACCTTTCCTTTTCCACCTGCTCTTCTTCCTGTCCTTGGTGGCGCAGCCATCGCTGCTGGAGCTGCTGTGCTCCGAGCTCTGCGAGTCAGAGTGGGCATCACTGCTCTCCTCAGAGCCCTCTGACAGCTCCTTCAGCCCATCTGGGATGTCCTTCTGCCAAGGGACACGACAGAGTCACAACAGAGTCACCCCCGTGCCAGGGACAGCAACAAATCCCCAAAAACCAGAGGGGTTTTGTTCAGCAAGCACCAATCGTGGCCCTTCCAATGCCCCCGAGCTGCTCCAGGGCTGGCCCCAAACCCTCCTGGGAGTCCCTACGAACTCTGAATGAAGGTGACACCTTGTCCCCATTGTCACCTCCCAGGTGACTCCTCAGCTGCCCATCCCTGATCACCAACCCCAACACAAGGGCTGGAGGGTCAGGAATGGCTTCCCAGTGCCAGAGGGCAGGGATGGGTGGGATTTTGGGCAGGAATTGTTCCCTGGGAGGGTGGGCAGGCCCTGGCACAGGGTGCCCAGAGAAGCTGTGGCTGCCCCTGGATCCCTGGCAGTGGCCAAGGCCAGGTTGGACACTGGGGCTGGGAGCAGCCTGGGACAGTGGGAGGCGTCCCTGCCCCTGGATGGGCTCCAGGGACAAATCCACACCAAATCAGGAACGGTGTGAGCCAGCTTCCTTCCTGTATTTAAAATAGAGCTTCTTTTCAAAAATGCCAATCAAACATTTCCCCATTTTTCCCCCCAAATCCTCTCTGACTGACACTGAGAATAAGGTGATTTTTCATCCCCAGGTACAAGCCAAGACCACTGAAGAGAAAGTTCCCCTTTTAGGGCTGGAGTTTCACTACCTTTCAATTACTCTTTAATTTCTAGGGCAGCAATTACCATCAGCAAGCAGCACTGTGGCTGAAGGGCAGCACCTGCAGCTGCCCCTCCACAGCCAGGGAAGGATCATTTATGGTGCCAGCAGGGAAGAGCCCCCTTTTGGGGTTCTCCTGGATAATGTGGGCACCAGCAGGAATTCCTCCATGGAAAGGATGCTCAGGCAGTGGAAGGGGCTCCATCCCTTGGAGGTGCCCGAGGCTGTGGGGAGTGGGGACAAGGTGGGCATCGGGCACAGCTGCACTCGATGATCCCACTGGGCTTTTCCAGCCTCTGGAATCCTGATCCAAGCTGTGCCCTGAGCCCTGGCACTCACCTTGAGGGTGTAGACACCCATCCGACCCGGGACCTTGTAGAAGATGCCCTCCTCCCCCCGGGAGTTGGTGTGCAGCATGGCATTCAGGCAGGCCAGGGGGGACGTCCCGCTGCAAAGAGACCCTGTCAGAGGCTGCTCCTGCTGGGAATTCCTGCCCTCCCCCAGAGCCCACACATGCACAGGCAGGGGTGCCAGGGCCAAGCCCTGCTCCCCACGGGGATGCAAGCTGGAGCTGCCATGGGAAGCAATGGGGAAAGCAGCCTGTGGATGCTGCAATCCTGGGAAAAAGCAAACAGAAACCCCCCAGGTTTGGGCTCTCCGGGATTTTTCTGGCAAAGATCAAACCAACCCCAGAGATTCCAAGCTCTGGGTGAGCCTCAGAGAAGATCTGATGGGCTCCAGAGGGATTCAAAGTTCTGTTGAGGGTTTTCTTCCCCAAAAAAAGAACCCACGTTGTAATGGAATGAAGGTTGTGGGGCAAGAAATGGAAACCAATCGTGCAATTCCCCTCGGGAAAAGGGGAGCTCTCCAATCCCAGCCTGGAGAGTGGACACAAACCCATCTTTTCAGCATTGTTGGAGGGGTTTCTGTTTGGTTTGTTTTAAGCCACCCAGCTGCAGACAGGAGCAAAGCCAGGCAGGCCCAGCAGGTGGGTGCTGTCCCCAGGGCAGGGACAGCAGGGTGACAGCTCTGCCACCCAGGTGTCCCTGCTGGGAATCACCTTGGGATCCAGCACAGGAACTCCCACAGCCCAGGGGGGCCAAGAGGCCACTGGCCCCTGGGCTGTGCCAGCTCTGGGCTGGCAGCAGGGCCAGGGCAGTGCCCGTCCCCTGTGCTGGCACTGCTGGGGCACCTCCAGTGCTGGGGGCAGCTCTGGGCCCCTCCTGACAAGAGACACCTGCAGGGGCTGCAGCGTGTCCAGGCAAGGGAAGGCAGCTGGGAAGGGGCTGGAGCCCCAGCAGAGGCTGAGGCAGCTGGGAAAGGGGCTCAGCCTGGAGAAAAGGAGCCTCTGGGAGAGCTCAGAGCCCCTGCCAGGGCCTAAAGGGGCTCCAGGAGAGCTGGAGAGGGACTGGGGACAAGGGATGGAGGGACAGGACACAGGGAATTGCTTCCCAGTGCCAGAGGGCAGGGCTGGGTGGGATTTTGGGCAGGAATTGTTCCCTGGGAGGGTGGGCAGGCCCTGGCACAGGGTGCCCAGAGAAGCTGTGGCTGCCCCTGGATCCCTGGCAGTGGCCAAGGCCAGGTTGGACACTGGGGCTGGGAGCAGCCTGGGACAGTGGGAGGTGTCCCTGCCCATGGCAGGGCTGGCACTGGGTGGGCTTTGAGGTCCTTTTCCACCCAAACCAGTCAGATTTGATGCCTTTTCCCAGTCCCTCCCAGCCCAGGGAATCCCTCCCAATCCCAGGAATCCCAGGATGAGGAGGAGAGCCCTGCCTGGGACCAGAGCTGTGCCTCAGCCAGCACATCCTGGATAAAACCTGGCCTAGGACAGGATATCAGATTAAATCCTGGCTAAAACCTGGCCCAGGACAGGATATCAGATTTAATCCTGGATAAAACCTGCCCCAGGACAGGATATTGGAGTTAATCCTGTCCTAGGATTAGAATATCCTGGGATTAGGATAATCCTGCCCCAGGACAGGATATCAGAATTAATCCTGGATAAAACCTGTCCCAAACTGGGCACAGGAACCCCAAACTGGAAACCCCACCAAACTCGGCACAGGAACCCCCCAAGTGGGATCAGGAACCCCCAAAGTAGGATCAGGAACCCCCAAACTGGGCACAGGAAACCCCAAACTGGAAACCCCCCCCAACCCAACAAGGAAAGGAATCCAAGGCCAGATGCTCCCCCTGAGCCCAGATGGAGCCGAAGGCGTCGGGGCCGTGCTGGACCTGCCCAGTCCCGAGGGAGGGAACTCAGGCTGCTCTCCTTGGATCCCAGCTGGGGCTGCCCCCAGCCCTGGCAGGCCCAGCATTCCCACATTCCCTTCTCCCAATCCCTGTGTTCTGCACCTTTCCTGGCTCTGCTTTACCTGAAACCAGCCTAAAACCAGTTCTAGGATTATCCTGGGATGGGAATCCTGTTCTCCTGGGATGGGAGGATTGCAGTCCCTGCTGGGCTCAGAATTCCCCAACATTCCCAGATTCCCTTCTCACATTCCCTGTGTTCTGCACCTTCCTTGGCTCTGATTTACCTGAAATGCAGCAGCTCCCTAAAACCAGCCCCAGGAACCAAATTCCATTTATTTTATTGCCCTTTCCCCTGATTTTACTATTCCATTCCTCCACTTCCTGGGAACACACACTGGCAATTCCCAGGATTCCAGCCCAAGAGCAGCCCTTGGAGAAGCAGCTGATGCCAGGGATGAGTTCCTGCCCATTCCCCTGCTCCCCTCCATCCCTCCCAAATCCAGCCTCAGCTCCAGCACTCCCCAGTGCCTGGGGGAGATCCCAAACTGGGATCCATCTCTTGGGAAGGAGCCTCTGGAGCTCAGCAGGGCCAGGCCAAGCTCTAGGACTGCTCTGCTCCCCCCAGCCCCTCCCAGGAAACTCCCTCGGGCTGATTCCCAAAGCTTCTGCCCCTGGAATGTTCTCCAGCTTGGATCCCCCTGGGCTCAGCCCTGCTCAGTCCGAGGCAGGAAAGGGACCAGGGTTGGGATGGATGGGGCTGGGAGCAGCCTGGGACAGTGGGAGGTGTCCCTGTCCCCATGGCAGGGGTGGCACTGGATGGGCTTTGAGCTCCCTTCCCACCCAAACCATTCCAGGATGCCATCATTCCATGATTCCTTTATTCCATCATTCCATGCCTCCAAATGCCAGGAACCAACTGCAGGAGTCAGGCCTGGGCTGGGGCCATCCCAAATCTCAGCTGGGCACTGGAAAAGGGACTCCAGGAACCACCAGGACTTTGGGTTTTTGTCCAAATCTCACCTGGGCACCACCAGGACTCTGGGATTTTGTCCAAATCTCACCTGGGCCCTGGAAAGGAGCTCCAGGCACCACCAGGACTTTGGGATTTTGTCCCTTGTCCCTTCCCAAAGGGCTCAGCCACCCCAGCAGGACAGAGCTGCCTCTCCAGGCCTCTGCCCTGCCCACAGGAGCATTTCCCTGATAAAACCCGGATAAATTCCTGACAGGGACATCCCCCACCTCCAGAAAATTCCTGGTGCCTCATCCAGCACTTCCCGAAGTCATTTTTGGCCAGACCTCCAGCAGAGAATTCCTGCTGCAGTCCATGAGGGCAAGGACACTGCTCTGGATAAACAGGGAACAACCTGGATCTGGGCTATGCAGCATCCCCCCTGCTTTTCCATGGAAATATTGCTCAGGATTTGAATTTCAGGGCTGTGCTGAGAGCACAGAGTGCTCCCAGCTGTGTTTTCATCATGCCTGTGCTACCCCAGCCTCATTCCAAGTGGGAATTCCCTGCTGGGGGACAGCAAACCCCAGTTTTGGGGTAAGGAGTGGGACGAACACCTTTAACAACTGCCCAGAGCCAGGGACACTGCCACTGGAAAGGGATCACTGGGAAAATCCAGGGATTCCTGCTGTTCCCACAGGTTCCTGAGCAGCCCTGGGAAGGCTGGGATTGGGACAGGGCACTCCTGGGCTCTGGAATGTGCTGGGCTGGAAGCACAAAATTCCCACTGCCAGAGCTCAGGAGATGCAGCAGGGACTGGGCAGCCTCTCCCAGGCTCAGCTTTCCCTGGAATTCTGAGCACACTCTGGAGCTTCCCAGCTTTTCCTTCTCCAGGAGCTCAGCCCAGCCCCAGGCGAGCTCTGGTGCCTGGGATCTCCACTGGGAGAACTGGGAAATTCCCAGTTTATTCGCTCTTGGAAGTTTTAACCACTTCACTCCCCCACAGCTGAGCTGTGATCCTCATTCCCAGGGGATTTGGAGCCTGAGAGTGACAAATCCCAGCCTGGCAAAGGCCAGGGGGGTTCAATTGGAACCAAAAAATGCCTCAGAGCCTGGAGAGGAGAAGGATCCAGGGAGAGCTCAGAGCCCCTGCCAGGGCCTGAAGGGGCTCCAGGAGAGCTGGAGAGGGACTGGGGACAAGGGATGGAGGGACAGGACACAGGGAATGGCTTCCCAGTGCCAGAGGGCAGGGCTGGGTGGGATTTTGGGCAGGAATTGTTCCCTGGGAGGGTGGGCAGGCCCTGGCACAGGGTGCCCAGAGAAGCTGTGGCTGCCTCTGGATCCCTGGCAGTGGCCAAGGCCAGGCTGGACAGGGTTTGGGTCAAGCTGGAGCTGCCAGAGCTCCCTGCCACAGAAAGTGGTGGAATGGTAAAGATTCCCCTCTGATCCAGCTGAAAATACCCAATTTAGGAGATTTCTGGAATTTACAAACCGGTGATTTCCACATAAATCGCATTTTTGGACATTTTTGCCCGGACAAGGGGCTTTGACAACTTGCAAATATTGATTCTGTTCTGAAAATGACCCTTTTCCATATCCACCATCCCCTAGGGAGCTGGGTAACTGCTCCCAAGGGGATCTCCAGCAGGTGACAATCCCAGTGCCACAGCACAGGAACGTTCCTCCTTTACTGGGGCTGCTGCAGGGGCTGACCAGAGTCTGGGGGGGTTTCCAGGCAAGAGGCAGCTCCCAGGGCAATCCAAGGAAAAAGGAAGGGATATCCTGAGCTGTGCCCTGCTGGGGATGTCCCTGAAGGACCCAAATCCCAAGGCTGTCCCACACAACCCACGGATTCCTTCCCAGAATTCCCAAATTTCAGCCACCACTTCTACAGGACATTTCAAACTCCACATTAAACTCAAAGCTTCTTCAGCAATCCCTGTGAATCATCCCTTCTCCCACTCCAATCCCTCTGGAATTCCTTTTCCTCACTATTTCTGCTCCAAGGCCTCAGGGACCAAGGTGACTTTCCCAATTCCCAATCCCGAATGGGACCAAACCCTTCCCTCAGGATGGATTTGGCCTTCCCAGCCCTGTCCCAGCCCATCCCGTGGGACTTCTCTCTCCCAGGGTGAGCTTTTGGTGCAGCTCCAGTTTTCCCTGCCCAGCAGATGCCAGGAATGATTCCCAGGCAGGGCTCCAGGGACCCTGCAGGCACAGGGAGCAGCTGGGCAGGGAAAATCCCCTGGCAATGCCCAGCTTTGTCCCCAGGGAGCTCACCCAGCCCCAGAGAAGGGGAGCTCCAGGGTGATCCCAAGGAATCCCTTCCCACCGAGCTGCCCAGGGAAGGTTCCTGAATTCCAAGGGAAGCTCCAAGGTAATCCCAAGGAATCCCTTCCCACCAAGCTGCCCAGATCCAGCTGCACGACTCCACTCCAGGGAGAATTTCCCACTTTTCCCTTGGAGAATCCCATTTTTCCCCCCTGTCCCCAGGCCAGGGGTTCCCTGTGCTGAGAGGGGCTGGGAATTCCAGGATTTTGGGAAGCTGCTCCTTTCCCAGGGATTGCTTTCCCCACAAGCAGCACCCGGGCCCAGGGAAGCAGCAGCGAGCCCATGGCAAAGGCTGCCCCAGAGAGCAGCAGGGACACCCAGGGGACAGGGAGGGGACACAGGGAGGGGACACAGCCAGGAGCTCCCGGGGTTCCCAGCTGGAGGCCCAGGGAGGGTGGGGTTACTCTGGGGTTATCCAGGGTTACACTGCAGTTACTCCAGGGGTTACTCCAGGGTTACTCCCAGGAGCAGACTCAGCATGAGGGATTACTCTGGGATTACTCCAGGGTTACACCAATGTTACTCCAGGGCTACTCCCAGGAGCAGGCTCAGCATGAGGGATTACTCTGGGGTTACACCACGGTTACTCCCAGGAGCAGGGCAGGAGCAGGCTCAGCAGAAGGCAGTGCAGGGGAAGCAGGGCAGGAGCAGGGCTGAGTCTGGGGTTACTCCCAGGAGCAACGCAGGGGGAGCAGGGCAGGGTCAGGGGTTACTCTGGGATTACTCCAGGGTTACTCCCAGGAGCAGGCTCAGCAGGAGGCAGTGCAGGGGAAGCAGGGCAGGAGCAGGGCTGGGGTTACTCTGGGATTACACCAGGGTTACTCCCAGGAGCAGGCTCAGCAGGAGGGGTTACTCCAGGGTTACTCCCAGGAGCAGGAGGCAGCGCAGGGGGTGCAGGAGCAGGGCTGGCTCAGTTCTTACCTTCTGCAGCAGCAGTGCAGCCGGAGGAAGGAGAGAAAGACCCCTTTAAGAACGGCAGCAAAACACGGAGCCCTCCCGCCCCCGGGAACCGCCCCGGCCCCGGGAACCGCCCCGGCCCCGGCCCATCCCAGAGGCGGCCAGCAGCAACCCCAGGCACGGGCATCCCCCTGCCAGGGCTCCCAGAACAGCTCCAGTCAGGAACCCCCACTGCCACCTTCCCCTGGGAATGAGCTGGGGGGAAATG
>VZTR01006639.1:0-11666 GCA_013400775.1 Chaetops frenatus | reverse complement strand
GGGAATGGATTTCACCTGGGAATGGACTCTGTGGGAATGGATTTCACCTGGGAATGGACCTTGTGGGAATGAACTTCACCTGGGACTGGACTCTGTGGGAATGAACTTCACCTGGGAATGGACCTTGTGGGGAATGAACTTTGTGGGAATACACTTTACCTGGAATGAACTTCACCTGGGATGAACTTTGTGGGAATGGACTTCACCTGGAATACATTTTGTGGGCCCTTGGGGAATCCCCCATGTGGAAACACCACGGAATAGGAACTCGCTCACTCCTCATCCCCCTCAGCACCACTCCCAGCTCAGCATTCCAGGGAACACAGCAGCCCTGCACCCCAAATTCCCAGAGCTTGAATGGAGCAGGAGCCTCCTCACCGCAGGGCTGATCCAGGGGCTCCCCAAGAATTCCAAGCAGGGCACACCTGGAATATTCCCCCCAGCCCTGGGAGCACCTGCAGGGTCTCCCACCCTGCACCCACCCTGCCAGAGCAGCGCCCCTGGAGGGGTCTCTGCCTGCACCCCCAGGATTTTGGGGGTTCCTGCAGCTGCTGGGTGCCCCCAAGGCAGGGATGGCTGCAGGATCAGGGAAGTGCAGCTGGAGCTGGAGCAGTGACCAAGAACCCAGGAGAAACCTGGGGATGGGGATAGGCCTGGAGGACACCACAAAGCTCTCAGAGCACACTGAAGCTGGGCTAATTAACAGCTTTAATTAAAGGTCTATCAGCACAACCCCCCCATCTGAGCTGCAGGAACATCAGGGACTGGGATGTGCTGGGTCCTGGCTGGGGACAAAATCCCTTCCCAGCCTTCCCAGTCGAGGGTTTTGGGGCAGGCAGCAGCCCCAGGATCCACAGCTCCTGCTGGGATCCTCCTCATCCTCAGGGAATGGGAGCCAGCAGTTCCTAATGATGCCTTAACTTTTAAGGTTCATTTTCTGTCCTGTTTTAGTGTGCAGCTCTCAGCTTCATATTCAGTGTTACTGAGCTCTCCTCACAGGGCAGTCAGACACAACAATTCTCTCCAGCCCAAGATTCAAGGACAATCCTTCCCAACCTCAGCCCCAAAAGCACCAACAATGAAAAAAAGAGGAGGCCAAGCAAGGAGGATGGAACTTCACCATTCCAAGTTATTCATTGCACAGTTCACCTCAAGATGCAAATGGAGCAGAACTGATCAAAGTGTGAAACCCCGTGGGCAAAGCCCCTTTTCTGTGTCCATCCTGAGGCCCATCCTGGCAGGGGCTGCAGCCGGGCTCTTGCTCTCAGAGCAGGAATCACAGGTGAAGCTCCTTCCTCTGAGGCTTTTGGAGACTGGAGTTAAAATTTCCGTGTTTTTGGAGCCACTGAAGTTACAATTTCAGTGGTTTGGGGGCCTGGAGTTACAATTTCAGTGGTTTTGGGATCCTCTCTATTCCTGCTACAGAACCAGCTTGTGCTGAGGAGAAACCCCAAATCCAGTTATTTTTTGAGGCCTCAGCTCTGGTGTTTTCCAGGAATTGGAGGGAGAGCTGAGCTCTGAGGTTCCTCACCAACAGAAGGTCCCACCCCACACTTCTCCTTGCATCAGGAAAACTGCAATTTTATCTTGGGGAAACAGCAAAAAACTGCTGGGCTGGGCTGAGAGAAGGAGAATATTCTGTTAATTATGGATTTCATACATTTTTAAGAGGGATTTGCACAGTCACCTGATGAGAGACTCTCCTGCACACAATAATTGCATTTAACCCTCCCTGCCAGCCCAACCTGCCTGCAGCAATGCCCTTGCTGAACTGTGAAACTTCAAACCAATATTTCCCCCTGCATTGATTATTTATGGATTCCACCAACTCATCTCCATGTTCTGCACAGACACTGAGGTTCAGAAACCTGGCCCTTGTCCCAAATCCCTCTCCAGCTCTCCTGGAGCCCCTTTAGGCCCTGGCAGGGGCTCTGAGCTCTCCCTGGATCCTTCCCTTCTCTCCCAGCCTGGCTCCAGAGCAGAGGGGCTCCAGCCCTGGAGCAGCTCCGGGGCCTCCTCTGGGCTCTCTCCAGGTGCTCCAGAGAAAGCCAAACCCCACTGGGAGCTGCAGGGACTCCCTGGAGCCCTCCCTGCTCCAGCCCCAATCCCAAGGAGCTCCGAGACATGCACTGAACCACCCCAGAACTGAACTTGCTTCCAACAAATTCCCCTTTCCCCCAGTGGAACACTGTGAGAGAGCCACAGAACCCCAGCTGTGGGCAGGAAATCCTGCACAGGACAACCCCAAGGGGTTGGCAGTGTTTCCATGGACATTTCACCAAACCCATATCCCAAAGATCTCACTCAGAGGGGTCTGAGGGAACCCAGGCTGGGGATTCCTTAGGAAGGAACATCTGGATGTCCCTGTGCCACCCCAGACACTCAATGTGACCAATACCCAACCCCTGGGACAGGATCTCAGGGTGTCCCAGGACACAGGGAATGGCTTCCCAGTGCCAGAGGGCAGGGCTGGGTGGGATTTTGGGCAGGAATTGTTCCCTAGGAGGGTGGGCAGGCCCTGGCACAGGGTGCCCAGAGAAGCTGTGGCTGCCCCTGGATCCCTGGCAGTGGCCAAGGCCAGGTTGGACACTGGGGCTGGGAGCAGCCTGGGACAGTGGGAGGTGTCCCTGCCACGGATGGGGTTGGAATGGGATGGGATTGGCGCTCCCGTCCCACCCAACCCAGTCTGGGATTCTCTGCTTCCCTCTCTATTCCAAACACCACCAGTGAAAAGGGAAATTTGGGCTTCTGTGCCTTTTTCGATCCCTCAAGAAGTGGTTTGGTTTATGTCAGAAATTCCATGGATAATTGAAGGGAAGTAGCCAGAGCTCCCTGTCTGCTCCTATTTCAGAGATGGAGTCAATGCTCAGATTATTTCCTTGTTTAACCATTATTTGGGCAAAAGCAGCCCCTGTGTTTGGCCAGAGGCTCCCAGGATGGTGCTCTACATAAAATCCAAGGAAAAAACTGAGTATTACTGGCTACTGAGAGGAGAAGCCAGCAGAGATCTCTGCCAAAAAGCTCATTTTGATTAGATATTCTGATTTTAACACACCCAGGGACACCAAGGAAACCAATTTAAAATTTCTGATTTAAAAAGGGATTTCTCATCAGCCAGCAGTGAGACCCCCTGCTGCTGCCTCAGTGCCCACCTATCCCCCCCAAAACCATTCCAGAGCAGGGAACATTCCCAGGTGTCCCTCCCAGCCCCCCTGGCAGTGGCACCCAGGTGTGCCCAGGGCAGAGCAGGGAAAGCCACAAACCCAGGGTGTGGGGCAGCTCCTGGAGCCAGCCCAGGCACCACCCAGGGCTGGTTTTCCATGGATTCCACTGGAGCAGGCAGGACAGGGGGAGCAGGGCAGCCTGTCCCAGCAGGCAGGCTGGGAAATGAGGGGGAAAAATCACAGGAAAAAAAGGGGTGTTTTAGCTTTGGGATGGCTGAGGAATGCAATCCCAAGTCCTGGGCTGAGCTTTACAAATGTCAGCACTAAAATCCCTTCAGGAGCAGGGTGAAATCCCAAATAGAGGAGAGCTCAGCCAGGATCCCCCTGGGGTCTGCACTGCTACAAAAACATCTCATGAAAGCCCTGACCTTGTCCAAAAATCCTCCAATCCCGGATATTTTTTCCACATCCCACTGCAATTCCCTGCACAGGGCAGAAATCCCTCAATCCCTGGGTTTTTTCCACACTCCACTGCAATTCCAAACTCTCCACACCAGACCTGGTTTTTCCAAGCCCTCTGAGCTCTCTCCCCAGTCTCATGAAAACCCTGGTCGTGTCCAAAAATCCCAATCCCCGATTTTTTCCACACCCCACTGGAACTCCCTGCAATTCCCAGTCTCACAAAAGCCCTGGTCTTGTCCAAAAATCCCCAAATTTTCCTGCATGTGGCAGAAACCCCAAATCCCTGATTTTTTTTCCACACTCCACTGCAATCTCCTGCAATTCCCAATCTTCCACAGCCTTTGGAAAAGCCCCTTGTCACCTCCAAAGCTGTTCCCAGTTTGGGATTTCCCAAATCCTTTTTAACTCATCCCCTCCCATCACCCCAGGGATCTGGGAATTAAAACCCACAACAAACCCACCCCAAAGTCACAGCTGGCAGAATTTAAGGATGAGGAGCTCTGTGGGAATCTTTAACTCTCAAATAAATCTGAATTTTTGGTTTATTAAAACAGACTCAGAGTTTCAGAGCCCTCACCCAGCTCAGGGGGTCACCCAGTGCCAGAGGCTCTCCCAGAAATTGCACCTGGGAGGATTCAAACCTGGAGAGCTCCAGGTGCTCTCACCTGGCAGCTTTTATTCCATTCCTGGCAGGAATTTCCCTTGAATAAAAGCTGCTTTTTGTCCAGCCCATCTTGGCACTGAGCAGAACCCCAACCCAGCCACAAATCCTGGCACTGACTGCAATTTAATTCCCTCAAATGTGACAATCCCTTGGTTTTAACCTAAATTAATATTTATTACACCAAAATAAAGCTTTATTTCATCAAGGGAATATTCAAAAGCAAAGATCCCTGCCCAGCATCCCAGCGAGGCCAAGGGCAAGAGCTGAAATTGGAGTTTCCTGCCTGGTTTTTCCCAAAAAAAACCTTTGGGATTGGGAATCCTGATGCTCAAAAATTCCTTTAGAGAGGGAAAAATTCCCAGAGCTCAGCTCCAAAAGGAGGAGGCTGGAAAGCAGGGAAGGCACAGCTGCATTTTTACTCTGCTTTTTGGGGGCTGTTTGCTCCAAAATCTGCCCTGAGCAGGCACAGAATGGAAATTCTGGGTCCCACCCGGGCTCCTCCTGAGGCTCTGTCCCAAAACCATGGAATTTTCCTCCAAAATTTCAGGATGTTCCTAAAAAGATTCAGAATTTTGCTAAAAAGTTTCAATTTCACTAGAAGGGTTCAGAATTTTCCTACAAAGGTTCAGAATTTCACTAGATTTTGCTTAAAAAGTTCAGAATTTCATTTAAAATGTTCAGAATTTTCCTAAAAGGGTTCAGAATTTTCCTAAAAATATTCAGAATTTTCCTAAAAATATTCAGAATTTCACTAAATTTTGCTAAAAAGGTTCAGAATGTCATTAAAAATATTCAGAATTTCACTAAATTTTGCTAAAAAGGTTCAGAATGTCATTAAAAATGTTCAGAATTTTCCTAAAAGGGTTCAGAATTTTGCTAAAAAAGATTCAGAATTTTCTGACAAAGGTTCTGAATTTTGCTAAAATGGTTCAGATTTTGCTAAAAAGGTTCAGAATTTCACTAAAAGGTTCCTCATTGTCAGTGCTGGGTGTTTGCTGCCCTTGTGCTCTGCCACCAGCCCTGACCAGTGAGCTCCAGTCTGACCAGTGCCCCAGGGGCTGAGTCTGAGCTGCAGTTTGTGCATTTGAATTAACAAAATTTAGTTGAACAAGATTTGGATTAAGAAAATTTAGATTAAAAAAATTTAGATTAACAGTATTTAGAGTAACAAAATATAGATTAACAAACTTTAGATTATTAATACTTAGATTCACAAAATTTAGATCCACAAAATTTAGTTTAACAAGACTTAGTTTAACAAAATACAGATTAACAAGGTTTAGTTTAACAAAATTTAGATTAACAAGACTTAGTTTAACAAAATCTAGTTTAACAATATTTAGATGAACAAGATTTAGGCCAGAACTGCAGCTGCCCCAAAGCCAGGCTGTGCCACTCACAGTGAGGGGCACCCTCAGAGCAGGAGCTGAACCTCACTCTGGTCACAGCCCAGGAGCTCAATGGGTTCATTTGGGGTCCCTGGGATGGATAAATCCCACATTTCCCAGAGGAAAATCAGGAACCTCACTTTGGTCATTCCCCAGGAGCTCAATGGGTTCATTTGGGGTCCCTGGGATGGATAAATCCCACATTTCCCAGAGGAAAATCAGGAACCTCACTTTGGTCATTCCCCAGGAGCTCAATGGGTTCATTTGGGGTCCCTGGGATGGATAAATCCCACATTTCCCAGAGGAAAATCAGGAACCTCACTTTGGTCATTCCCCAGGAGCTCAATGGGTTCATTTGGGGTCCCTGGGATGGATAAATCCCACATTTCCCACAGCAAACAGCCCTGTGCCATCCCCAGCTGCAGTGGGAGCTGAATCCCTGCACTTGGCCCTTGAGTATTTCCTGAAAAACACATGGATTGCTGGATCCCGCTGGCAAAGGGGAGTGGAAAACAAAATGAAGTCAAATATAGGATGGCTGCTTAATTCCAAAATAGATGAGCAGGCCCAGCTCATCCTCTTTTCCCCTTTTTCTTGGCTCTTGGAAAAGAGAAGAAATACTTTGTATTTCACCTGGAATATTGCTCCACTCATCCCTGGAAAAGCTCATTCCCACCTCTCACACCTGGGAGAGCTCATTCCCACCTGTGATCCCTGGAAAAGCTCATTCCATTCCCACCTCTCACACCTGGGAGAGTTCATTCCCTTCCCATCTCATCCCTGGGAAAGGTGATTCCCACCTCTCATCCAGGACTCTGGAATTCAGCTGAGCAGCTCAGGAGCTGCCCTGGAGCTGCTCCATGCCCAGCCCAGATGGATTCCATGGAGCTGGCCCTGCTCTGGGGGTCAGGAATGTCCCTACGGAATAACCACACCCCCCTCCAGGTAATACAAAGGAAAAGAGCAGCAGGAATTAAGTTTTCTAGGTAAGAATCTTTAACTGAGGCTGTTTTGTTACTCCCTGGGTAACAAAATCTGAGTTTTGGCTTAGATCAAGCTGACCACTCACTTCCTTTTTAAAGAAGAAATTTAAAAATGTTATGTTTTCCTCACTCCCTGAAGCCCCTGAGCAGGTCTGGGTTATCCTAGAAAAGAGCTGGAGGCAAGTCCTGCACACCTGGGAATTGTGGATGAGCCTTACCCAGCTCCTTGGGGACTTGGGAGCTGTTTGGAAATGGCACCCAAACTCCAAACCTGCAACATTTCAGTCCCAAAATTCCTCAGCAGCTGGGGGTTAACAGCAAACTACACCAAGCTGGGAGCAGAGCATCAGTGGGTTTTTTCCTGCTTTACTCAACTCACCTGATTTCCTTAAGTCCTTCTTTCTGGATAACTTGAAGGATCTCCTTATGGCTCATGGGTGTGTTGGGATATTTCTCCAGGACCTGGCAAGCAAGAGCAGATGGAGAGGAAGTTACTCCTTTGCACTCTGAATTTACATCCAACTGCACCAAAACTTATATTTAAAGGCTTGGGCTTCTCCAAGGAAACAACCCAGGGAGAATTACAGACCCTCCCCATCACCCCCTGAGGGACTCAGGGAGCAGAGAGGTTCCAGGGATTGGCTGAAGGACTTCTCTCAGTGCAATTCCCAATTTTATTTCCAGTGTGCTGCCCTCAGGCAGAATTAAGTGTTCCACAGCCATGGGGTGGCTCCCCAGCCAGGAATTCCACTGGGAATGCTGCAGGAACTCTGATACACCTCCAAAACCCCCAACTCCCTGAGCTGAAACAGCCACTGAGCAGCGTGGCTGGAAGTGTCAAAGCTGAAGGAAAAGGGGGTTTGACACTGCTGGGGCTGTCTGAAACCCTCTGCACACACAAATCCCAAACTCTGCTCCATGAACACGGGTTTTTTGTTAAACTGCCACATTCCCAGCCCTTCCCAGCTCCCTGGGATGCCCTTCCAAGGGGGCTGCCAGGCAGAAGTGCAGAGGCCAGAGTGCTGCTGGAGGCTGCAGCAGGCAGATGCCACTCACCACACGTCACTGGGATATTTCAGGCCATTTCTGTGCTCAGGGGGATGGGCAGGAAATGCCTCGTTTCCGTCTTAATCATCAGCTTTTGACCCGAGCCCAGCACATCAAAGCTTGACTTAGGCTGAGCCCAGAACCACCCAGAGAGCTCAGCACAGACCCTACAGTGACTCTGCAGAACCACAGGTGCAGTTTCGATTCCTCTCCTGAGCAGCTGTGCAGAACCCACAGCCCCTCCTGCATCCTGCCCCTCATTCCCTGCAGGAACACCAGGCTATCCCAAACCCAGCTCTCCTGGAAAGGGCTTTGCAAGGTCCCTGCTCCCAGAACAAATCCTGACATCCAGCTCCATCTGCAGCTCTGGAGAAAGCTGCAAAATCTGGAAAATCTCTTGTTAAGTGATGTTAAAGTCTGACTTTCACAGAATCAGGGAATGGTTTGGGTGGGAAGGAACCCTAAAGCCCATCCAGTGCCACCCCTGCCATGGGCAGGGACACCTCCCACTCTCCCAGGCTGCTCCCAGCCCCAGTGTCCAACCTGGTCCGGGGCACTGCCAGGGATCCAGGGGCAGCCACAGCAAATCTGGAAAATGGAACTGGGATTTGTTTGCACTGCTACAGCCCCAGGGGCTCATCCCAGCTCCACTGGAACTTTGGACACCACAGCAGAAGGATCCAGAGCTGAGGTGTTTGCAGAGTGATCTCTGCCAGATCAGAGCAGGTTTTGGTTTCCATCACCCCCTAATTGGTGTTCACTCACACAGCTCTGCCCAGCAGAAAGCTCCCTCTGTTCCACCACCTCGGAGCTGCATCCCAAAGCTCACTCTGGCAGCCCAGGAAAGGCCAGAAATTAAGGATAACTCCATTTCCATCGGTGGTTTGAACCTTCTCAGTGCAGGTGGCAAAATCAGGAGAGAAGTAGTGCTGGGAGTCCATGCACAGGGAACTCAGGGAATTGGCAGTTTCTCCCACACCAAACTCTAACTGAGCATTTTCCTTCTGGGCACTGTGTTACTCCATGACTTTCTCTCCCTGGATGTCTCCTGGTGAGCCCCACCTGGCCCAGATTGGAGCAGCAGCACCACAGTTCATTAATTTGTCATCACAGTGTGAGTGAAGACTGTGTTCCACTGGGAAACCTTGGCCAGGTGGGGCAGAGGGGAGAAAAAAATCCAATTCTGTCCCTGCCTGCCACAGGTGCTTCCCTGCCCCTCTCCCAGGAGACCCTTCCCACGTCCCCCTGTCCCAGGGAACCCTTCCCTGCCCCTGTCCCAGGGCTCTGTCCTGTGCTGAGCTCAGCAGGACGAGGCTGGGCAGCTCTGGCCTCCTGCCAGCCCTGCCTGGCTCCCTGCAGATGGGGCTGGGCAAGATCAAGCAGCTCTGCCAGCTGTCTCTGCTCTCTAGGACATTCCTAGAACCACAGGAAGGTTTAGATTGGAAAAGCCCTCGGAGGTCCTCCAGTCTGACCCATCCCCAGCACTGCCAAGGCCACCACTGCCCCATGTCCCCAAGTGCCACATCCACAGGGCTTTGAGATCCCTCTAGGGATGGGGACTCCACCACTGCCCTGGGCAGCTGTGCCAGGGCTGGACAGCCCTTTCCAGGCAGAAATTGCTGCTGCTGTCCAAGCTGAGGCTGCCCTGGCCCAGCCTGAGGCCGTTTGCCCTTGTCCTGTCCCTGTTCCCTGGCAGCAGAGCCCGACCCCCCCCAGCTGTCCCCTCCTGGCAGGGAGTTGTGCAGAGCCACAAGGTCCCCCCTGAGGCTCCTTTTCTCCAGGCTGAGCCCCTTTCCCAGCTGCCTCAGCCTCTGCTGGGGCTCCAGCCCCTTCCCAGCTGCCTTCCCTTGCCTGGACACGCTGCAGCCCCTGCAGGTGTCTCTTGTCAGGAGGAGGGGTCCAGAACTGGACACAGGACATGTTTCCAGAGGTTCCAGAGGGTTCCCAGAATCCCCAAAGCACACACACCTGAGAGAACAAGGCACAGACCCCAGCTTTAGGCTGGACTCCCTGATTCTGGAGCTGTTTCCTACCCTGAATGGATCTGAGCCTAACCCAGCTGCTGCCCCACGTGTGCCCTGGCTCACTGTGGTTTTGCTAACTCAGCATCAAAGCTCCTTGTGAGGAGCCAGCCCAGCCCTGGGGACACCCAGGAAGGAGCAGAGAGGGTCCCCAGCCCCAGGTCAGTCTGCACTGCCCTGATAAGAGGCTCAGCTCGTGCTCTTTATGCTCAATATCAGCTCCCAGCCTCCTCAGATAAAGCAGTTCACACCTCCAGCTGCAGCAGGAACTCCATGCTGCCAGACAAGCTGGTCCAGAAGAACCAGGAATGAGGGTTAAAGAGACTCTTAACAGAACAGATACACCTTAAGCACCTTCTCCCCTCTCTTCTGCCCTTTTAATCCCATATCAGATCTTTCACTCAAGTCACTTTTAGTCCCTGTGTGTAAATAAATAAAATCCTACTATGCCACAGGACTGAGCCTGAGAGGCAACTCAGCTCTGACCAACTGAGCCAACCTCACTGTCAACAAAAACCATTAATCCTGGAATGGTTTGGGTGAAAAGAGACCCTAAAGCTCATCCAGTGCCATGGGCAGGGACACCTCCCACTGTCCCAGGCTGCCCCAAGCCCCAGTGTCCAACCTGGCCTTGGCCACTGCCAGGGATCCAGGGCAGCCACAGCTGCTCTGGGCTGCCTGTTCTCCCTACAACAGGTCCCTGCTTACAGCACTCACCCCTGGGCATCCTGAACACTGTCCTGGTCCAGGAATCACAGAATGGTTGTGGTTGGGAGAGACCTTAAAGATCATCTCATTCCAACCCCTGACAGCCCTGTTTTCTGGTTCCAAAATAGCAGGATCATCAGGAGAAAATCTATTTGCTTACTTTACACCTTGGGTGGGCTCAGTGGGCTTTGGAGGGCTTTCCCAACCTCAACGATTCTTCCAAGCTCTTTTAATTATGGTTTTGCTGAACTTAACTCCAAGTCCACTTTCTGCTTCCAGGCGAACTTATTGCAGCACAGCCCAGAGGAGCCCTCCTGCTCTGGCCGTGCTGCCCACTGGCATTTCCAAATTCTGGAATAGAATGTAAGGACTCCAGAATTCCCAATGGAAAAAGCTGCACTTCCAGCACCTCCCTGTGTGACAAGGACTGGCCCACAGTGAGTGTCCTCCCACCCTTGAAGGAAAATATTCCCACCAGGAGTCTGAGCTTGCTGCTGGAGGCAGTGAAGGGCACAAGCAGGTCCCAGCCAGCAGGAAGGCCAGGGGTGGGGGGGAGAACGGGACTGGGAGGTGCTGGACCTCTGAAGGAGCCCCAGTGACCTGAGGTGATGCCTTTGAAACAACTGACAAACCCCAGCACTGGGAGGGGACAGGACAGAAACCACACTAACAGGTGTTGATGAGCTGTTTCTGATAATCAGTGTTTTGGTGTGAGAATCAGAGGGGTTTGAATGTTCAAACCAAACCAACCCCCCTCTAACCATGACCATCCAAGGCTGCCTGCCTTGGGAGTGGTTTGACACAGACAGCACGGATAACCTCAACTCCAAAACAATCTCATTTCCACCTCAAAGCTCTCACTGCATTTTCAGACATCTCTCCACGTAGAACCAACAGCCCCTCTCTCTCTGTGCCCTGGAACAGCAGCCAGGGCTCCCTGGGAGCTCCTGGGGTGTCATCAACTCCCACCAGCTGCACCACAACCACCCTGGGCAATGGGAACACCAAAGGCTCAGTGCCCACACAGTTCCACTGCAGCACAGGACATGGGCACAGCCACAGCTTCACCCCAAAAACAGCCCAGAACCCCCAAAACACCAACACACGTGGCATAGACACACAGGGACCTGTGCTACCAGAGGGGCTTTAACAGCACAGAGAGAGAAATGCTGGCCACAACAACCCCTGCAGAGCTCCAGAGTGGGGAGAGGGGCTGGGAAAGGCCCTGG
>VZTR01006636.1:76799-89185 GCA_013400775.1 Chaetops frenatus | reverse complement strand
ACTGGGGTTTTGGACTGCTGCAGAACAGCATCTTTAGTAAGAAAAGCTCAAACTGTTGGGCTCCTGCCTGAAAAATCAGGGCTTCGAAAAGTTTTCAAGGATGGTGGTTGTCATCTCTGTGCAGAGTACTTTAACAAATGAGAAGGACAATACTGCTCCCATTTAGGAGACCCTATTTTTGTGTTTGAGAGTGTGTGGGGAAAGCAAGACCTGGAAACAGGCATAAAACCACTGGGCAGGAAAAGTGTCCCTGTGACAGTTTGTGCTGACAACGGGGTGTTCTGCAGTGTGGCACAGCTTTAGGCTGTGTGGTGGCTTAGGCTCAGCAGGTGCTGGTTTCCTGNCTTCACAATAATGTTTTACTTTTTTTCTTCACATTTTTCTATTGTCCTTTTTTCTTCTCTTTCTTTGCTGCACCAAGTTCAAACTCTCCCCATTGTTACTTGACTTTCACCTTATTTCTCTTCACCATGTAAATGTTTTCATTGATTACATCATCTCTCAGCTCAGTCTACTATCTTTGTTTTCAGCCAGAAACCTTTTTACTCTGCTGGGAGGATGCAGCAGCCTTGCTTTATTGGACAAACTGGGAAGTGGTTTGTGTAGCATTAATAAAAGTTAGTCCTACGGCCACATCTCTATCCTGTCATTCCAGAACAGCCTGCTGTTGTACCAGTGGAATTACTGTGCACTCCAGACTTTAAACCCATAAATTGCTAATGCCAGACTGTTCCGATGAGCCGCTTTTTGATATCCTTTACATGTTAAAAAGTACTCAGGCCTGTTGACAAAGCAAAGAAATGGTGTCAAAAATAATTTTAAAACCTTTTGACCTGCAAGGTTTAAGAGAATTAGGCATAGATTCTTTGCTTTAAGCCTCTTGGTGACAAGAAATATGGTCCTATGCTAGCCAGTTTGATTGACAGTGGCGTTTGTAGTTTCAGCTGCTAATACAGTATGCTCCTTGTATATTCCTAGTGTGTAAATATAGAAGACTATTTGTCACCTGGGTTGATAGATTACACATAAGTGAGACAATGTGGTTAAAATTCTAAAGCATAAATGAAAAAGCATAAACTTTACATAACTCATAAAGTAATGCTTAATACTCATAATGAAGTATCCTTATTTTAATCAAGGAAAACTGTCAGACTTTCAAATAAGCAAAGATTATGCAGCTGGCATGATGTGTGGGGCTTTTTATAGCTCCATGCTACTAACCTGCATCATTAGATTTTTGACAACTATAATAAAATGTATTGGAAAATTGATTAGTTTTAAGAGACTCCTCATAGCCAGCTGTTTTTATTTGTAAATGTCATGTATTCGGCCGTTGTGGACTTCATCTCTTCAAGTGGAATTCTTGGCTGAATGTGAACCTTTGTATAGGTATAAAAGCACTCTTGTTTTACATTCTTCAATTATATTTCAGCATTTTCATTTTTGTTTGCAGAAGTAACATTTTCCTAAGGGCTTTCCTACCATAAATGGTTGCATATTTACTTATTTCCCACCATGCCATAATTACAAATTATTTCTGCTCTTGAGATGTCATAAATTTGTAATAATACCAAGATGACTTTGTAATTGATATTTTCAGAAAATTCTGGAGGTTTTTTTCAAGGAAAATAGTATGGTTAAGCTATTGATTTTTGGATAGAGAAAAGAGAATTTGCCATGAAAAGTGTCTGATCACCTCTTGAAATATGCAGTAAAATTGGCATTTCCAGCATGCTGCTCTTATCTTTATTTGCTGATAGAGAGAATATCCAGTTATTTTTTTAGCTTTAAGGGAAAGGCTGTGGTTAGGTTCATATTACTCAGCATTTAATAAGTATGAAGTACAAGAAAAGGAGGCATAGCCCTGTACTATAACCTTTCATAGATTTTGTTTAAGGAAAGCAGTTTTCATTGTGTAAAATTATCTGAATAAATGAAAGTTCATAACAGCATCTCTTTTATTCTGTCTTTTAATCACATAAAAATCTGTGTCCTGAAGCCTTTTTACAACCTAAACTATCCTGCTGACCTGTGGGGATTTGGTATGAGGTGCAGGACTTGCCTGTAAACTGGTATGTTTTTTGTCTCTGAAGAGGCCATATCCTGCTCTTTTGCTGTTCACTGAATCCTAACAGATGTCAATGGCAATTTCATGCATGTTTTGAGAGGGTTGTGCCCTTCAGTATTATTTTGTTCTACAGAGATATTATACTGGAGTGTTTGGTTTCTGATTAGGTTCTAATTTTTTAAACTTATTTTTATAATGTGATGAGCCTTCTGTGGCTGAGTGCTGGCATTTAACATAAAAAGCCTTGACTCAGAAGATACAAAAATGGGTATGAACATAGGTACCGGCAAGATTAAGATGATTTTATTTGGTTTCAACAATGAGGGATTCAATTAGATGCATTTTATCATTTGTTCTGTTAGCTCACATATTTGCTTTGTTATTTTAGAAACCAGCTTCTGAACCCAAGCATGCCCACAGCTGAAATGAGGCATATTCTCAGATGAAGTGGTTTAAAGTGTTAGTTATCTTCAATGGATTATTTTAACTATCTGCAGTAGCTTCTTTCATATGTTTGAGTGTCTGCTGTATTCTAGACTGGAAGGTCCAATTGTTACATTACTTTGTGGCAGTTTGTGCATTTCTCACCTGGTCAGTGAAACTCTAGAAAGTCATTTGTCAACATGAGTTAGAAGAGAGGTTACATTCACTGCAGTTTGACACCATGCACCTATAGTTTGACAATATAGAACATTTATTAAATATTCTGACACAGAAAAGGTGCAGAGAATGTTTCTACAATAAGACTAGATAATAAAAAATAACAATAAAAAATTCTTAAAGAGAAGATGGCTAGCCTGTGTTTTATTCTCTGTTGATGTTACTTCTTAGCTTTTAGTAGACTTTTTTACTTCTATACTTGGATGAATTCTATTTATGACTAGATGCTATAGACCAGACCTATTTATCTATTTATGTTCTTTGGATAAAATCATTTAAGTAAAAAGAGAAATAAATGTCATTGTTATAGTTTTATAGAGAAGAACTTGTCCTCCACTTTTTCTTATTTCATTCTTTTAACTTGATGAGATTATTCAAAGGCTGGGGAGTTGTAAAGAGACTATTTAAATATGGTTCCTTGAGCTCCTAGTTGTTATAGGTGATTATGTTTTGACACTTCACTCTGTGAATACTGAGCTCCATATCTTTTCAGGTTTCCCAATTTAGTGTAAAAAATTTATCTAGTCTGTGTGGGAAGATGCCAAGAAATGGTTGTGCTATTGCTTGACTGAATACTAGTTCCTTTGAAAAAAAATTCTTTGCCCTCACATCAATTAGTTTTCCTTCAGCATCCAGATGTAGATTTCCATTATAATTTTCAGTGACTTGGTTAAATTTGGGCTCGATATATTCTCAGAGTGGATAAAGAAAGCTTGTGTTCTCTTTCTGCCCTGTTAGAGATCTTCCCCAGCTT
The DNA here is from genome assembly GCA_013400775.1 of Chaetops frenatus. NCBI lineage: Eukaryota > Metazoa > Chordata > Aves > Passeriformes > Picathartidae > Chaetops > Chaetops frenatus. Next base: position 85,703 of record VZTR01006636.1, on the reverse strand, counting down.
GCACAATAACTGAAGACCAGTTTTGTAAAACTCGAAAAGTCAAGTTCATCTTCCCCCACATATAAAAGAACCCACAGATTTGTTCTCCTGCAGGCTAGCATTTAAGAACATGTGTCAAGCTGTCCATTATAGCTCCATCTACCAACCTCAAAGATGATGAAAGCAGCATCCACACTTCAATATTTCTCTATAATTTTTCCCCTTCCCTTTTTCTAGTTGTTATGATTTTTTAAATTTATTTTTTCCTGAAGCAACTCTGGTATAGAAAAAGATCTTAACATATTTTTTCTTTCTAAAAAATAAAATTTAAAAATGCACAATTGGTCTGGTTTTTTGTGCATCTGATAGAATGTAAAAGTTCATGAAACATATCATCTCAAGTGATATAAAAATATTACACCTAGACTAGCTGCAAAGTGTAAATGTAATCTGTGATGTAACTTCTTTCAAGTTCAGAACTGACAGATGAAGATATAAAGCTGTTTATGAGCAAGCAATACTAAAAATAATGTAGTAAATGGGAATCCTTGTTTTGCATGACAAATGAACAGAAATATTAACATTTGGTGGCCATGGTTGTCATCCAGTTTATAGCTTTTCATTTTTTCAATTTGAATTAAAAAATGCCAACAAAAGCAGAAGTGAAATTAACCATTAAGGCCTTCCAAGTCTTGCCAAATTCTGGGATGATTGTGTAAGGAAGTCTGCACCTTTAACTTTTGTGTTTTGGGGGTTGAGATTTATTCTAAGAGGAAACCTGGGGAGGTAACTTGACTGATAAGGGTGGACTTGTGTGCCAGGTGTTGATTTTTCCATGCTGTTGAAACTGGTGCTACTGATGAAATACTGGAAGCACGTCAATGTTGCAGTAACTTTTACTTTGAGGCACACTGCTCTGCTTACACTGAAACACTGAGGCATGCATTTTCTTCCCTCAGAGCTCTTGCTGCTTGGGTATTTGTTATATGCTTTAGAGGTCAAGCAAATTCCTGAAATGGGTTGAATAATAGGTAATAGATTGACTTGGTTTGATTTCTTTGTTGTTGTTGAAGTCAGTGTGGTTTGGGGAATTAGAGAAAAGTCATGCATCTGTCTGTTTAATGAAACCATTTCTGGAGTGAAGGGAAATGAATAGAAATAGGAAATCATTAATTTCTGATGTTGTGTATTGCACAAAGACTTCAAATTATGATAAAACCAACATTGTGCACTAGTGTATCAGAGTACAAATGACAGTCTCTCAAACTGTGTTTTTTTGCATTTCTTCATCTCTTGGTATCATAATGAAGTGGTTTTCTAGCTCTCAAAGTTTCAGTACCCTTAATCCCAAGTGCTGGATTATCCTGGACAGAATTATTGAAATAACATACCTGTAAGAGAGAATAATGGAATTCACAGAGAAATGAAGTAACTCATGTTGCAGATGGACTGAATGGTAAACTTAATATTTTAGTAAATGAAAACAAACATCCCTTGTTTCCCATGTGGAAAATATGTCCTGAGTCTGTTATGATGTAGGGAATTGGTCCACGCGCTCATTATCAACCCCTGCTGAAAACTATGATGCTGCAGTATCATCAGTGCAATCCCTAGATATTTGACAGAATAGGGTTAAGTCTCTCTTGTAAATTTTCATTTATCCTTTGTGTCTCCCATTGGGGTGGGAGTGCCTTGGAACTGAACTTTGAGGAAATCAGCTGCATCTGAAAGAACATCACACAGAAATAGGTGTGAATTTGCTGTGTGTTCCCAGAAATCTAAGCAGGAAAGTGAGGGGATCAGGACTTGTTGGGGCTGAGGGAACTGGCTGCACAAAATGGGGAGAAAGCACAATTCAAAGGGTGGGCTACAGGAACAGAAACCTGCCTGCTCATCTATATTCTGGCTTTGTGATAGGCAAAATAACAAGAAATTATTATTCGAAATTTCAAACTTTGCTGGCAATGGACTCTTGTGTCCTTGATAATTCTACATTTAGGGAACAGTGTTGAAGGTCTAAGAATTTATGTTTATATCAACCCATAATCAATAATATAATAGTGCAAGGGCATTAGTGCCGTTTTACTGAGAGCCCCACTGGCATGTTTTGCTTTTTATCAGGAGGGCAATGGGAGGAAAGCTGCTGGGGCCTAAACCAGCTCAAGGACTTGTGAGCACATGTGCCTAGAAAGTGACTCTCCACGGCAACAGCCTGTGCGGTGTCCTTGTGGGTTGCTATTTTATGGAAACCCTGATTTTAAGCTGGCTGCAGATGGCAAAGTAAGTGACATCATCATTCCACAAAGAAAATAAATGTTTGCTACTTATTTACATGGTAACCACATTTCTTTCCCTCACTTCTGCATACACTTTATTATATAATTGCTTTCTTCAAGGAAGTTAATACATAAATGTTGGGGGAAAAATATAAAAAGTGTGGAATACATCAATTTTTGTTCATTAATATTTTCTTTCCAAGAGATCTTTGCCCAGTTAGCTTTTATCTGCACAATAGTTATAGAACCCAATGCAGTACCTTGTTAAAATACATCAAATTATTAAAAAAAAAAAAAATCCAAACCCAAAGCCTTTCTCTTGCTGTGTTTAAAACCCCACTCTATCTAGGACAACTGACAGCTCTGTGCCACATGGTAGACATAGCACTTTTCAAAACAAGATATTTCCTTGTAACATTAATAATTTTTCCATTTAGAACATCCAGCTACTCAAGCTACTAACAGCAAAGTAAAAGAATACTTTTCACCCGTTGACTAATTTTAGCTAACACAAACCAAACATTTCCCTCTTCAACCAAATGACCTTATGGCTTCCTGGAAGTGCTTACACGAAACAGCACAGAGGCTGTTTGGAGGTGTTGATCCTGGCAGGGGGATGATTTTATGGGCCTCTGCTGATGTCCTGAGTCAGGTGATGTGGCTCACAGACCCAGGAGGCAGGCAATCAAGGAGGTCATCTAGGCTATGAACTTGAACTGTCCTGATGGAAAGGGCAGGAGTGTCCCATGGCAGCAAGTGTTTTGAAATGGACTTTAGTCTGTAAAACTGTCTCCAGACTGGATCAGCCTGTCTGCTTTAATCATAATTTTGAAGCGAGGGATGATTGTAAATTACACAGAGAGGGATGTGGTGATGGTCTGCTTCATAGCCTGGGAAACACCAGCAATGAAGACTGCTGAGCTTTAGGTTAAAAATCACTCATCCCTTCTCACAGCTGAATTTACTCGGCTCCTTTGCAATACTAGGAAGCACAAGAGCAGTGCCAGAGGAGTGTGTCCACAGTGCCCCTGTACCTGCTGAGCTGTGTGTGGGTGTCACCCATGTGGAGGTCTAGCAGCTGTAGGTGGCCTTTCCTCTGTGCAGTAGAGGTGCGCAGCAACTTTTAGGTTGCCCCATCTGTGGGGAAGAAATACCGGACAGCCAATTTCAGCTGGTTTGAACCTATTCTGCAGTCAGAGTGTGGGAGCAAGGAAGGACAGGACTTTGCCTCATGGTGTTGCTTGACATAAACGTTGTGTGTGCATCCTGTTTTGATGATCAGTGAATGTTACCATTAAATTTCTACCATTCACCTAGAAGAAATGTTTTTAAAATAGCAGTGCTCCCTCTCTTAAAACAAGCAAAAAACCCCAAACCAAAAACCAAGCAAAAAACAAACCACCTATTAGTATTGATAGTTCTAGAAGTCTTAATTGAATAACACTAACCTCAGAACAAGTTTCTGGATAATTTGTTCATTACAGAGATTCTGAGGTTGATAGTTCTGGAGGGCAGAAGGGGCCATTAATTGCCCTGCATTATTAGGCAGTGAATTTCCTTGGTGGTTCTTGCACTGGTTAAGTTACTTGTGACTGAGTTAGCTGAGTGTGGTTTTTGAACACCTAGAAGGAATCTCCCTTTATTGATCAGAAGAGGGATGACTACTGTAGTTGTATGTTTTAGTGCAAGGCAGTACCTGATATGGAGTAAGAGTCAGCTAAATGGTAAATGGGTGCAAGGAGGAGAGAAGAGGAGGATCTTGGGGACATACTGTTAACAGTCTTCCAGTGGGAATGTAAACCACATATGTGGGCAGAAAAAAAACTGCTATAAAATTTTTCCTCAGAATATTGGGAAAAGGAATATTTTATGTCTTTCTGGAGCTGGGGGTGCTGTAATTGAGAGATTGAGGGTATGAGGTTTGGGAGGCTTGGACTAAGTTGTTTTGGCAGAGATGTTGTAGGAAAATGTGCAAATGTCTGTTTTTAATCCTGTTACTGGAGGATGCCATTGCATTGGCTGGAAGAGGCATTAAACATATTCCTCACACAGCTCTGGCAATAGATCTTCTTCCCACTCTAAAGACTTCAGAATATTGTGATCTCATTCTTCTGCTTGTGTTTATGTGTGATGGACAGGGCTGCTAACGCTACCTATGCTTAAGGTTGCTTAAAGCTTTCAACCAGAAGGTTGTGTTTTTAACTGTCTGTGCTAATGCTGCCAAAGCTCAAACAACTTAGGCTGAGATTTTCCAGATGGGTGTCTTCATTCAGGAGAGGTGGGAAGGGGAGGGATTTCAGCCAGGCTTATATCTGTGTACTTCTTAGAATAAACTGACAGAAAATGACTTTTTTTTTTCTTTTCATGTTACAAGGGGAAAATGTCCTACATCTTGCTTCACTCAGAGGGGTAGAGGGATAAACCTTACAGTCTATGCTTTTCCAGTTGAAATCTGGCAGGTAGCATTTCATTTTACTTGGGGAGAGAAGAGAGAAGTAAATGATAAAGTAATGAAAAATTGCACCTTAGAATAAAGATAAGTTTTATAAAGTCTGTCTTATGAGACTAATTTCATTTTCACATAAAACCTTAACTCTGGTATTTTCATGCATCTTTGAATGCCTGACTGTGCAACCTCAATGTCATTTTAATGTGCTAAGAATGTGATATGACTTATTTTTTTTCATAACAAAGTGAGCTAAGCAAAGGTCCATCAGGAGATAAAATTTTGTCACCTATGCCTTTCACCTGCTCTGCAAAAGTCTTCAGATCTCTTCTACTGAAGCAAACGGAGCAATGTACAGTGGCTGTCATTGTGCATGGCCATCTCAGCAAAGCCAAATCAGGTACTTTTTGCAAGCAGATATTAGAGCTCTTCCTTAAAACCACAGGGCTGCTGAGACACAGACCTCTTAGGCTTTAATACAAGCTCTGGCTGGATTGTTACTTAGGTACAAACTTTTTTCCTCCTTTCCTTCCTTTTCTGAACTACTATGGTTATAAAATTCTTCAGTTTATTCTCTTTCCAAAATGTGTTCAGGGTAAAAAAAAACTTCAAGAGAGCCTGGGGTCAGGAAGTAAATTTTATTCCTTTTTCTCTCACAGCATGTTAATTAGCCTTCATGTTTTTGTACTTCCTTTTCTTCATGTATATAAGGAAAAACCTAAGGATGATTGAACAAAATGATTGCTTTTGCAACATTTGAGCTCTGGCCAGCATGGTGAAGCAGAGAATAGGTGCATAGAGATGATGGATCAGAGAAACCAAAGGAGAGCCACAGGAAAAGGTGTCAGCATGGTCCTAGAGAAATAGATTACTTACCCTAGTGAGGGAAATTGTTAGCAGAACTACAGCTCATACCAAAGTTCTTTGTCTTGAATAATAGAGAGAACTTAAAAATAATTTCTCTTCAGTAACAAAGGCTTTAGACCTGGTGAGGTGAGAAGAAAAGCACAGTGAGAAGACAAGGCATCAGTTTTCATTTTTGACTAAACTATCAAAACTCTTGTAAAATTGGGTTGTTATTTAGAGTCTTATTTTCTGAATATTATTTTTGGAAGTACAGTGTGATTGTTTCACTTCTTAAAGACTGTGATGGAGTATGCACAGCAGTCTTCAGGCTTATCAGTTTGATCTAGAGTTTTTGCCAAAGAGTATGCTTGAAATAGTCTTGATTTCTTTCTCCTCTTTTTAGATCTTCTCCCCTTTTCCAAGTGTCTGGACAGTAGAGACTGGAAAGTAAGTAGAATTACGAGAGGAAGGAACTTATCCCATTAACCTTTTAAAATACAGTTATGCAGAACTTCTGATTAAATCACTCAACAGTAAGTCACTTTTTACTGGGAGATACACTGAGGTGAGAAAAAGGGCTTTATTCCTCATGTACGTGTGTATGTATATTTGAACTTTGTTCCTGGATCTCTTAATTGCACTTTCTTAAAAAGAAATTGTCTGCTTGAGAGTTTTTCAAGGACATCACCTAAGTTTTATGTAAGTCCAAGCTACAAGCAGCTTGGAGCACAGACTAGATTTCTGCTTCTTCTCTGTACAACGTCTGTAAAGCATAAATAAAAAATTGCTCAAATAAAAAGAAATAAGGAGTCTTAGTTTATTAATTTTATATCTGAGAAAGAGGTAAATTTCTTATTTAATCCTGGATATCAAAGGTTTTGCAGCATCACTGCATATCTGAATTTCCTTTCACTTTTCATGAATTCTGTCTTGCAAGCTGTATCTGGAGTTGGCATCCCCTTCCAGCCTAATTTATGCTATGGTTCTTCCACCTACAAATAATATGTGCTCATTAATTAAATATTCAGCTAAACAATTTCTTGTGCAGTATAATAATATAAACGTCAGTATCTCTTCCGTTTGAATTTACGGTTACTGTAATTGATGTGAATATATCAACCATAGACATAATAATATACAGTTAACATAGGAAAACATATTCTTTTGGTTTCCAGTATTTGACTGTGCCAATTATTCTCCTCAGTGCTACAGAGAAGTGGGTGCTGCATCGTTCAAAAGGTCCCTGTTGTTCTCTATTCAGACTTCTGGAAAACCCCACAGGCAACTATAGCTGTAGAGGCTGTAGGAGGGTCCTCAAGATGTTATTTTTTTTTTTTGATATGGGGCAAAGCTGTTAATCTAAATCTGTCATTGTGCAGTCCAAGCTAACTTCACAGCTGTCTTTCAGGACAAGTTATGGGCTGTGAATGATCACTTGCTGCTCATGTCAAAGTTTTCTACCCAGGTTGTTTGCTGTGCTGGCTACAGTTGCAGCCATTGTGAAAGGAATCAAATCAACAAGGGTATGAAGTTTAGCCAATCTATTTTAATCAGGATACTTGATACAAAGCTGGAATGAAGATTACTACTATTTTAAAGAAAAATAATTTGGATAATTTTCTTATGTTAATACTATCTATTAAAAGGATATTTGGGGTTTTTTTTATATTGCAGATTAGCTCCATATCCTAGTGTGAATCAATTAGAATGGTAGAAATATTTTTTTCCAGGTTCATAGTCTGATCTGGCCTTTGACCTAGAAGACTAAAATGGTGAGAAAAATCTGGGGTCAAAGAAACCTATCTTCACCCTTACCTTTTCTTTTTTTCCCACCAAATCTCTCTCCTCTACTCCTTAAATAATCTGTTAGCTGCTTTTATTTTTGCAGAAAAAATGGCACTAGAAGTAGCTGAGGTGTGATACTGAGTAGCTGTTACCATTAGATAACTGGGTTTTTTGAGACTTTCTGTGGCATTCTCTGAGTGACAGAAGACTATCATTGACTATATCCTGATCCACTCAAATATTTTGCAATGAAATAAGTGGGGTTTGGCCTTCCCTTAATAAAGAGCTTACACATTTTCTTAATCTGAGGTAAACTAACATCACCTGGAATCAATTGCATTGCTTATACATGTGAAACAGAGCACACCTTCTTGAATTATGGCAGGCTCTGTTCTTATCAGGAAATACTGTAGAGCAGAATTGATAGTTTATTTTTTCCTCTACTCTTGTTAATATACTTGCTACAAGAGCTTGTTAGAAGACCATGTCCTTCACCTTGTATTTCTATATGTCTCATAACCATCATTATTTGGGAACCTGTTTGGGGGTGTTATTGGCTTATCTGTACCTGTTTGCTATGTCTTTCAGTTTTAAGCTCTTTGGGGGCAGGACTGTATTTTTTGTAGCATGACTGTGAGTACAACAACAATTTTCAGGGTCACACAGCCCTGACTATGGCTCATTGATGCAATTTGATTATTCTAGTAATAAGATAGCTCCTGTTCTGCACCCAAGGTTGCTTTCTCTGTCTCTAATTGCTGTCTATAATTTTTGCATGTACATAGCTTTCTCCTGTGTCTCAAAGGGAGCAGTTGGCACTTGGGAAGGATTTTCTTCTCTGGCTGAAAAAGAGTCAGTTCTCATTAGTTCAGTGTACTGATAGTGGGGTGCAGAAAAGCACTTTCCTACATAAATATCCCCCAAACACACAAGAGCTATGCTCTACCCTTGCTACAAACTGAGGCAGGTGAGGTGTTTCTGAAACATGCAGGTTGTTCCTGCCAAAGTGTGTGTTCTGGTGTAAGAGCTAACAATAGATGAAACCCTTTTTGTTGTTATTCCTGCAATTTGATTGCAAGTACATTTGTGAAGCCAGTTGGTGTATGTCATAAAATCTGATTGATTGAACAGTTAATCCGTGAAAGCTTCCCTCTGAAATATTGCCAAGGTCAACAAGGGATAGTGCCCATGTATACATGTCATAGAAATTACCTATTTTGCCTTTTTTATCTACCCTTTTATCTCTACAAGCACACAGAGCATTCTGGTCTTGTCATGCAAAGTGTTCTTTCCCCAAAATACTGGTTTTAGTGATCTGTGTTCTGCTTTATTCTAGAGAAAATTTCTTAACTATGAAGGAGAAGATCAGTATATTTGAGTATGTATTTGTCATGGGTTTGTTCGAAACCGGGCGGAAACACCATTTAATGTAGCGGTTTCAAATTCACCTGCTCGCCTGCTCACACCAGGCGAGAGTGCGGTGTAGTGGTTTCATGAGAATAAGGATTAAGAGAAATGCAAAGCAGGCCTAAACTTCAAAGATAGAAATAATTTATTAACAGAATAAAAATA